>CM053027.1:187687281-188132281 GCA_028564925.1 Lithobates sylvaticus | reverse complement strand
CAGTGCTACTATTTTACCCATCTACCCATTTCTTCTTTAGAGTTTGGAGCCTACAGCATTCTCTGTTGACACATTTCCTACCAGATAACAGGAAAGTGATTCCAACATGGAAAGTTACTAGTTAACATTTAAACAAACAAAAAGTTCAGCCGCTGTGCAAAAAAAAAAATTAATAAATAATCAGTGCAATTTACCTAATACAGAAGGAGTGTGATCATTCAATCCACAAGGTACTAAAAATTTAGAAGAAGAAAATTCATGAACAGAAGCCTGCCCACACATGGTTTGAATCTCAGCCGGTTTCTGCTGATCCGACCAAGATTCGAACAGTGTGTGTGGGCAGGTTGAACATACCAAGTTGATCGATCAACTTGGGTACACCCAGCCTTCCCGGATTCACTTGCAATTATCGCTAGCGGCTGCTATAGCCACTAGCAATAATCACTGATCTCCGCCCACCCCTGCCGGTAGCAGACAATTGCTCAGCAGGAGGGATTCCCCTGTCAGCACTGTCTATGTTGATGGGGAATCATGCAAATTTATTTCCTTCAAGAAAGAAAATTGCACCGTCTATTGTCTGCCTAAGGTGTGGATAGAACACCTGCTTAATTTGCTGAATCAGATTCCCCATGAGTGTTTTTACATATATCAAATTGGGCGGATCATGTTACTTTTCTCAGTGTGTGTGCATGGCCAAAGGTTTTGAGAATGACACAAATATACATTTTCACAAAGTGTGCTGCCTCCGTTTTTATGATAGCAATTTGAATATATAATATAGAATGTTATGAAGAGTGATCAGATGAATTGCAATTAATTGCAAAGTCCCTCTTTGCCATGAAAATGAACCCAATCCCATAAACATTTCCACTGCATTGTGAAGAAGGCTTCAGGGGCATAAGAAAGTCCAGCAAGCGCCAGGACCGTCTCCTACAGTTGATTCAGCAGCAGGATCGGGGCACCACCCGTGCAGAGCTTTCTTAGAAATGGCAGCAGGCAGGTATGAGTACATCTGCACGCACAGCAAGGTGAAGACTTTTGGAAAGATGGCCTGGGGTCAAGAAGGGCAGCAAAGAAGCCACTTCTCTCCAGGAAAAACATCAGGGACCGACTGATATTCTGCAAAAGGTACAGGGATTGGACTGATGAGGACTCGGGTAAAGTCATTTTCTTAGATGAATCCCCTTTCCCCTAATTGAGGGCATCTGGAAAAAACCTTGTCCGGAGAGGAAAAGGTGAGCGCTACCATCATTTGTGTGTGATGCCAAGCATCCCGAGACCATTCATGTGTGGGGTTGCTTCTCAGCCAAGGGAGTGGGCTCACTCACAATTATGCCTAAGAACACAGCCTTTTTTTTTTTTTTTTAAATACTTTTTAATTTCATATACAGTAAACCCCCGCTCTATCGCGGTTCAGTTTTTGCGGTCCCGGTATATCGCGGTATTTTAAATTAGGACCTGTTATTCTGATATTGCACTAATATTTCGCCATTTTGCAGTTATGTACTCTATTTTTTATATCTGACAATATTTTTATGTTTTAAAAATCCTGTTGATCTCTCTCTCTATCTTTTATGCGTTTTTCTATTGCGTAAAAGTGTGTTTAAAGACCTTTAAATGCCATTAAAAAATTAACAAAACATGCCTAGGGTGTATTTAAATAGGGTCTTTCTATTTTGCGGTTTTTCACTTTTCGCGGGTGGGTCCGGAACATAACCCCAGCGATGGAGGGGGGTTTACTGTATCTGCATTTACAAACATTAATATCACATTTCATCATTATCAATTCCTTTGTTTCTTTCATATTAATAAATGCACACCAAAAAAAACAAAGCATAAATTACTATACGTTTCATTTCACCCTGAAAATCAAACACCAAAAACTAAAAAGAATATTTTTTTTTAACTACTTTACATCCGCGCTATGGGCGAATGAAGGCCTATAGGGCGCGCTGTGATCACCGAGTCACAGACTCGGGTGATCAGCAATCCAAGAGGAGGGTCCCAGCCCCTTACCATGTGATCAGCTGTCAGCCAATGACAGCTGATCACATGATGAAAACAAAAGCTCGGTGATCGTTTTTTTTTCTTCTCACGCTGACAGCGGAGGAAAAAAAAAAAAATCCGATCACCGGCTCATTTTAAAAGGGACATCGGTCCCTAAAAGTCAGAGGCAATTATGCCTCATGTAATGCCCACCAGTGCCACCTGTCAATGCCCACCAGTGCCACCTGTCAATGCCCACCAGTGCCACCTAAAAGTGCTGCTTATCAGTGTAACCCATCTGTGCCCATCACTGCCACCCATCAGAAATTCTTAATTCTTCAAATAGCAGATTATTGCACATGGGTAGTTCGGATGGGATATCTTTGAATCTTGTTAATTTTCTTGCCTCTCGCCATACCGATCGAATCAATGAGAGCATGGTGAACTTAACCCTTGGTAGTTGTGTACCTCTTACTTCCAAATCCTATCAATAAATTCTCGGCCTGAATTATCTTTAACAGGTGCTTCTCCACCCCCAGACTTTGTTCTTGTATAAGCCAGTTACGCAAATGTCTTAATTGTCCAGCCAGATAGTACAGATGCATATCTGGCAAAGCCAATCCTGCCTCTGTTTTTGGGCGCTGTAATGTTGTAGGTTTTACTTTACATCTGCCTTTGGCCCATATAAATACATTTTTGTTCGCAGACTTGTTTGGCTTGCAAAACCAGGGGCGATTTTGTCGTCCAGCAGGCGCCTTGCCGGACTGGGAACATTTACTCGCCGAACCGGGTGGGCGAAAAAGCCGTTTGAGCGGAAAAGAAGGCTCCTTACCCTTCCTGGACTGTGGGAGCAACATGCTTTTCCCACCGGTAACATTTTTAATGTTAATTTAATGTCATCCAGCGAAGCTCCAAAAAGCCTCTCACCTTGGAAGGGCAAATTTTTAGATGCCTGGTCCGCAGACCAGCATTTCAGCCACATCAGGCGCCGTAGCACCACTGCTGATACTGATGCTCTAGAGAGCAGGGGGATCATATCCAGGGCTGCATCACAGACATACTTAAGGCAATGCGCCAACTGGTCTGCCAGCTCTACGCAGACCGGGGGGAGACTGTTGCTACAGGCCGTAGCGCTGACCCCCACTACAGTAAACATGGACCGGGCCACTGCCTCGGCCCTCCTGTCAGCAGGGTCCTTGAAGGCAGGAGTCCCTTCTACCGGAATCATGGTTACTTTATTTAACCTGGATACGGGGGGGGGGGGGGGGGGGGGGGTTGGTCAGGGGTCAACGACCAGAGGAGATGTCCATTTTTTCTGGAGGTTCTCCTCAAAGGAGTAATGCACCACCATTCTTGGGACTGAAAAGGGCCGCTGCGAACTGCCCCATTTCTTGTAGATGAACTTATCCAAATAAGTCAAATATGGAAACAACTTAGGTGTGCGGGCCGGTTTGCGGGACCCAAAACGGACCGCCACCTCAGCAGAGGTTTCTGCTGCATCCTGTATCTTCAGGGTATCCCACACTGTAGTGATGAGTGCTCCTACTAGCTTTTTCCTGCGCTAGCCCGGACACAGAGTCGTTCTCACTGTCCGAACGGTTCTGGTCCGCATCCTCTGACATGTCAGAACAGGGGCCGCAGTCACAGCAGGACCAGAGTATGAATCAGAGCTCTCCCCAGAAGACGGGGGGGGGGGCAGGGGACGTTTAACCCCTTTGCGCCCGCACGCCGCTTCTACCCTGGCAACAAAGGTCTCCAGGAGGACTTGCCACCCTGACCGAGTGCTGCGCTGTGCTGCTGCTGACCGCTCTGCCCTGTTTCAGTCACAAAGTGCTCAGAATGAAAATTGCGCTATTCTGGAGGTACACAGACCCAGCACTAGAGGTAAAAACGCACCTTACTACACACATTAAAAAATAGTAAAGTGACCTTCGCGCTCTAAAAACTAGAAAAAGGAGCACGTTGATGAAAAGTGTAACAACTCTAAAAAGTGCAAAACAGTGCCTAATACCAGAATAAAATTCTTGTATATAGCCGCAAAATCTAATGGTGAACACTAAACCACAAGCTAAATGAAAAATAAATGATTTCGCGCTAAAGGTGACACTAATATAAATAATAATATAAATATACATAGTGGGAAAATAATAAATTATATATATATATATATATATATATATATATATATATATATATATATATATATATATATATATATATATATATTTTATGATGGTGAATTAATACATGTACAATGTGGGTGCACAATAGCTAATAATACACATAAAATACATAAATATTAAAATTACAATCCCATAGTGATAAATAGGTGTATAAAAAATAAAATACAACCAATAGGTGAATATCAAAAATAGATAAATATATCCAATAAATAGTGTCCTACAAATAAATTATTGCTGGTGATGCCCGTACAGTAAAGTGAATAATAATGCCCATGCAGTAAATTAATGAAGAAAATATTGCACAATGTCCATTTATCCCAAAAACAGTCTTTAGTGGCCCAGCAAGATAAAGACAGGTGGCTATGGCCACACCAGTATTATTCACGTAAAAGGGGAGGCAAGTGCAGGTGGATCTAATCCTAGACTTGTGCTCACTAGCCGCTCACCTTAGGGCAGTTGTCACAGAGCATTGGATAAGGTTAAACTCTGTCCGAACTCCTCTCCTCCACTGTCTCCCAAGGATATTGGTCAAATAGTTAGGCTCTGTCCTGGCTCCTTTCCTCCGCTGTATCCACCGGTACTAAATCTCTCCTCCCAAACGTCCTCTCATGTATTTAAAAATCCTCCACAACGCCACTGTCCGGCGGGACAAACCTCACCAGGAATGGGGATAGAGGACAAGAAAGGAAGGGGGGAGGCCCAATGGTGAAGTATGTTTGGGTAAAACTCTCTTTATTAGAAAACAAAGTGCATCCTTACATTTAAAATAAAGATAAACAGCATGATGTTTATCTTTATTTTAAATGCAAGGATGCACTTACCTCCCCTTTTACGTGAAGAATACTGGTGTGGCCATAGCCGCCTGTCTTTATCTTGCTGGGCCACTAAAGACTGTTTTTGGGATAAATGGACATTGTGCAATATTTTCTTCATTAATTTACTGCATGGGCATTATTATTCACTTTACTGTACGGGCATCAACAGCAATAATTTATTTGCAGGACACTATTTATTGGATATATTTATCTATTTTTGATATTCACGTATTGGTTGTATTTTATTTTTTATACACCTATATCACTATGGGATTGTAATTTTAATATTTATGTATTTTATGTGTATTATTAGCTATTGTGCACCCACATTGTACATATATTAATTCACCATCATATTATTTATATATATATATATATATATATATATATATATATATATATTATTTTCCCACTATGTATATTTATATTAATTATTATTTATATTAGTGTCACCTTTAGCGCAAAATCATTTACTACACACATTACCAAGAAAATGGCCACCGAACCTTCCAGAAAATGGATAACAGCTATACACTGCATAAGACTACAGGAAAATGGCGAGAGAGAGAGAGAGAGAGAGAGAGCGCGAGAGCGAGAGCGAGAGCATAGTCTACCTCCCAGGGAATGCCCAGCTGCTCTATCCTGCCAAGGCAGGGAAGGCCTTACTCCTCCTTCCTGTCGGGATTGCCAGACGCATTCCACCACAGACCCATCACCCGAGCAGTACGGTGTGGCTGCTGGCCATGGCACACTGATACGGACAGCAGAAGCCCGGTCATATGTGTGCCCTGGAGCTCACCGGCCGCCCCTGGAGCGGAAGGGGCATGCCGTGGCCAACTGGAGCTGCAGGAAGCAGGGTGAAAGGTTATAGCCAGAGGGACCGCCCCCTAGGCGGTGCTGTGCAGTCTTGCTGTTTCTACATGTGTGTGTTACATGTTCTGCCTAGTCCTCTCCTGAAGTGGCGTGATAACCCTAAGGTCAGGAATTAAAGGAGCTGTGTCCGTAAATCAACGAAAGAAATATTTTGTTTTTTCAAACTTTTGTTTATAGCGCAAAAAAAAAATAATAAAAAAACGCAGAGGCGATCAAATACCACCAAAAGAAAGCTCTATTTGTAGGGGAAAAAATGCTAAAAATGTAATTTGGTACAGTGTTGCATAAACGCGCAATTGTCATTCAAATTGCGACAGTGCTGAAAGCTGAAAAATGGCTTGGGCAGGAAGGGGGTGAAAAGGCCCGGTATTGAGGTGGTTAAGGTCTAAGCCACTGGCAACAAAAGTGAGTACACCCCCTAAGTGAAAATGTCCAAATTGTGTGGTCACCATTATTTTCCAGCACTGCCTTAACCCTCTTGGACATGGTGTTCACCAGAGCTTCACAGATTGCAACTGGAGTCCTATTCCACTCCTCCATGACGATATCACAAAGCTGGTGGATGTTAGAGACCTTGCGCTCCTCCGCCTTCCGTTTGAGGATGCCCTACAGATGCTCAATAGGGTTTAGGTCTGCAGACATGCATGGCCAGTCCATCACCTTTACCCTCAGCTTCTTTACCAAGGCAGTGCTGGAGGTGTGTTTGGGGTCGTTATGTTGGAATACTGCCATGCGGCCCAGTCTCCTAAGGGAGGGGACCATGCTCCGCTTCAGTATGTCACAGTACATGTTGGCATTCATGATTCCCTCAATGAAGCCTAGCACCCCAGCGTGGCAGCATTCAGGCAGCCCCAGACCATAACACTCCCACCACCATGCTTGACTGTAGACAAGACATACTTGTCTTTGTACTCCTCACCTGGTTGCCGCCACACACGCTTGACACCATCTGAACCAAATAAAGTTGATCTTGGTCTCATCAAACCACAGGACATGGTTCCAGTAATCCATATCCTTAGTCTGCTTGTCTTCAGCAAACTATTTGCGTGCCTTCTTATGCAACATCTTTAGAAGAGGCTTCCTTCTGGGATGACAGCCATGCAGACCAATTTGATGCAGTGTGTGGCGTATGGTCTGAGTACTGACAGGCTGACCCCCCACCCCTTCAACCTCAGCAGCATTGCTAGCAGCACTCATATGTCCATTTCCCAAAGACAACCTCTGGATATGGACGCTGAGCATGTGCACTTAACTTCTTTGGTCGACCATGGAGAGGCCTGTTCTGAGTGGAACCTGTCCTGTTATACCGCTGTACGGTCTTGGCCACTGTGCTGCAGCTCAGTTTCAGGGTATTGTCAATCTTCTTACATAAACCATCTTTATGTAGAGCAACAATACTTTTTTTCACACCCCTTGAGAGAGATCTTTGCCATGAGGTGCCATGTTGAAATTCCAGTGACCAGTATGAGAGAGTGAGAGAGAGTGATAACACCAAATTTTAAACACACCTGTTCCACATTCATACCCGAGACCTTTTAACACTAACAAGTCACATGACACCAGGGAGAGAAAATGGCTAATTGGGCCCAATTTGGACATTTACACTTTAGGGGTGTACTCACTTTTGTTGCCAGTGGTTTAGACATTAATGGCTGTGTGTTGGGACAGTAAATTTACATGGTTATACAAGCTGTACACTCACTACTTTACATTGTAGAAAAGTGTCATTTGTTCAGGGTTGTCACATGAAGATATAATAAAATTTACAAAAATTAGGGGTGTACTCACTTTTGTGCGATACTGTACCCCATCAGGAGGTACGTTTAGGAGCATTCTAATTGGTTGGCGCCATCACATGGGCGGTGCATAGCCCATCCTGTTACCGCAGACGAAGAGGAAAGAAAGCCGTGGGGATTTAAAATCCCCGGACTGGTACAGCAGTGATTCGATCCGTTAGTGCGGGGGATCGCCGAAATCCAGTTTAGCAGGACCGGGTGCAATGCAACTTCTCCTTACAGATTTTCTGTAAAGGTGAACTTACACTTTAAAGTGGATGCAAACCCACTCTCATCCTTTCTAAAACTACTGCCGTAGTGCTGATCTATAAGGATATGCATGCCTCCTGCATGTATCCTTACCTGTCAAACGTCTCCCCTCTGTTATGTCTGCTAGGAGACCCGAAAAACTGCAGATTCTGTGGGTGGGTCTGTTGAGTGACTTGAGTCGTGATGTCAGTAGACTCCCCACCCACCTCTACACTCCCCTTGTCAACATGCATTTTCTCCTGTGTATTTCTTACACTGAACTTTCTGCTATGATCACCAACATCCAGTCAAAACCCAGAAAGGTCCCCACATGATTTCAGCATGCCCAATCATTCTAAGGTGTGGAGCAGCCAATCCTAGGAGAGCTGGAGAAGAAAGCAAGGGGATGGGAAGTACACAGAATGCCTCTCAGGCTCCCTCATGAGATAAGGAAATCACTTGTCACACAAGGGGGAAGGGGGAAGAACCCACTACTATTTCTCTGTGTCAGTTTTTATCTTACTGAAAAAAAGAGGACTGCTCAGAGCTGGATTAACTCTTTGTGGCAAGTCTGGGCACAGATGACATGAAATCCTATACTGTACAAGGTGCAATCCTTAAATAAAAAAAAATAAAAAAAAGTTCCGGGTTTACATCCACTGTGGCAGGGCAGCTCCATTGCACAAAACAACGTACCTGTACGTTGCTTCATTCAATAGTGTGGGTGCGCACCCAATGCACGTGTCCGCCAGCCACCCACGATCTGTTCACAGAGGGGCAGAATGGGGATCTGCCTATGTAAACAAAGTAGATGCCGTTCTGACAGAGGAGAACATGGTTGTTGCTTGTTCCTAGTAATCAGGAACAGCGATATCTGTGTTCTTCCTGTCAGTACTTCCCCCCACAGTTAGAAACACACTGAGGGAACACATTTAACCATTTGAACGCCCCTGTAGTTAACCCCTTCCCTGCCAGTGTCATTTACACAGTGATCAGTGCATTTTTTTTTTTAAGCACTGATCACTGTACTGGTGTCACTGGTCCCAAAAAGTGTCACTTGGGGTCAGATTTGTCCGCCACAATGTCGCAGTCCCGGAAAAAAAAAATAGAATCGCTGATCCTCTCCATTACCAGTAAAAACAATATTAAAAGTTCATAAATCAATCCTTTAGTTTGCAGAAGCTATAAATTTTGCGCAAACCAATCAATACACGCTTATTGGGATTTTTTTTACCAAAAATATGTAGCAGAACATATTGGCCTAAATTGGGGTGAAGAAATGGGTTTACATTTTTTTTTTTTTTTTTTGGATAAGTATTATAGCAGAAAGTAAAAAATATAATTAGTTTTTTCAAAATTGTCGGTCTTCTTTTGTTAATAGCGCAAAAAATAAAAAACCTCAGGAGGTGATCAAATACCACCAAAAGAAAGCTCTATTTGTGGGAAAAAAAGGATATCAATTTTGTTTGGGTACAGCGTCACACAACCGCACATTTGTTGAGAAAGGAACCTTCCCCTGGGTGATCTATGTACATTGCAAGGATTATAACAAACTTTGTTGCAGATTCCTACCTTTTGTTATTCTGAAGAAATCCCTGTGCTCTGTGCCCCTGTGGGAAAATTAATCTAATGCAGTGTTTCTCAAACTTTTTTTTGCGGCGCACCAAAGAGATCTAAAAATTTTCACAGCACACCTGAAAAGATTTAACAATTTTTGTGGTGAAGAACTTATTTTTAGATTATAATTTTATTATAAATTATTACATTTTTAATTTAAATGTGAAGGATGTGCCTGCTTTCGTGAGCAAATCGGATTAAAGTGAGGCTCCAAATCGACAAACAAGTGCACATTTCATCGATTTTAAAGAAGTCTCACTCTCGTTTTCAATTTGATTTCAGTCGTAAGGGCAAAAAAATAAAAAATCCACCTGGGCTGTCGGTCCAAGTGTTGAAGCATACTCTTAAGTTAACACTGTAGTGTAGACAAAAGAGAAAAGGAAACAGGCGCCTCCAAGTGGAAGATCTCACAACATTTATTAAAAGAATCAACAGATATCCACTCACATGAGGGAGGAAGTATATACAGGCACATCATAAATAGAAGTTGCCTTCTCTGGTGCTGGTGAAGTTGGTACAGGGATCACGCTCTCGGAAAGCTTGAGAAAGGAGCGTTGCGGCCTCTTTATGGACTACCGCGCATGCTCTGAAACACATTGCGTCAATTCCTTCCGGTGATCCACTTCCAGTGGGTGCTGCGTATCACGCTGTGCTTCAACACTTGCAGACTGCCATCAAGTCCTCCCACCCTGGCCCGTGGGTCTGACTGCTGTTACAGTCTTTGCTGACAGCTCCCCCAAATTTTTTTTTTTTTTAAAAACTCCCATGGCACACCTGCAAAATCTTCCGTGGCACACAGTTTGAGAGTCACTGATCTAATGGGAGGGATGGGTTTCATAATTATCAATCAGCTGTGGCCCCTGCCGAGCACTAATGAGGAAACGTGTTCCTATTGGGAGTTTCTCACCAAAAATTAAATTTTTGTTGCAGGGGATGCCTGAAATATGACTTGTATCTTAGTGCAGACTTCTGGGAAAAATCAGTGAGCCAAATAACACAAGAAGGAAATTATGTTCCTGGGGGTGTGTTTAGTGCACATTCTATGTACAGAACACCTCCAGGTAGCCAGATTGCATTTTTCAGAAAATTACAGCAGCTGCTGATTGAAAAGGAAAGGTTATTTTTAATAACATTTAATGACTTGTGCCACAATTGTATACGATATACTATTTTTGGATTTGCTATTTTTATTCCCCAAGAAAGTGGAGGTACCCTTTAAGTATACTTTTTAACCAGTAGACGATAATGTGAAATGCAGAAATTTGGATGAAAAGTCCAAAATAAAACAGTTTCCTCCACAAACATTAATGGAATTGAAACTTGAAGTTTCATTTCTATTTATCCACGTAGACAGCTTAGTGGTTGAACAAACAGGAAGATTTGTATTAAAGTATAAATTCACCTTTACAGAAAAATCCGTAAGGTGAACTTACACAGGACCCCCTTCCTCACCTCCCCCTGTCCTGCTGACCTGCAGCATGGCGATCTCCCATTCTGAGCCCTGCTATCACTGCCTCACCGGATCAAGAAATCCCCTCACCATTCTCTCCACTCCTTCCCCACTAACAGGACGGGCTACGCAGGATCTGACTAATTGAGACGGCATTGACCAATTAAAATTTCCCGACAGGGGACGTTTTAGAGATTAAGCCGAGGGGATTTCTAAGCCCCGATCCAGTGAGACGACGATAGCAGGGCTCAGAACGGGAGATCGCCGTGCTGCGGGCCAACGGGAAGGTGATAAAGGGGGTCCTGTTTAAGTTCACTTTACAGATTTTTCTGTAAAGGTGAACTTGCCCTTTAAAGATCAGCAACCTTTTCCACACTAAAGTCTATGTTGACAATAGCCTGTACACTAAAAGGCAGCGTTTCACCGTGCAGGCCAGTGCAGTACTGGCTCCGGCAGGAAGCAGTGGGATGCCCATCTGACAGTACCGCAACCCCCCCCCCCCCCAACTTTATTTTGAAGCGTACGACACTTCATCGCACTACAGTGAATTGCGCTATGCAGAAAAATGCAGCATTGTAGTGTGAACAGGGCACATAGAAAACTATTTTCATTGTGCCCTAGCCCTGGGGGTGTCATTAACCTTGTATTGACACCAACAGCGGCTCGCATAGGGCAGTGTGAACTGCCTGCGAGGGAGACGCAATGCAGTAATCGGCACTAGAATCGCGCTGGTTCCCGCATCGCAATAGTGTGAACCCAGGCTAAACAAATATTGTCTAAATACAAGAGGCATGAATAATATTTCTGTAATTCATAGTGTGCTTTGTGCATTTCTTCCAGATCTGTGTAACAACCAAGTATCAAACTTTGCCTCTGTGCAGTAGCTTGCTGTAATAAAGACCGCTCACTGCTGCTCTATCTCCTTGTACAGGGTGAACGGTCTCGTTTCGGCCCCCTCCCCCGCGGTTTTCTGCAGACAGCATGTAGTGGGTGTGGCCTGTTGGGTCCCTCCCAGAGCTCTTCTGTCTGCACAGGCTATGTACAGCACAGTCACGATGACGCTACTTCTTTTACAAGGTCACATCTGGGTTTGTTAAAATATTGGGTGTATACCACATGGACATCCTTGGTGGTTATAAAGAAATATAATTAAATTAAAGATTTTGTACATGGAGTTCAGCTTTAAATAAGATTGTCCTTGATGTAATTAAGACGATGAAATTCAGATAAAGCCGAATGTATCACAAACTAAATAAATCAAACTATTTTTTTTATAACTAAATTCAGACCCTAACCTTCAGAAATAATTGTAGATTGTTGCTGTCCTTTAATACATTTATTTTTCCGGTAATGTTCCTGAGCAAAACTAATTTTTCATGTATCAGGCTCTAAGGAGAGTTTTCTTTATTTTACATCAAGTTAGTATATATTTTCAACATGGTAATGAAATTACCATCCACACGTTTTGAAATTCATGTTCTTGGACTACAAATGTGGACTTGTACTGTATGTTAATAGTCTAAAAAATAAAAACATTCCAAAAAAATGGTAGTTGTATAAACATACGAGATATATCTGAACTACCAAGGTACATATTGTACTGCCAACCCTGCTCAGACATGTTTTCAGTGTACTCTGTTAATGCATGTTTCAGTGACTCTGCACTACTTGAAATTTGTTGGTATTCATAGAATGGAAAGAAAGTTGACACAGTTCCTACTGCTGATTCTAACTGATGTTCAATAAGTAACTATTGAAAAACGAAGAATGGTTGCGCTAGGTGTCAGAAAATAATCAAAAATAAAAAATACAGTAATTTTAAAGTGATAGCAGCACTAACTAAATACCCACATATATATATATAAATATATATATATATAATTGCTAAAAATGAAAGTACTAGTGTATCAATAATACAAATACATAAATAAATGATGTGAAAAGACATAAAACCAGTGCTGAAATAAATATAATAAGCACCATCATGTGAAGATTGATTTATTCATAAATATCCAGACACAATACATTGACAAAGTGCTCAGTGCAAAAACAGTCCAACAAAGAATGCTTAGTGTAAACTAGCGGTGCACAATTAATCATGAAAAGATCGCAACCTCAATTCACCCCTCATGCGATCTAAAGTCTGGACGACCCATGATTTTTGTTTAGCAGTGTCGGTTCCACGTAACCAGCATGGAACGCAAATGGCGGCTATTGGAACTGACGTCAGCAACCGGAACGGACTTCAGTCATCAGCGCTGTGTCACGGAGCTGTGAAATGTTCGGCCGCGCTGTGACAAGAGTCCCACCCCCCTCCTAGACCAGCTCGTGTGATAGATGCAGTGTTCTGTCTATCACACGAGCCTGTCTAGGAGGAGGGCGGGACTTTTGTCACAGCGCGGCCGAACATGATTTCACACTCAGCTCCGTGACACAGCGGGAGGCTACAGCGATGGTAAGGCGGCAATAAGATGGGCATGGTGAGGCGGCAATGAGAAACTCAGAAGGAGTAAAATAATTACAGAACACCTGCAGGCAGTAGGAGGTATTGGTGGGAAAATGATATTCTATCTATGGGGTCAATGGGAGGTATGGTACCCCATCGTTGGCATCAGTGGGAGGAATAGTGCCCCATTATTGGCATCATTGGTAATAATGGGAAGAATAATCCCCAGTCATTGGTGACAGTGGAAGGAATAGTGTTTCATCCATGGTATAGGAAGAAATAGTGCCCCAACCATGGTGTCAGTGGGTTGAATAGTGCTCCATCTTTAGTGTCCCATTGTTGGTGTAGGTGGGAGGAATAGTGCCTTGTATCAGAAGGAGGAATGGTGCCCTAAGGGTTGGATAAAGGCAAGCACAGGGTCACATCCAGCCCACAGGCTGCAGTTTGGCGACTGCTATTTTACACTAAGGCCTTTTTCACACAGGCTTTAACTTGTATAAAATAGTAGTGTGAACAGCAAGTTTGACAAAGCTTTGTTAAAGCTTTTAAGTAGCATTCAACTCTAGTTTGTAAATACTGAACTCAGAACCTAGCTTCAAGAAGTTTTAAAGCCTGCTAGTAAGTTAAAAATGGCAATCAGCACTCCCTTTAGGTTCTGTGTTCAGCATTTACAAACTGGAGCTCAATGGTACGTTAAAAGCTTCAAAGTTTGCTGAAGCCCATGTGAAACATGTCTAAGGTGGACCTTTACATTCTAACATGTCAACACTGGGCAAAATAAATTCAAATTACAATCCGCAATGTAAAATGCCTCTGTTGCATGAGTTGTGCACGCTGCTCTAAATTATAAGAGTGTTGGGATTCAAGAACATAAACGTCCATTTGAAAAAAAGGGAAATATAGCCAAAGCTTTCTTGGTCATACTTTTCTACTAAGGCCCCTTTCACACTGGGGCGTTTTTCAGGCGGTACAGCGCTAAAAATAGCGCCTGTATACCGCCTGAAAAAATCCGGCCCCATTCACTCCAGTGTGAAAGCCGGCGGGCTTTCACACTGGAGCGGTGCGCTAGCAGGACGGTCAAAAAAGTCCTGCTAGCAGCATCTTTGGAGCGGTATAGGAGCGGTGTATTCACCGCTCCTATACCGCTCCTTCCCATTGATTAGAATGGGACACCGCGGTAATACCGCGGCAATACCGCCGCAAAGCGCCACTAAGGCAGCGCTTTGCGGGGGGTCTTTAACCCTTTTTCGGCCGCTCGCGGGGGGTAAAACCGCACCGCGAGCGGCCAAAAACGACGGTAAAGCAGCGCTAAATATAGCGCTGCTTTACCGTCACCGCGGCTCCCCGCCCCAGTGTGAAAGGGGCCTTAATCACAGGAGTGCACTTACTTTTGCACTTCTGTGACCCAGAATTAGCAGACACCAGGCTACAGCTGTCTCAGGATCTACCCAGATGCCTGATCGGCAGCTGGCTCAGCCTCCCCGCGTGCTGCTGAGAGCCTGAGCCAGACACTCCCATCCCCTCCCCAGCTTGATGCTCCAGTTAGCTCTGGAGAGGCAGAGCAGAGAGACGCTGACTGAAAGTCAACTCTTTCTGTTTAGAGCTGACCAAGAACTGAGCGATCAGCAGTCATGTGATCGCTCAGTTCTCAAAGTTGGAGCCAGCAGGGGACAGCTGCAGAATCACAGCAATGCTTCAGCCACAGAGGCAAATCGGAATTGTTTTTTTTACTCCCACACTTCTCCTTTAAAGTCTACCAGGTACCACAGTGAGCCCATTACCAGATGGGCTGAACACTGAGTTGATTAGCAATGTGCAATCAGTTGCAGGGTATAGGCTAATGTTTAAAAATACCAAGACTGAGCATATACGACATACGCCTGTGACAAAAAATGCAAAGACTGACAGAACCCAAAAGCCAGAGACTGTGCACACTGTGTCATGGGCACACATGCGCATGAAACATTGTTATACAACATTACAGTAGGCTTGGTTAGCACTGCAGGATGATCCATGTCCACTTTCAGACAGATTGTCCATAAATGAGTGGCTTTTGACCAAAGGTTGCTAAAGCCATGAGAAAGGCGACAATCTGATATGCTTTATGCCGTATACAAAAGTATGATCCTATACTAGAATGTGCTATGCTACTCAAATATATGCAAGTGTCATAACCACCTTTATGAAGGGAGGGTTTACTATTAATAGTAATGCTAATAATGATTCAGGTATGTTATATGGTGACCATTTTACATAGAAGAAAAAGAAGTCATCCTGTCTGCAGAATTAAAACACCTACAATAAGCACAAGGTATGATTCATTTGGTTGCTCAGCCCTGGCACACATTGGCAGTTAATGTTTACCTATTGTTCGCTGACCCACAACCGAGCTTTGTACATACAGATATGCATACCTCACAGTATAGCACTGGTTCCTGCTGCTGTACAAACACTGTACACTCATGCATGCTCCGTGATCACATACATAAGTCATTAGTCATGAAAGAAATTGGAGCACGCAGATCACCTTCACAACAATTCAGGTTGTAACCTACACCGGATATATAGCATGAGAACAAATAAATCCTGTACATACACAGTGTACAGCTCCAGCTCAATTGGAATTACAATTGTGGGTGTAAAAGAAAGGGAGATATATCTGATCCTCTGAAACAGCACAACATTTCAATCAACCATATTTCTTATTTTATACATAGAAATTTGTGTGAAGACTACTTCAGTAGCAGGATACAAGGGACCAACACAAAATAGTTTTAACCGGGAAATAAGCTAGGCTGATTGACTACTTGGCCATACTACTTAGAAGTAAACGACATACTGCTCCAGGCACACATACCACAAATAGTCATTTAGAATGTCACTTGTACCTTGCCCAAGTAAGAAAATATTAACCTGAAACCTCGCAGTGACAATCATTCTGATTCCGCACAAATCACACAACTGCAACATTCAAAAAGCAAAAGTCCAGTTCACACCAAATCTCCCGGAACAAACAGATGGTTAAAGAAATTCTCATGTGAGAATCTGGTAATGTAGAACATGACAAGAAGAATGCCGAAATACGTTTAACTTTTTAAACTCATGCTGCTGTTCAAGTAATCTATGATTATTTACGTTTTCTGCAAAATAAACCGCAAGAAATTTCAAACTGTCCTGCAAATTTCCACTTCTGTCCTGCAGGGGAAAAACAAAAAAAAATAGGCCATTCTACTATATTTGATAACATTTTTCAAATGTACCATTTAATTGCGCAATTTCAGTGCAAGACGAAACACTGCATACCCAACATCTTAAGGCTTTATGTACACTTATACTACTTGGACCACCAGCTGCAGAAAAAAAAAAAAACGCACTCCGATTTTACATTTTTTGCGGCCTGGCAGTCAAAATGTTCCCTAAATTATATTCTTCTGTGTTCAGGAGAGAAGGTTAGGGGGAGGTTAAACCTCCTCTAACCTCAGCAGCTCCTAAAAACAATCCTAAAAGCCTACAGTGCCTTGAAAAAGCATTCATACCCCTAATTTTCCACATTTTGTCATGTTACAACCAAAAAGGTAAATGTATTTTATTGGAATTTTATGTGATAGACCAACACAAAGCGGCACATAATTGTGGAAGTGGAAGGAAAAGGATTTAACATTTTATACAAATAAATTTGTGAAACGTGTGGCGTGCATTTGTATTCAGTAGAACCACCTTTCGCTGCAATTATAGCTGCAAGTCTTTTTGGGGGATGTCTCTACCAGCTTTGCACATCTAGAGAGTCACAGCTCTGTCAGACTGGATGGAGAGCGTCTGAAGAGCAATTTTTAAAGTCTTGCCACAGATTCTCAATAGGATTTGGGTCTGGCTGTATGTTTAGGGTCGTTGTCCTGCTGGAAGGTGAACCTCCTCCCCAGTCTCAAGTCTTTTGCAAACTAACAGGTTTTCTTTTACAATTGCCCTGTATTTGGCTCCATCCATCTTCCCATCAACTTTCACCAGCTTCCCTGTCTCTGTTGAAGAAAAGCATCCCCACAACATGATGCTGCTACCACCATGTTTCACAGATGGTGTGTTCAGGGTGATGTGCATTGTGCGTTGTCTGCCACACATTGAGTTTTTCTTTTAGGCCAAAAAGTTCCATTTTGGTCTCATCTGACCAGAGCACCTTCTTCCACATGTTTGCTGTGTCCCCCACATGGCTTCTCGCACACTGCAAATGGGACTTCTTATGGCTTTCTTTCAAAAATGGCTTTCTTCTTGCTACTCCTCCAGAAAGGCCAGATTTGTGGAGTGCACGACTAATAGTTGTAGATTCTCCCGCCTGAGCTGTGGATCTCTGCAGCTCCTTCAGAGTTACCATGGGCCTCTTGGCTGCTACTCCAATTACAGGGGGTCCCCTACTTACAAACATCTGACTTACAAACGGAGGGAGACAACAGGAAGTGAGAGGAAATCCACCCCTAGGAAGGGAAATTCACTCTTGTAAGAGTTAATATGGGAAAAAGGTGTCTCCACTGATGCTCTATCACCAGTCCATGCTTCCCCAACAACCCAAAATTTTCAAAATCCAATTGTCATTGGGACAGAAGGGGAGGTGAAATCTTCTGAACAGGGGCACAGACAGCAAAACAAATGTTACAGGGCTGATAACCCTTCTCTATGTTATCCAAAAAACTTAAAAATAGATTTTTTTTGTCTGGAGCTACACTTAAAAAATGTACCTGTTCCGACTTACAAACAGATTCAACTTAAGAACAAACCTACAGTCCCTATCTTGTTTGTAACCCGGGGACCCCCTGTAATGCTCTTCTTGCCTGGCTTGTCAGTTTAGGTGGACGGCCATGTTTTGGTAGGTTTGCAGTTGTGTCATACTCTTTCCATTTTCGGATGATGGATTGAACAGTGCTCTGTCAGATGTTCAAAGCTTGGGATATTTTTTTTTTATAACAAAGCGGAACTTTGCATCTATTAAATCTTCATCTTTGCATCTATTAAATCCTTTGCCCTTGTTTTAACCTTGGATAGTAAAAAAAAAAAAAATTCTGCCAGTAAATACCTTATACAGCCCACTTCCTGTTTCTTGTATGGTAAAAAGCCTAGGCTTATGACATCAGGCACAGCTCACTCTCTCTCACTCATGAGAGTTTGCCAGGAGGGGAGTCATAAAAGAGCCAATGAGACCTGGAGAGCTGGGAGGTGTGCCTCTGTGTAAATCCAGGAAGTGAACAGGCAGCAGCTTCAGCTGCCCACAGTTAAAATGGATGCAGCCCGACTTAGTGGAGGGAGATTTCTGCAGCATATTTGGCAAGTACAGAATCACAGTATATATAAAATAATATGCAAAGCAGTTGGAGGAAAGCTTCATAATAGCAAAGATGTTTTTATTACAAATTCTGTGAGCAGACTGCAGATCCTCTTTAACCACTTGCCAACCAGCCACCGCAGTTGTACTGCGGCAGAATGGCACAGCTGGGCGAAACTACATTATGTTATGTCGCTTAACCCTGTGGCCACTAGGGGCGCGTGCACACCCACTGCTCGCCACCGGAGCCGATGAGAGTGCCCGCGTTTGCTGCTGACACACGGAGAACCGGGATCTGTGTGTGTAACAGAGAAGAGACAGATTGTCTGTTCATACATTGTATGAACAGTGATCTGTCATCTCCCCCCTTCAGTTCGAACACACACTAGGGAACACAACCCCTTGATCACCCCCTGGTGTTAACCCCTTCTCTGCCAGTGACATTTTTACAGTAATCAATGCATTTTTATAGCACTGATCGCTGTATAAGTGCCAATGGTCCCAAAAATGTGTCAAAGTTGTCCCATGTGTCCGCCATAATGTCACATTCCTGGAGAGAAAAAAAAAAAAAAAAAAAAAAACGCAGATCGCCGCCATTACGAGTAAAAACATTTTAATAATAAAAATGCCATAAAAAAAAAATATCCCCTATTTTTAGACGCTATAACTTTTGCGCATACCAGTCAATATACGCTTATTATTTTTTTTACCAAAAATATGTAGAATACATATCGACCTAAAGTAAAAAAAATATTGTGTTTTTTGCAAAATTGTCGCTCTTTTTTTGTTTATAGAGCAAAAAATAAAAACCGCAGAGGTGAGCAAATACCACCAAAAAAGAAAGATTTGTGGGATAAAAAAGGGTGTCAATTTTGTTTGGGTGCGATATCGCATGACCGCGCAATTGTCAGTTAAAGCGGTGCAGTGCCGAATCGCAAAAAGTGCTCTGGTCAGGAAGGGGGGAAAATCTGAAGTGGTTAACCCTGCTTTAAACTTCTCCACAACTTTATCCCTGACCTCTCTGGTGTGTTCTTGGCCTTCGTGATGCTGTTTGTTAACTAAAGGTTCTCCAACAAACCTCTGAGGGCTTCACAGAACAGCTGTGATTATACTAAAATGACATTACACACAGGTGGACTCCATTTACTAATTAGGTGATTTCTGAAGGCAATTGGTTTCTCTAAATTTTAGTTAGGGGTATCAGAGTAAAAGGGGGCTGAAAACAAATGCACGCCACACTTTTCAGATATTTGCAAAAAAAAAAAAAAAATAATTGAAAACCATTTTCCTTCCACTATTCCAATAAAATATATTTACCTTTTTCGTTGTAACATGACAAAATGGAAAATTTCAAGGGGTGTGAATACTTTTTCAAGGAACTGTATATGTACATGGACACATAAGCTTTCATGGAGTTGTGTTTAGGAGCTTTGGCAAAAAAATGCCAAAAGCTTCTAGTGTACATGGAGCCTAAAGGCTAAAAGGTACAATGGATGATGGATGATGAACGATGAATGATGAATGATGCAGCTCAGTCCCAGATAAATGAGACGCCTATGGGACTTTTACAAGGACTGCACCAAACAAAAATAGACCAAAGCATTCTAAAAAAGTAGAAACTTATTTTAATAACAACATGATTAAAATCATATTAAAATTGCATAGAATACATCAAGAAATGATATGTAGTTGTAACATGCATGCATGAGAATATTAATTGGAATCCTAACACTCAAAACGTTTCAAGAGGCAACGTTCACTTCTTGAGGAGACAAACGTATTTTATAGGATAACTGTAGAAAGGCTAGCTCATTAGTAGAATGCCATAATACAAAAAAAAGGGTACTACATGGCAGAAAAAAAAAATGTATCTGCCATCGAAAAAGTGGACTGGCTCAAATACAATTGTCAAACAACGCAGGGCATAACTTACCCACCAAATAGACAAAGCAAAAAGATGTATTATCCATCTCCGGCAACAACAAGGAAGTGCAATGGAAAGCACCAAAGTGAGTCATTTTGTCCAGGAGCTGTGAGAGCTGTGAGAAGGGCCGGACACAACAACTGTATTTGAGCCAGTCCACCTTTCAGGCGCATATAGCTTTCTGCCTGCAGGCCCCTTTTTTTATTATGGCATTCTACAGAAATCCCATAAAAATACATTTGTCTCCTGAAGAAGTGAACGAAACGAGCTCAGCATTAGGATTCCAAATAATTATTTCCTCATGTGTGCATGTTACAACGGCGTATCATTTATTGAGGTATTCTATGCAATTTTAATATGATTTTAATCATGCATTTGAATAAGAGTGTCTACTTTTTTTTGAATGCGTTAGAATAATTTTGTTTGGTGAAACTCTTGTAAAAGTCCCATAGGCAATTTCAACATATAAGAATACCCAACATCTATGTAATCAAAAAAAAATTTTATTCCAGCTAAAGCGGTAGTAAAGTCATTTTTTTTTACTTTGACCTACAGGTAGGCCTATAATAAGGCTTACCTGTAGGTAAAAAGAATATCTCCTAAACCTGTACGGTTTAGGAGATATTTCCCTGGCAGCGGCACAAGCGCTCTGAATTTCCCGGCTGAAAGAAGTCTCCCACACGCATGCGCGGGAGTGATGACATCGCAGCTCCGGCCACTCAGTGCTGGAGCCGCGATACCCAAAAGACACGCCAAGGCAAAATGTCAGCTCCCTCGGAGTGGACCGAGATTACCTGCCGAAGCCTCGTCCTAAAGGCAAGTATTTCATAATGAGCTAGTATGCGGTGCATACTAGCGCATTATGCCTTTTGCCTTACAGGTTTAAAAAAATAAATAAAAATCTGCGGGTTTACTACCGCTTTAAATGCAGCTATGGACATCGCTAGCGATACCATTTTCCATGCAAGGGCTTGTCTGTCATTGGACATCAAAAGGGACACATGCTAAGAGAAATAAATGGGCTACCCTACAGACATCTCCTTTTCAAAATGACATCTTGCCTGTCTGTTGCATTGCTTTAATAATTTGAAATCACTACAATCATGCAGTTTAGTGATGGCAAAAAAAAAAAAAAACTGATCTCAGTATTTAAAGCTGAACTCCAGATAGGCAAATACAAGAATGTCTAAATAGGAAAACAGAATTTTGGCACTGTTGCAACCATACGCCTGCTCATCAGCATTCCAAAAGGGACTTTCTAGCCCAGGGCTCAAAAATTTGAAGTTCTGAGCGACTAGCCAGGCCTCAAGGGTTACTCGCCCACCCAACCCCTTCCCGGTCCCGTCCCTAAACACTTAAATGTTTTATGCACAATTAAGCAACTTTATCCGTGCCCAACACGGTAGCCTCACCAGCGTCCACCAAAGCTGCCTCACCCACATCCACCAAAGCGGGAGAGGAAGAGCATTGCCGGCTGGATGATAAGAGCGCAGATGGACATCGCGGGAACAGCTTTGATTTAAATTGCTGTGTTCCGCCGCTCGGCATCGTGTACAGCCGCGGAACTTTGATACACATCACTGGTCATATGATTGGACGGGTGATCTGTCTATCAAATTCCCAGGGGGCAGGGCTGTGTGCAACAGCAAGTGCGGGCACACACGGCTATCGAAAAACCGCTAGCAATGTCCCTCACACTGAATCATCCAGCCGACTCTCTCCTCTCTCCACCCCTCCGCGAGCGCTAGGACGACTCTCATACAACCTGCCGGCTGGCGGTGGTCGCCCCCCCTCGCTCCCAGGCAGCCCATGTTCGCCAGCCCTCAAAATCCACTCGCATAATGCATGTAATTTTTGAGGGCTGTTCTATCCCTGGTAAGTCAGCAGATGTGGACAGGCGGTGCAAGCACAAGCATGTACGTTTCCCCTACAGTGATGGAAAGAGCACTGTGCACTTCTAATCTCTGAATGGTTGAGATAAGATATCAGCAATGTTTTCAGTGAGCAAGCCAGTTCACTGACACCATGAGAAGGAGCAGTACAGCCAAACCAATGTATAGGTCTGTAAAGCAGGAAACAGAAGTCTATGCAGCAAACAAATATAGTTATTTATTATAGCTACTTATATAGCGCCCTCAATTACGCAGCACTTTACACATATATTGCACATTCAAATCAGTCCAATCTAAGATACCTAACTCACAGTCATACACATACTAGGGCCAATTTAGACAAGAGCCAACTAACCTACCAGCAGGTATTCGGCGTGTGGGAGGAAACCGGAGTACCTGGAGGAAACCCACACAGGCACAGAGAGAACAAGCAAACTCCAGGCAGGTAGTGCCGTAGTTACTAAATTTTCATTAATAGTTTGAAAAAGTACACAGAAAAATAAAAATACCAGTTTGCCACCTCTTCCAACTCCAACATTGGTAAAGCAGAGTTTCATCCAAAAGTGGAACTTCCGCTTTAAAACACTCCTCGCTCCCTTACATGTCACATTAGGCATGTCATTTTTTTTCTGGGGGGGGGTGCCTTTTTTTTGTGGGACTTCCTGTCCCACTTCCTCCTCCTCTCCCCCTAGGTGGCCCCTCCCTTACAGCAATCTTCTGGGACACGTCACAGGCCGCAGAAGATTGCCTGGCCAATAGCAGAGCACAGTGCATGCCTGGCCGTGAAGCCGTAAGCTAAACAGTTGCTAAGACTGCGATGTGGAGGAGGGGGAAGAGGAGCGAGGCTCCGAGCGCCCGCATCAATGGACCATGGGACAGGCAAGTGTGTTTATTAAAAGTCAGCAGCTACACTTTTTGTAGCTGATGACTTTTAATAAAACTAAAAAAAAAAAAAAAAAAAAAAAAAAAAAAAGGGTGGAACTCCGCTTTAAGCCAGTTTGTGGATAGGAAATGCTGGATAAGCAAATAATTCACAGAACTTGGAGGCTTTTTGCCAAGAAGAGCAAGCAATCATACAACATGAGAAAATAAGTGGCCTTATTCACAACTATCACAGAAGAGTCCAAGCCGCCACCACTGCACAGGGGGCAAGTTAAAAATTTGAACGCATCACTTATTTTTCCTGTAGTGGTAGATTTTGTTTAATGGTTGTGCTACTCTGCGATGCTTAAAGCAGTAGTAAAAACTCTTTTTAATATTAATTTTAAAAAAAGGTCTTCCTTTCCAGGTTCATGCGCTCGAGGCATTTTAAAGGCCGCGAGGACGTCACTTCTGCACAGGTGAGTCATGATCACAGCGGCAGTAGCTGCTACAGATGTGAATATCTCCTGAACGGACATTTAAGCCTCATAGGCACAACTGAAAAAGAAAAAAAACTTTACTAGTCAATTATATAAAAAAATATAGTTTGGACTAAACACTCTTTCTTAAAAATATTCCACATCTGCCAGGGGTATGTCAACTTATGTAAAGTGAACCTGTTTCTAGATTACCTTTAATGTGCAGGCTGGCACAGGCAAATGCAATGCTCAGAAAAAAAATGACATACACTGAAAAGAAAACTTAAAGTAAAATGGTTGTACTAACAACTTACTAGAGGTTGACCATGAAATGCAATGACTTTGTCATTCAGCTTTTTCAAAAGGTAAGGCATGACCATGGTAAATTACACACTCACACAGTCATGGTACACTCTCAAAAGACATGCAAGTGAACAGTCTTTACATTAGCAGAAACATCAAGGTCAAAAAACATCATGTGCCATCATGAACATGCATTTTTGTTTTAATTCCCCATTCATTATTCCATATACTGTATATGTGTACATTAAGAGTGAAACAATCTTGTGAGGCTCTGATCATTCCTAAACAGCCTCAAGCCATTGGGACTACTCAACCTGAGGAAAAGCTGCATTTTTTGGTCTGTCCAGCAATTACCGTAAATTTACTACTAGAGTTCTTCATAATAAAGCCTCTGTGTAAAAATATCTCATTCACACCAAAGTATTTTCTTCTCACCTTCCAAGATAAGAGTATGTGGAAGAAGGAAAGGAAAATGTTTCTTTGTATCACCTTTTTAATGAGTTGCTGTGCAATAGGCAGATTTGCAGAGTTTTGTAAATCCTGGTGCCTGTGTACTTTATAGCTTTGTTCACAAATGTCTGACAGATCAGTCCCCCTACTGCAGCAGACCCTGTGACTTGCTACAAAGTTTCAATCTTTCAGTCTGATTAGCGGTTTAAAGGAGACTGAGGAAATGCCTTCTGCTTGCAACAGCCTAAGGACAGCATCTTCGCTTAGGCAAAGTCACCTAAGGCTTGTGTGAAGTCACTAAATACAAAATGTGTAAAAAAAATAAATAAAAGCATTTCTATGCAAGCTAATGTATTGCTTTACCATATTTTTACCTTTTTTCGGTTGTCACATAACTGCACAGGTTTTCTGAACATCCTTCTTTCTGCGAGTGGAGGTATAGTTCCATTTGCAAATACATGCGTAAGCTGCAGAGCCACGTCAGGGCACCCCAGTATTACCTTACGTCCTAATGGCCCATACACACAATCAGAAAATCGTACGCTCTCATTTGATACCAGATTGTACGATTTTCGTTTAGCACCCTTTCACACTTGTGCGACTTCAAACCGCTTTTACCGCGATTCGGGGTGCAATTTTTGCCACGATTTCAAGGAATGCCTGTGTAAGTGGCATCAAAAATCAGACCAAAGTAGTGCAGGGACTACTTTGAAGTCAGAACGACTTGAAGTCGTACTAATATGAATGGCTGTCATTGGAAATCATGGGGAACGAATTGTCATGCCACTTTGCAGTCCCAAATCGTGGGACAAGTCGTATAAGTGTGAAAGGGGCCTTATTCAGTACAGTTGTCGTTCGAATATACACTACATCACTTTCAAATATTTATTCGGTCATACGATAATGTCACTTTGGTAAACTCTTCATTTTCGATATGAGACAATGAGATTATCATGCGATAATCTCATTGTGTCTACTAGGCATAACTATACATTTTTGGAGAGCCTCCATAGTAGAAGCACATGCATAATAATGGATAGCTAGAGTGGCTCTGCAGCTTACGCATGTATTTGCAAACGAAACCCCTATTTTTAATGCAAACAGTAAGACAGGACTATTTGGTTGGTTGCAGGCTGGTTGGCAAGTTGAGAATTTTCCATGGCTTTGTTTGACATGTGTCGCCCTTCTATGTGCTCCTTGCTGCAAAGGCCAGTTAGATGTGGGAGCAGTGGCCAGTTGTCTGTACTATTGGAATATTGGTGAGGGGATACACTGGACACCTTTGCTGCCACTGTGCTATATGCTGGGTGTCCAGTGCACCCCTGTGCCTTTAAGGACGGTTGGGCTCCCTCAAGGTTTCATTATTATGCATGTTTTTCCACTATGGAGGCTCTTAGACATTTATAGAGTTAGGACTGCAGATAATACTGGTGTGCCATGAAGTGGCTCTGCAGCTTACGCATGTATTTGCAAATGTGTGCAAACTAAACCCGTTTTTAATGCAAACAGTTAGACAGGACTATTTGGTTGGATAGAGGCTAGTTAGTAAATTGAGCTGGGAATTTTCTCTTTTAATACATTTTTATTGAAAAGTTTTTAAAGAATACAATGTGCGACTGCAAT
This sequence comes from Lithobates sylvaticus, assembly GCA_028564925.1. Lineage (NCBI taxonomy): Eukaryota > Metazoa > Chordata > Amphibia > Anura > Ranidae > Lithobates > Lithobates sylvaticus. The sequence continues at coordinate 188,106,047 of CM053027.1, read as the reverse complement.
CAGATATACAGACGCAAGTTATCAATACCAAGCTTCTAAGTCGTAGATCAAATATAGAAACCGTAGCAAGTGAAAAAACATTTAGAGTGTCAAGAGCTGGGAATTTTCTTTTACAAATGTTTTATTGAAAGAATACATAACAGGCGATGACAAGTATACAACAGAGGCATCGTGACATATAGTAACGAAAAACAAAAAAAAAAAGGGGAAGGAAGTCCCAACAGTGGGACCTTGCATACATAACGTAATATATGGCAAAATAAGGTGGACAGTATGTAGTGACTATTTCCAATACAGTTACAATTAAGAGTCCATTAACGAACCTAAAATAGTCATTTATGTGTTTCCTTAGCACATGGCTACTTTGTCAGTCGTACTGTACTGTATGATGAGTGTCGATGGTAGCCCGGCTCCATATAATCGGGAGTCTTGGGGGCAAGTATGCAAGGAAAGGTAAAGGGTAGATAGTCTGCGAGTCCCGAGTGGAAAAATGGACTTGCAGAGAGAAGAAAGTAAGGAAAGGAGACAGAGAGGGAAAAAAGTTCCGTTCACGAGGGGGGTGCATCCAGAAACCAGTTATATTGAGAGTAGCTGGGTATCGAATCTAGAGGGCTGATGGTATGCTATCCAGGGGCGCCAAACATTGAGGAATTTATCATGAGTATCAGAGGTGAAGGATGATAGCTTTTCATTTATCATGATATTGTTCATGCGGTTTTTAACTGCCTCAAAGCTGAGTGCAGGAGTTTTCCAGGCTTTTGCGATGGTCAATTTGGTGGCACTAAAAAGGTGCTGAGCCAGTTGTCGTTCTGAACGGAAAAGTTCAGGAATGGGCTTACATAGGAGGGCTTCATAGGGATCTCTTTTGAGATTAGAGTGGAGCATATTACGTAAAAGCGTGTAGACCCTGACCCATAGTCTGCAAACCTTAGGGCATGTCCACCAAATGTGGGCCATCGTGCCCTCCAGTACACACCCTCGGAAACAATTAGGAGAGTAAGAAGTGATGAAGCGGGCTATCTTGGTCGGTGTGTAATACCACCTGTAGAAAACTTTATAGGCATTCTCCAGGATGAGCACATTTTTGGAGCTTTTTGTAAGGGTTAGCGTCATGCCCTGCCAATCTTCAGGATCTAAACTTCTAGCCAAGTCTTTCTCCCACTGAAGGTGATATGTTCTCACTGGGGGTTTCTTAGAGGTGATAATTGAGGAGTAAATTAAGGATATTAATCCAGAGGCGTGGGGTCGGGCCCTGCAAATAGCTTTGAAAGGGGTCAGGGTATATGGAGTTGACTGAGCCTTTATAAGGTCTTGTAGAAAATGTCGTATTTGAAGGTAACTGTAGTGTTCTCTCAATGGGATATCATGGGATGATCTCAGGGCTTCAAACGAGAGGATTCTCATAGGGGTGAACAAAGAATGAACATCTGTAAATCCATTCTCTGCCCACCAGGAGAATTGCCTAGGGTTTTCACAGCTGGGGGGGAATATTGGGCAGTGAGTAAGACGCAGTAATGGTAGATGGGGAGATAGTAGTCCTGCAGAATATTTGAGGGAATCCCATATGCGGAGGGAATGGGACAAACATGGGCCTAACCCTCGTGGGCGGTACTGAGGAGGCAGCCATGGTATTGAAGGGATAGGGACAGGGTGGGAATCAACTAGGTCCATTGTGGCCCATAGGGGCATTTGAAAAGTATCGTGGAGATGGGCCAGAGGGGCGATGTTAGCTGCTGAGTAATAGGCCTGGAGGTTAGGAACTGAGAAGCCCCCGTTGACCCGTTTGGCGTATAGTATTTGTTTGTTAATCCGAGGTCGTGTGGAACCCCATATGAATTTTAGCAGTTTCCTTTGGTGGATTCTCAGGATATGAGACGGAACAGGGACCGGTAACACTCGGAAAAGATAGAGCAGCTTTGGAAGGTAAGTCATTCGGATAGCAGAGATTCTGCCAAACCAGGAGAGCGGGAGATGGGACCAGGAAGATAGGGAGTCGGTCAGCTTCCGGAAGAGGGGGGGGAAGTTGGCCTGGTATAGGCCGTCGTATTTAGGTGTGAGGCGTATTCCGAGGTATGGGAGCGAGGGAAGCCATTGGAACGGAAAATTTGCTTTTAAGGAGGCAAGTTCTGATGTGGGAAGATTCACAGACATTGCCTTTGACTTTGTGGGATTGACTCTTAAGCCTGAAAGAGAGGCAAAAGAGTCCAAGAGGGAGAATAGGTTCGGTAAGGAAATTCTGGGCGACGTCAACGTCAATAAAATGTCGTCTGCAAATAGAGAAATCTTGTGGTCAGAACCAGCAACCGGAATGCCTCTAATATCTGGATGCGAACGAATTGCCTCCGCCAGTGGCTCCATGGCTAGAACAAATAGTAGGGGCGAAAGTGGGCAACCCTGCCGAGTACCCCTCCGAATAGGAAAAATAGGGGATTCAAACCCATAATATTTGACTTTAGCTTGAGGGGCATCGTACAGTGCTGCCAACCATTGTAGAAATGAAGGGCCAAAACCGTAGTGACGGAGTACCGACATAAAGAGCTGGGAATTTTCATTAGTTTTGTTCGACATGCATTGCACTTCCATGTGCTCCTTGATGCAAAGGCCAGTTATAGGTGGGGCAGTGGCCATTTTTTTGTACTGGAGGTATAGCTAGACTGGCAGGTAGCTTTTCATTTTGCTACACTATGGAGTTGATTTACGAAAGGAAAATATACTGTGCATTGGAAGTGCAGTTGCTCTAGATCAGCGATGGCAAACCTTGGCACCCCAGATGTTTTGGAACTACATTTCCCATGATGCTCAACTACACTGCAGAGTGCATGAGCATCATGAGAAATGTAGTTCCAAAACATCTGGGGTGCCAAGATTCACCATCGCTGCTCTGGACCTTAATAAAGGAGGGGATGCTCTGCTGACTTCCCTCATCCAATTGTAAGAAAAGATGCTGTTTTTTTAATTTTCCTTGCATGTGATTGGGTATTCTTTGCAAAGTGAAGCTTTACCTAGTTTACCAAGCTCTGGAGCAAGTGCACACAGTATATTTTCCCTCAGTCAATCAACCCCAATGTTACAGAACGCAATCTCTGTTCGCACAGTGGTGTGGGAAGCAAACGGACCACATCAGCATAGATTTGCTTTCTCTGTGCTTGCCATGGTCAGAAAGCAGCAGCCAGAGAGTGAGAGTGGTAGAATAACCAGGTATTAGCTGTTCATAATGAAACAAATGGGTTATATACATATAATGTAATGAGTTCATATGGGTAAAGGAATGCATGCACACAATTTCATTTTTTCGCATTGCTTAAAAAGACTGCTTTTAGATGACTAAAAGTTCAGTTATTTAGAAAAACGATACTGTTGCTATATTTTGTGACGCATAAGGAATTTATGCAGGCTTGTGAAGTTACTGCAAGGTCACCTTTAAACTAGTACCAAACTTAATTTACTATAATGCACAATAGCACAGACACATTGAAAACTACACATTTAACTGAATGAGCCCTTCCACCCAACTCTATCATCACCTTCCAAGAAAAATACAAAAGCATTTCAGTCTGGACAGCTCTACAACTAAAAGGAGGATTTTATCACAACCCAGAAGACTATCACACAGCAAATGAAGACACACAAATGGAACAAATACAGATCAAAGAGACACTACAAGATAAAGCAATTACCTTAGTGTACAAATGCATAAACTACTCCATGCATATATATCATTATGGCCCCAGGCTGCTCCCAACACCTTCAGATCAAAGGCAAGCCAAGCAATCTTCCATCCTACCATTTGTAATCCTTTGATATGACATAGTAGACATCATGATCTACGAATTTTTATATCAGGAAATGAAAGCTGCACACCAAGTCTGATGATAAAACATGGGACGGGAGTATTTATTATATTTGCACAGACTACCACGATTCACCGCTTCCACATTTACAACAGAGAGAGAAACTGAAAACATGGCATTATCTACCACAACGCACTTCTTTCTAGCCTATCAAACCTTGTGCCTTTATTAATTTCCCGATTCTAAAAAGGTAAAAAAATTTGCCGTTATGGATCTGACATACAGCATTATAGATGCAGCGAACGAAAAATATATTTTCTGCATTTTCCTGATAGAGAAAAAGGCACCGAAAACGCACAATATTTTACCACGATTTTACTGTGCTTATGGTGTGTTTTTCATGTCATAGTACGCAAAATTGCATCAAAAACGTAACATGGGTGTGTTATTGATGCGTTTTCAATGCATTTCAATGGGAGGTGCATTTTTATGCAGCAAGCAAGATTTTTACCACAACGGAAGCACAACACACCAGTGTGAAGACATACATAGAATTTAAAGGGATGCATTTTTCTTGAGCTTTTCTTGTGCTAAAGGTGCCGATAATGGGCGCCAATAAATTCAAATTCATGATATTAATTAAAAAGTAGAATATATATATATATATATATAAAAATATATTTTTAAACTGTTTTGGTTTTGGCCACATGCATCCTGCATTTTTGATACTTAAATTTCCATTCGGTGCACCTCCATACAGTATCAAAGAGAAAAGGAGATTGCATGCCTTCATGGAAATTTTGTTGCCAAAACCGAAAATGCAGGATGCACTTTGCCGAAAACGTCAGTTTTTAAAAAAAAAAATTCTATTTTTATATATAAAATTGTATTATTTTTGACTTTTTAATTAATATCAATTTAAATTAATATGAATTTATTTTTGCCCATTATTGGCACCTTTAGTGCAAGAAAGGTCAAGAAAAATGCAGTCTGCAGTCTCTAACCATCTCTTGTAAAATGTCTGCAATCTCTTACTTAAAACGTAAACACACAAATAGTATTAGCAAAATTTCCATTTGGTGCACCTCTAGCAGACATGATACAGGAGATGGTCAGAGACTGCAGACATGATACAAAAGATCAATGCAGCCTCACCAGCGCCTGTCAGATGCAGCCAAACCAGTGCCCGGACCAGAGTAGCAAGCTCCGTGTGTCACGGCGCTGGATTTGAATTGCCTGCCGGGCCACAGTAACAATGTCCCGCCCTCTGCGATCACGTCACACTGATTCAATATCCTGCCATTGGATCAGTGTGCCGTCTATCACAGGAGGCAGGACATTGTTACGGCAGCCCGTACAATTCAGCTCCGTGACACACTGAGGAGATCGCTGCTCTGTGAGAGGGAGGCGAGGAGGAGGGAGGGGAGGACTGGGGCACGCCAGGATGATACCCTGGCACCCGGGGCAGACCCCGCTCCTTTTAGGCTTCCATTATCAGCATCTTTTTTTCTTTCGGACAATAATTTCGTCGGCCAAAAATTTCGGTGCACCACTAATTCTTAATAACTACCGGTATATTTTAATTGCATGTACACATTAACAATGTACTTTTATTTTCTCCTTTGTGGTCTGGTAAACATAATCATTTTTATGTTTACAAACTTTTTTATTTGGTACAAAACCGTCATGGCATAAGTAATATAAGAGTTAGAGAGGTAAACATAAATTTTTAAAAAGTGTTCTACCAGTTTGATAAAGCACAAAAAGTACATGTTGATCCTGCCAGAAATCCAGTGCCGTCTTGTGCACCTTGCAAGATCTTTCTGCCCAGGTTACCAGGTGCTGCTCAGGTACGTAATTTTGCACTTCCAGGTCTGGGGCGCGCGCCCCCCCCACCTTTGGCGACCTGCTCCCGCTGTAAATGGACACAGCGGGAGCCAATCAGCAGGTCTGCCGGGACCCGCCGATTGTTCCCAAGAGAGGCAAAACAAGGCAGATTGCCATTCTGTTACAAGGAAAGAGAACACAGATCTGTCTTCCCACAGTACAAACACCGCCCCCCTCCACAGTTAGCAAGTACTCCCTAGGCACACATTTACCCCTTTGATCACCCTGGTAACCCCTTCCCTGCCAGTGTCATTAGTACAGTGAATATTTTTTAGCATGGATCACGATTGTTGTCAATGGTCTTCAAAAAAAAAAGTGTCAAAAGTGTCCGATTTGTCTGTCACAATGTCATCGTCCCGTTACTAGTAAAAAAAAAAAATTAAAAAAAAATATCCCATAGTTTGTAGATGCTATAACTTTTATGCAAACCAATCAATACACCCTTTATGGTAAATATTTATTTTTACCAAAAACATGTAGCAGAATACATATTGGCCTAAATTTATGAAGAAATCTGATTTATTTTTATTTTTTTTAATTGTATTGGATTTGTTTTATAGCAAAGACGAAATTTAAAAAAAATAAATAAATTGTAGGTCTTTTTTTTTTATTGTGCAAAAAATAAAAATAAATTGCAGAGGTGATCGAATACCACCAAAAGAAAGCTCCATTTGTGGGGGAGAAAAAAAAAAGTACATTAATGTTATTTACGTCACATGACTGCGTAATTGTCAGTAAAAAATAACGCAGTGCCGTATCGCAAAAAAAAGGCCTGGTCATGAAGGGGTGTAAACCTTCCGAAGCTGGACTGTTTCTCCTCCCTCGGCTCTCTGAGCTCCTTATGCAGCTGAGAACAGAACGCATGTGATCATTTGTTAAAAAGGGGGGAAAAAAAAATACATTTATAATGTTTTTTTTTATATCTATACACAAATGTTTTGCATTTCCTTTCCATTTAACCACTTTCACCCCCTTCCTGCCCAGGCCATTTTTCAGCTTTTGGCACTGTCGCACTTTGAATGACAATTGTGCAGTCATGCAACACTGTACCCAAATGATTTTTTATAATTTTCTTCACGCAAATAGAGCTTTCTTTTGGTGGTATTTAATCGCTGCTGGGTTTTTTTATTTTTCCTCTTAAGTAAAATATAAAAGACCAAAAAAAAAAAATGTAAGTCAGTAAATTTTCTAATTAAGTAATTTTTCTCCTTCACTGATGGGCACTGATGAGGATGCACTGATGGGGTGGCACTAATATGCCACACTGACTGACACTGAAAGGCAGCCCTGACTGGCATCACTAATGGGCATTGATTGGTGTCACTCTAATCAGGGCATTACATGTCTGGGTGTTCCCTGCGAGGATGCAGCTGATTGGCTCCCCTCACCACACACTCTGTCAGTGTGAGGCAATGAGAGCCGATCACCGGCACTTCCATGTTTACATGTGACCCACTGTGATTGGACACAGCCGATCACATGGTTAAAGAGCCACATGATCGGCTCTTTACGGAGATCGGATCGCGCTGTGTCCTAGTGCCATCAGAACGAGAGGCGCATCGTCCCTCCTTCATTTGATGGTGGGCGAACAGCAAGCTGTTAAACTGAATTGGTTATTTTATAAGGTAAGAATGTGCATATACTTTAAACTTCATAGCAAAAATGTATTATATTGCAGCTTAACATTTCTTAGATGTGATGGCTGCATTCATTTTATTTTTTAGGCTCTCTTTTTTTTTACCTGGTGATCCACTCAGTATGTCTGTTTTTCAACAGAAGCAGCTTCAAGTACACTAGCAGCTCCTAAACTTGAGTTTAGGAGGTTTTGCCTTTTTTTGCCTATGCTCCTAAACTCAACTCCATAAAAGCCTATGTGTCAATGTACATATAGGCTTTTAGCAGAGTTTAGGAGCTGAAATGTTTTCAATCTTTCTTTATTAATCTTTTTTTAAACAATTATACAAATACATATAAAATATCTGTCATCCCCAAATTGAACATTATTATATAACATCCTCTCCTTAAAATATCTTCGTAATTTCTAATAACCACTTCTGACTTACTCATCTGACAATTTCTTTACAATGTCCAAATACCATTCACCCACACCTTTCATTCATCCCTAGCTTACTTGTCAATACTTACATTCTATTCTGTTATTCATACCTATCTACCATTCATCACTATCTTCATTTCCTCTCAAAAAAAAAAAAAAAAAGGGGCAAAGTCTCCAGTCTCTACAGAGTTTTCTATTCCCTTTCAAATAAATTGATTCATTTTTAATCGAAGTCCGAGTCTTTTTCCATGGCTGCCACATTATGGGCTTTTGTTCCTTTTCCATCCCCTCTCTCCTTATTTCCTCTTCCATATATTGGATTTCGTTCATTTCACACATCCATTCCACTATTGTAGGACCATTTGTTTTTTTCCATTTTCAAGCCATTATTGTCCTAGCTACATTTATCATATGGTGAAGAATATCTGTCTTTATAAATTTCAATGTTCCAGGGATTATCGATAGTATCGAAACTTTAACGCTTGGTTGCAGACACCAATTTGTACATTTCATAAATTTTAGACCAGAAGTTTATCACCACCTGACAATCGTACCAAATATGCATCATTGTTCCTTTATCCCTTAGGCATCTCCAACACTTATCTGTATTATCCTTATTTATTTTATTAAAATCTACTGGACTCCAATACCATCTCATCATGTTTTTATAGTTGCGCTGAGCTGAAATGTTTGCGGAGCTTCAACCTCCCTCTCGAACGAGGAAGAATCTCATTCAGGTTAGTAACGTTTCGACCAACGGCTGCGGGGAAAATGTGATTTTGCCACGTTTGCGTTTTCCTGTGGTAAATGTAGGCCAGTGTACATGAAGCCTTACAGGGATGAGACAACCCATTCAACACTGGAAGGGGTACTTACAATTATCAGAATTTATGCAAAACCTTTAAAAATTGTAAAAGGAATAAAAAAACTGTAGCTGCTTATAAAGTGCGAGCTGGAGTTTGGCTTCAATTTGCTAGTGTATCTAAATCTGCTAGTACATCTAATACACCCCTCCCCACAAACTGACAATGCTGCTGTTCAAAGGTGCCCTCTGTGTTCCATTATCCAGAGTGGGGCCCTCTAATACAGTAGGTGTGTTACTGGCCAGATCACCAGGTAAAAACAGAGGTGGGGGGGGGGGGGCTTAAAAAACAAAACAAATACAGCCACCACATCCAAGGATTGGTAAGCTGCAACATATAACATTTTGGGTTTCACTCACATTGGCCTGTTTTGTAGTGTGACCATCATGGAAAAAACAGCCTTGTACAGAACATTCTACTGTCTAAACCTACACTGATACCGTGTGGGAAAACAACTACGATTCGGAGAGGAATCGCACTGCATTCATGTTCAAATTACATGCAATTCTTTGTAGTCCAATTTGAGCCCAGTGATTTTTGAGTGGCATAATTCACATCGCACGAAAAAAGTGCATGCACCTTTTTTTTTGCCGCACTGGGATCGAATCGCATGGATGTTCACCCATGTGATCCCATTCAGGCAATCGCACTGCTTTTTGGGGATTAGGATTTCATTAACTTAAGTGAGAAGTACAGTCAAAGCTTGTGCGAAGAAGATCTGGACAGCCGCACTCCAATACGATACCTTTAGTGAATAAAAAGAAAGTCCATACAGCTCTGGAGGTGAGGAAATCAGATATAGCCAATGCGTTTCACACCTTTATTGGTGCTTAGTCATGGCTAAAATAAAAAAGGCTAAAAATACAGAGCGAGAGATAGAGAGCGAGAGCGAGATATATACACACACACATATATAAAAATGACTAAACTATCATACGTGCCATCATTAACAATATCATGTGTAGCCAATAGAACACACACACGTAGGCGATCAGGACAATTGAAGCAATCAGGTAAATCTGCATATTAACGGGGCTTCCCTTTATATAGCGAAAATTATATTATGAAACTATTATGAACCCATTCAAATAGGATGTGAAAGTTAATAGTAAAAAAAAAAAATACAAAAATAAATAAAACCATGTACGGAAAGGTGTTCATATTGTTACAGATATGCCGAGGCAACGTTTGTAAATTTAAAAAAAAATGTTCAAATGGCTACCAGGGAAAGTCTTATAAAAATACATAAATACGGTATATAAATAGCACAAAAAGAAGAGACTACCGTGAAAAAACAAAATTAATCTTTTGGCACATCGGGAACCAAAACAACACAAAACAAGAGAGATCTACACAGAAAGATAGAACTGTAATCATGAATATACAAATACAATCAAAGCTTGTTGGGATCAAGATAATTCATTTTATTCTGATGAAGATCACTGTCAACTGACGTCAGAAAGCCGGTCCAGGCTCGGGCAAGATCAACAATGAAGTCGGTATTCGGCCCACATGCCTGGATTGGCACAGCCTCTCAGTGATTTGCTGAGAGCCCAAAACCAGCGGCTCCCATCTCCTCCACAGCTCTCCAGAGAGGAGCAGAGAGCCATGACTGATAGTCACTAAGGATGAGCTCAGGCATGTTCGTAAGCCACACGTGCAGAGTCCGCTAGGAAGTCGGCACTGCAAAGCCATAATCGCAAGCAGTGAGACATTTCCCGATGTGCGGCTGCAGAGATCGGGAAATGTCTCACTGCTTGTGATTAGCGCTGTGCAGTGCCGACTTCCTGGCGGGCTCTACACGTACAGTTTGCGAACACGCCTGAGCTCATCCTTAATAGTCACCAGCTCTCTGCTTAGGGAGCCCTGAGAACTGAGCAATTGGCGTTGTTTGATTGCTCGGGTTCCCAGTGTTAGACCTGGCAGGGGGGGCGATGGTGCAGCCACCTAGGTAAGTATGACTCGCAAATAAAAGATAACCCATACTTCTCTTTTAACATTGACACCCGCAGCGGTTGGCATAAATAAAGTGTGACTGCAATGCAGTGCAGGAAACGCACAGGAATCGCTACAAATCCTGCACTGCATCAATGTGAACTGACATTCAACCAGAGTCCCTCCAGAGGTTTCTTTGGGCATTTCAGCAACTCGTACCGCTCAGATACTTTGGCTTTCTGTAAGAGGGACTTCTCACTAATGGCCACAAATGTAAGGAGCGTTCATCCTATTGGCCATGTACCATAAGTGGTAGACAAAGTGATTTAGCAGGGGTTCCCCGAAAACAGCAAAGTTACTTAAAGGGTTCCTCCATGTCAACATGAGAATGTCTGCTCTGAACCCATCTCATGACCCCGAGGACAGATCCTGAAAGGGCCCATTAGCTGTACATACGTAAAAGATGCCCACAAGCTACCTGTACACTCGCTTTCTATCTCTTTTTACAAAAACAATAAAATATTGAAAAGAATGCAATGCTGGGAGGTCCTCAGGGAGCGGTAGGTGGCCACCTGGAGTATGGAGTGACTTTGTGGTGTCCCTAGAATCAATATGTAATGTCAGGGAACTCCAGACAAACTCTTCCCATAACACAGGGAAGACAGGGCTGGAGTGGTGGAGGGAGCTGTGAGGGTCATGGTGGGGAGAAGTCCTGTCCCCGCACACTCCATACATCACCGGCTCCCTGGCACCATGCCAGTCTATGGGGGGGAGAGCACCGGCTAGGTGAGGAGGCGGGAAGTGTCGGTAAAGTGAAGTTCTCTCACCTGCTGCTCAGTACCGGGCTGCCTCCTTCTCTCTCTGTCTTCAGCTCTCACTTCACCTCCCCCTCCCTCTCACCGATTTCTCTGTGTCCTCAGGCTCTCAGTCTCTCCCTCTGACATCACCGGAAGTCCTACCTGTCCTGAGGCGCCCGACCGGAAGACAAGCTTGAATGGAGGGCACGGCATCACGGGACTTGTAGTCTTATTTGCTCGTTACCCGCCAGTACTGCAGACATGAAGTCTGAGGAGACTCGGTGTATCCGAACATGGGGCGGCTGAGTGAATGCAGTGAGGTCCATGGAGGAAAGAGAGTTTTCAATGCTTGACTTTTGTTAAGTGTTTGCCACTGGGCTGCTAAGATTTGAATATATTTGCATCTGTGGTAATTGAGGTGATAGGATTGTCTGAAACTAGGCTTTCTTGCCAAATTGGTAGTATGCAATGGGTTTTAGAGGCAACCCCTAAAATACAGGCTCTCCTCACTTAACGACCAGGTTCTGTTTCAAACGAGGAGGCACAAGTAATCAATATTTACTGTATTGTGTAAAAAAAAGGTCTAAACACAAAACTCCAGCTCAATAGCGTTGTTTTAATTTGCATAAGTACAGAACACAAATAAATTCTGTACTGTACATTACAATGATGTACAGCGCATTGTTCGATGGGGAGAGCTGATCGTAAGTCCAGGCAGTCGTTAAAATAAAAGTATCTTAACCACTTCACATCCAGGCCAATTCTGACATTTCTCTCCTACATGTAAAATTCATAATTTTTTTGCTCGAAAATTACATAGAACCCCCAAACATTATATATGTTTTTTTAGCAAAGGCCCTAGAGAATACAATGGCGGTCGTTGCAATTTTTCGAACACGTTTTTTTCCAAAAAAAAACTTTCACGCTTAAAAAAAAACAAAACAGTAAAGTTAGCCCAATTTTTTTTGCATAATGTGAAAGATGAAGATACGCAGAGTAAATAGATACCCAACATGTCACGCTTCAAAATTGCACACGCTCGTGGAATGGCGCCAAACTTTGGTATTTAAAAATCCCCATAGGCGACACTTTAAAATTTTTTACTAGTTACATGTTTTGTTACAGAGGAGGTCTAGGGCTAGAATTATTGCTCTCGCTCTAGCGTTCGCGGCGATACCTCACGTGTGGTTTTAACACCGTTTTCATATGTGGACGGGGCTTACGTATGCGTTTACTTCTGCGTACGAGCTCACAGGGCGCTTTAAGAAAATATTTTTTTTTCTTATTGTTAATTTTACTTTTATTTTTTTAGTTTGACACTTTAAAAAAAAAGGAATATGACATGATCGGACCTATTTACAGTGAGATATGGGGTCAATAAGACCCCACATCTCACCTCTAGGATGGGAAGCCTAAAATAAAAAACGATCACCGCTTCCCAGCGGAGGCGGCGCCGTTATTTGAATCCAGAGGCCGGGCGTGACGTCATAACATCGCGCCCGGCCTCCGAACGATTATAGAGACTCTATGGCAGGGGTCAAGTCCTGGGGAAAAAAGTGTGGGAACTCCCACCAAGATCCACTCGCCCACCAAAAAAAATAAAAATGATACGCTCATATGCACGAACGCTTCAAAAGTGGTATTTTTCATCCAAATTTCGTATTGTGTGTATGAATCTTAACTGTTAGTACATAAAAAAAAAACAATCCTCAATAAACATAAATACGGTAATTCTCTGAATAATCAGCATTCATTCAATTGTGCTTCCATGCAAATGTGAATATCATGTTCTGATCTTTATTGGGGAATGTTATTTTGTATATAGAGTGTTTATGTGGTGAGTTTACACTTTTCATTGAACAGAGTTTGGATAACACAGGGTTAAACGGAAAGGTCATAAATGAACTGCACATTATCTGGACAGAATGTTTGGGGAGATAGTGATGTGTTCCTGCTTAGGAGATGTATGTTAGCTTGGGGGGCTGCAAACTCTGCAGGGCTCCAACACACACTCGCTGCTATTCCAACACTTCACATATTTCCACATAAACTTCCCTCCTGGTATTAAACTTTGCCAGGTATTGTGCTCAGCTTACCACCCCAAACTGATGTTCCTCCCTCAGCTCACCTCTCTCCCTGCATGTCCTGTGATCAGAATAGCTGTGCTCCTCCTCTGGGTTCTCTCATCATATGGCACTGAAGATAGAGGAGGGGGGATTCAGCGGGACACACAGAGCAAGTATGCAGGAGACTGGGGGGGGGGGATGAGGAAACAGAAAATCGGGAGGGGCCGGCGGGGAGGAGCGCATCACGAGAGGTCTGACTAAACACAATCTCGTAGCAGCAGGGACCTGATCTACCCATCAGCTAGCTGTGATTGACAGGTAGATCGAAGTGGAAGCTGTCATGGGGCCCCCTACTGGCAATGCCTAAATGGTCAGTCCACCCCTGGTGTATGTCACTTACTATTGCGAGCTGTGTCGGCGGCTGCTGGTGTAGCACCTGCCACACAGCTCGCATACTTCAAAGTCTTTCAGGACACAACTGCTAACGGGAACTGAGTTCCTGCTGTAGAAAAAGTACAGGAACTCCGTTCCCATGCGTTCCTGCAGGACTTGAGCCCTGCTCTATGGTCATCATCCGGGGGCCGGCGGATCCTGTGTCCGACTCACCGATGGAAGCAGTGAGTCGGAAGAAGCACCGGAGGGCAGCGGGAGGGGGGGGACGTCCCCTCCCGCCGCCTGTAAGAACGATCAAGCGGCGGAACAGCCGCTACGATCATTCTTATGGTGCAGGGAATCGCCGGCTGAAAACGGCAATATCTGAATGATGTCTGTAGCTGCAGGCATCATTCAGATATAACCCCTGGAAGTCAAGGACGTCCCTGGACGTCCTACGGGCCTGAAGTGGTTAACAAAAAAAAATATTTTTGGACTGAGGCATTAGAACTGCTGTCAGTTTTTATTGCTGTGGAGATTTGCCTCTTTATTTGTCCAGTTTACTGTTATCACTGAAAAGAAAATCCAGAATTTTGGGTTGTCCCTAGCAGACATCCCAAGTCTCCCACATTTTGGCTGCGGCACCCTGACACCTACAAGTTTCTTGCGATATCCCGACTGCAGGGCTGATCCTGGATGGTCCACTGGTTCATAACTTAGGATGATCGGTGCAGTGGGAGGGACAGCTGTTAACACCGATCTCCCTGTATAGCTTTTTAGCCAACAGCCGATTTTCCTCCTCTCCCTCCTGAGGCTGTCGGACATAAAGCTATACAGAGAGATCGATGTTCACAGCTGTCCCTCCCACCGCACCGATCATTCCCGGCTGTCTCCTGTGTGCTCCTCCACCCCCCTATCCTCCTTCTCTGCCCCCCCCCCCCCCTGTTCCCCGGCCCCATGTCCTCCTCCATCCCCCTGCAGCCGGCTTCCCTCCTCTCCCACCGGCTGATTGGGGGAATGTGTATCAGGATGGAGAGCGAAGGAAAGGACTGGTAAATGTGTCATTTGCCAGCTCCTTCCTTTTCTAAATTGGACACAATATGGTTGATTTACTAAAGGCGAATCCACTCTGCACTACAAGTGCACTTGGAAATGCAGTCGCTGTAGCTCTGAGGGGAAGCTCTGCTGATTTTATCATCCAATCATGTGCAAGCTAAAATGCTGTTTTTTATTTTCCTTGTATGTCCCCTTCAGATCTTCCAAGTGCACTTGCAGTGCAAAGTGGATTTGCCTTTAGTAAATAAACCCCAGTGAGTGATTGCTACTGATCTCTCCTATGAAAACTGAGCAGAGTAAACTGTGTTAATCTGCTTCAGTTTATGAATGGACAGGAGCCGCTGTCTCCTGTCCATTCATCTTCAGTGTTGAGAAAGGGACTGGAGAATCTGTCCTCACTCCCTTTTTCTGTCTCAAAGGGATGTCAGGAGTCTGTTTAGACCCCTGATATCTCACCAAAGCCCCCCCCCCCCCCCCCAATAGGGCTGATGAAAAACAAAAAAAAACAAATAAATAGTACAAAATTGAATTTGTAAAAAAATGTAATTGTAAAAAAAAAAAAATAACATAAAACTAACTACTGACACCATTCCCCCCTGCCCTACCAACACTGTCCATTGCCCCAACCCCCTCCCCCTAAAAAGCATTTTGAATTGTTTTTAAAACAAATTTAATTTAGAAAAATAAATATGTAAAAATAAAAAAACTACTGACACCAACCACTACCTTACTGACACCGTCCACTGCCACATACCCCCCACCCCCTTCCCCAGAAGCACTGTGAAAAAAATATTAAAAAAAATATTTAAAACAATAATAAACAAAAATAACAAAATAATAGATAAAATAATAAAAACAAAAACTACTGACACCATCCACTGCTCTACTGACACTGTCCACTACCCCCCCCCCCCCCCAACCATTTTCTTAAATCTCTGCAGAAATACAGCCCTGACTTGGCAGTTAGGACTGTTTTTGAAAATAGATGCATGCAGGACGCTGCTCTGTGTGGAGGGCGTTTCTATATTATATAAATTGTTTATCAACCCTGCTGATATATTATCCTATCAGGTAGCATGGGAAAGGGATCTGACCATAACCCCTGAGGTGGAGGAGTGGCGTAAATTGAGCTCCTGGATCCACAAAGGTATTCTTAAAGGGGTTGTAAAGGTAAAAAATGTTTCACCTTAATGCATTCTATGCATTAAGGTGAAAAAACATCTGACTATACTGCCCCCCCCCCCCCCCCCCCGGTTTACTTACCTGACCCCTCGAAAGTCCTGCGCTCGCCCCCGACATCCTCTTCGCCGCTCACCCTGGCCGTTGATTGGCTAGAGTGGATGGATTGACAGCAGCACAGCCATTGGCTCGTGCTGCTGTCAATTACATCCAATGACACGGCGCACCGGGGGCGGGGCAAAGTGATACAGCGAGCCGCTATAGCCGAGGGCTGTGTCACGGGAGCGCGCCCGCAAGTGCTTCTCACCATGCGAGGGAGCTCGCATTTAGGTGAGAAGTACTTGCGGGGGGGAGCCGAGGGACCCCAGAAGACCAGGTTCGGGGCCACTCTGCAAAACGAGCTGCACAGTGGAGGTATGTATAACATGTTTGTTATTTAAAAAAAAAAAAAAAATGTTTCCTTTACAACCCCTTTAATGTTGCCCTGATTGAAGCAGGCTATAAAGTACACGCCAGATGGAATTTGGTACTGCAGCGTTTATCCAAAATGTATCCAGGCACCTCAGCCGTCTGCTTCAGGGGTTGTGGCCACCATTGCACGTTTGGAGGACGAGCCCTAAGGTCCACCGCTTTTTTTTGGATGAGGGTTCACTCATTTATTTTTTCAGTCACAATGGTTAACATTGTTAAAGACGCAAGCATAGCCTTACAAAATAAGCCTGTTGAAAATGTTCCATGACATACCCAGACCTCAATTTACGTACATGTTTCTAGTGGCAAAAATTGCTATAGCCACAGCGTGGAAAAGCCCTCTTGTAGACATTGCATTAGTTTAAAGGAAACTTACGTGGGTCATGTTGAACAAAAAAATTGTGAGTGTCCTACGAGACAAACAATTCACTTTTGATAAAATATGGTCTCCTTGGTTAGCCTACCTGCGTCCTGAATGAATGTGGCTGATATTGTATGGAGGATCCCTGGACAGAAGCACTTCTTTATTTCCTCTTTTTCCTATCCTTACCTTTTATATTGTTCTTTTAATTCTTGCCAGTCTTGGCTTCATGCTCTAGCAGCTCTTCTGCTTTTTGTTAAAAGAGCTGCTCATGTTTACAGTTGGGGGTTTTGAGATCCTTATGTGGGATTGTTTTATTGTATGATAACAGGAAATACTCAGGAAGCAATATTCACTGGATTAACGCTTTTCTACTTCGCAGGCCTCCTTACGGTGATTACACATTGGTGAGGTGTTGACCTCCAGATCCTTATGACTTGTTGCTTTGTATTACGTTTTTAAAAGCAGCTGTCTTGACAGCTATCTCCCAATGTTAACAAAGTTTGTGCTATATGGAGTTAAAGTATACAACTGTGGCATTATGAAGGACTAAACCTAACTACTTGGTATATTTGTTCCTCTCAGCTCCACTTATGTATCATTCTTGTTTTATGTACAGAGCGTGCAAGGATTGTTTGATGCTCTGGAAAGTGATCACTTACTTTTTGTTCTTTTCAAAAAATAATTAAAAAAAAGATTTAAACAGAAAATATAAAATTTTAAAAAAATAATAATAAAGAAATACTGACACCATCCACCATCCTGCACATACTACCCACCGCTGTACACTCCACACCCCTCACGTGCACATTCATTGCACATCCTGCACATACTACCCACCTCCATACACTCCATACTCCTTCTGCACATAGTACCCACTGCCCTACACTCCACACTCCTCTCCTGCACATACTACCCACCACCGTACACTCTGCAATGTAGATTCCCTATTTGCATTATTTAAGTAATCTCAGACTCTATTAAACCACACCCCTTTAAGACACACCTCCATAATATGTAGCACAATTTAAGCCATGCCCACATTTCATTGCCGGCGGGCGTGGAGCGCCACCTTTCCTGAAATTTAGTTTTTCAGGTTGGGATGTCTGCCCTAGAAAAGTAATAGAGGGGAAATCTTACAATGGAAAGTTCTGATGACCTGGGGGGTCCCTTAATTTGCAAGGATTTTCTCTCACTTCCTGTTTGGTGACAGAAAGTGAAGGGAAATCTCCCCAATGGGACACAGGGCGAAAAAAAAGAGAGGGGGTATAACCCTCCTTTACTGTAAAAAATTTTTTTACCTTTTAGTCCTACTTCAAACTGTAACAGACCAAACTTGAACGTTCAGGCTGGGTTCACACTTAATTGGCATGAGGCTAACAGCAGGGGTCCAGTGCGTCCCTGTTCCCCGTTTCAGGGACGAATCATGCCCGTTTTTTTTTCCTAAATTCGAACCTGACCCCTGTGCAATCCACCCCTGCCGCCACCCCGGGGATGTGTGAACCAGCTCCATTGAGAGCAGGTCACACTCTCCTGCCATGCCAACTGGATGTGGAGAAACCCCATATTTTGCTTAAAGCAGGACTACACTGCTCCTGAGCACCACAATATAAAAAAAAGTGGCTGCACACTGATGTACCGAAAGTGCTTTTTTATTGCATGATCCCAATAAAATGTTTGACACACATCACATAGCAATAGCCGGTACAGAGGTTGACGCGTTTCACACAGTTACATTGTGCTTACTCATGGTTAGTGAGAGGAGTCCCACTCATTCAATTTTACTTGAATCTACTAACCTGGAGCGGCTGCCTCTTTGCTTTAATCTGAGCACCACAAACCAAAATGTAATTTAATTCATTTTTAATATTGAAAGCAAACTCACCTATCTATTCATGTCTCCATGCTTTATTTTGCTGAGTAATCCCTTTGAAAAACATCCCCCCCCCCCCTAGCATTTCTGGCTGTGGCCATCTTGATAAAGGGCAGATGATTCACTTAGCATTTTTTTCTTCCTGGAATCCATCTGCCCATTGCACAGGCATGAAAGCAGAAGGGTGTGTTTAGCTGAGAAAACCTCTCCTCCCCTCATGATCACCCCTGGGGTGTATAACATAATTTGCCAAGGCTTGTAAACCAGAAAATAACTGAAGAAATTGTAAAAAAAGAAAAAAACACAAGCGTGCGTGTGTGTGTGTATATATGTATATGTATATATATATATATATATATATATATATATATATATAATCACACACACAGTTGTGCTCAAAAGTTTACATGCCCTGGCAGAAATTGTGACATTTTGGCATTAGTATTGAAAATATGACTGATCATGCCAAAAAACTTTATTTAGGGATAGCAATCACGTGAAGCCATTTATTATCACATAATTTTTTGGATCCTTTTTAAATCATAATGATAAAAGAAATTGCCCAAATGGCCCTGATAAAACGTTTACATACCCTGGAATGTTTGGCCGTGGTACAGACACAGAAGGTGGCACACACAGGTTAAAATGGAAATTAAAGGTTAATTTCCCACATTTTGTGGCTTTTTAAATCACAATTAGTGTCTGTGTATAAATAGTCAATGAGTTTGTTAGCTCTCACATGGATGCACTAAGCAGGCTAGACACTGAGCCAGGAGGAGGTAGAAAAGAACAGGCAAAAGACCTGCGTAACAAAGTAATGAAACTTCACAAAGATGGAAAAGGATATAAAAAGATATCCAAAGCCTTGAATATGCCAGTTAGCACTATTCAATCACTTAATAAGAAGTGGAAAATTTGGGGATCTTTTGATACCAAGCCAAGGTCAGGTAGATCAAGAACGATTTCAGCTACAACTGCCACAGGAACTGTTTGGGATACAAAGAAAAACCCACATGTAACCTCAGGAGAAATACAGGCTGCTCTGGAAAAAGATGGTGTGGTTGTTTTTAACCACCTGATTACTGTGCACTTAAACCCCCCTCGTGACCAGACCAATTTTCAGCTTTTGGCGCTGACGTACTTTGAATGACAATTGCACGGTCATACAACACTGTACCCAAATGAATTTTTATCATTTTTTTCCCACAAATAGAGCTTTCTTTTGGTGGTATTTAATCACAGCTGGGGTTTTTATTTTTTGCTAAACAAACAAAAAAAGATGGAAAAAAAAAAAAAAAAAAAAAAAAAAAAAATCATGTTTAATAGTTTGTTATAAAATTTTGCAAACGGGTAATTTTTCTGCTTCATTGATATGCGCTGATGAGGCGGCACAGGTGGGCACTGATAGGCTGCACTGGTTGGCACTGATAGGCTGCACTGGTTGGCACTGATAGGCTGCACTGGTGGGCACTGATAGGCTGCACTGGTGGGAACTGATAGGATGCACTGGTGGGGAAAGATAAGTCGGTACTGATGGGGACAGCAAAGATGGCACTGATGGATGACACTGATGGGCACTGATGGGTGGCACTGATGGATGACACTGATGGGTGGCACTGATGGGCACTGGTAGGTGACACTGATGAGCACTGGTAGGTGACACTGATGTGCAGCACTGACAGATGGCACTGTGGGCACTGGTAGGCGGCACTTTAATTAGGCAAAGTTATTATCACATGATCAGCTGTCATTGGCTGACAGCTGATCACGTGGTAAGGGGTAGGGATCGACCCCTTACTCGGATCTGTGATTCAGCGAGTCTCACAGACTCGCTGATCACAGAGCGCGCCGCGCGCGCCCTTCAGGGGGCGCGCAGGCAGCTCGTGGCCGGGGCGACGTCAATAGATGTCGTCCCGGCATCTTAGATCCGCGCTGTAGCCATCATTCGGCTAAAGCGCGGATCTCAGGTGGTTAAGGAGCACAATACAATGATACTTGAACAAAAAAGAGCTGCATGGTCAAGTTGCCAGAAAGAAGCCTTTACTGTACAAGTTCCACAAAAAAGCCTAGTTGCAATATGCCCAACAACACCTTGACATGCCTCATTGGCTTTTTTGTGGCATTGGCACATGTGACAACAATCTCCCATATTCTTCATATGCCTGGGCTATGGGGTAGAGTGGCAAGACAGAAGCCTATTCTTACAAAGAAAAACATCCAAGCCAGCTAAATTTTGCAAAAACAAATCTGAAGTCTCCCAAAAGCATGTGGGGAAAAATGTTATGGTCTGATGAAACCAAGGTTGAACTTTTTTGGCTATAATTCCAAAAGATAGGTTTGGAGCAAAAAACAACACTGCACATCACCAAAAGAACACCATACCCACAGTAAAGCATGATGGTGGCAGCATCATGCTTTGGGGCTGTTTTTCTTCAGCTGGAACAGGGGCCTTAGTCAATTATGACCAGTTATGCTGCGTATACATGATCGGATTATCCGGAGTACTTAGTTCGACGGACCAGGGTCCGGCGGATAATTCGATCGTGTGTGGGCTCCAGCGGACTTTTCTTCCCAAAAGTTCCGGCGGACTTAGAAAGAAGTTTTGACTCAAAATGATCCGCCGGACTTGGCAGTCCTCCGGACAATCCGGTCTTCTGTGTGCTAGTCTGACAGACTAAAACCGACGCTAGGGCAGCTATTGGCTACTGGCTATGAACTTCCTTATTCTACATCATCACGTTCGAATCCGGCAGACTTTTGGAGTGATTGTGTGTGGCCAAGTCCGTTCATTTGAAAGTCCGGCGGACCTCAGCTGCAAAGTCCGTTGGATTGTCCGCCGGAAAGTCCGATCGTGTGTACGCAGCATTATAAAAAAATTCAGTCTTCTGCTAGAAAGCTGAACATAAAGGGGAACTTCAACTTTCAGCATTAGAACGACCCAAAACATACATCCAAACTAACAAATGCATGGCTTTACCAGAAGAAGATTTGGAATGACCCAGCCAGAGCCCAGACCTGAATCTGATTGAAAATCTGTGGGGTGATCTGAAGAGGGCTGTACACAGAAGATGCCCTCGCAATCTGACAGATTTGGAATGTTTTTGCAAAGAAGAGCGGGCAAAGTCAAGTTGTGCCATGCTTATAGCCTCATACCCAAAAAGAATGCTGTAATAAAATCAAAAGGTGCTTCAACAAAGTATTAGTTTAAGGGTGTGCACACTTATGCAACCATATTTTTTTATTTTTACTTCCCTCCACCTAAAAGATTTCAGTTTGTTGTTCAACTGAGGGGACGTACTAAACTGCATATTGGGATGATGGAATGATTGCATTATTGGCTGCAATACTGAGAACTCTCACTAGATGTCAGTGTAATTTATACACCTATATATGGTAATGACTCTGTTGTTTCTCAAAATATGTTATCTTTCCTGCAGTGCTTGATACAATGTTGCAAGAAGCAGTTGCTAATGTTTAACTGTTCACTTGCTGATAATGGTAATGTAAAAATTAAATTTTACCTTTTTTAGATAGGAATATAGGTAGAATAATTAGTTCTCATGGGATTTATGGGAGGAATATCATGTTTACTCCTGACAATGAACATATTTAACCCATTACTGATAAGAATATGCATATAATTATTTTTCTACATGGGGATTATGGGGTGGAATATTGATTATAAATATACATTGGACCCTATTTAACCCATTTCTGATAAGAATATGCATATAATTATTTTTCTACATGGGGAATATGGGTAGAATATTGTTTATAAATATACATTGGAACCTATTTAACCCATTTCTGATAAGAATATTATAGCACCGGCTCCTGTCATAGGTGCCGGACCATGCATACCAATTTTTTTCTATATGGGGATTATGGGTGGAATATTGTTTACAAATATACATAGCAACATATTAAGATTTCTGATATGAATTTGCATATAATTATTTTTCTACATGGGGATTATGGGTGTAATGTTGATTATAAATATACATGGGAACCTATGTAACCCATTTCTTTTTTTTTTTATTTCTTTTTTTTTCTTTCCACATCAGCAATTTTCAAGAGATTATTATTCAACTTCTTGTTCATTTATATCTCTCGTTATATTTTACATCATTGTGGAATTTTGTTGCTAAGAATTTTAAGTCGTGAAGCTTATCATATAATATTTATTTTAATCTCTCTTAGATTTCATTACTCTTTTATATTGTGTGAAATTTTTTCTTCTTTTTTCCCTTTTCTCACCTCCCCCCCTAATCCCTCCCTCCCTACTTCCCAATACCTCTCGTCTTTTCTTTATCTCAACCGTTTTTTCTATTCCTTCGGTTTATATAATCGTTTCGACATATTTCCAAGTTTGTTTAAATGTCTGCCAATTTTCCCATTTTTTCAGATCGTCTTCCTCTCCTTCCTCTCCGCTATATCTCAACTTTTCGAGGCGATATATTTCCTCTACTCTTAGAGCCCATTCCCTTTTGGTTGGTGCTTTTTCATTTTTCCACTTTTTCGGGATAAGACCTTTAGCTGCATTTAACATCTGAGGAATCAGTGTTTTTGTATATTGTTTTATTGGATCATTAGTCCTGTGGAATAGGCATATCCAAGGATCTTCCTTTATGATGACGTCGGTGATTGTTTTTATGAGGCTTAGAATCTCACTCCAAAATGTTTTTATTTTTGGGCACTCCCACCAAATATGGGCCATCGTGCCTAGCTTATTGCATCCCCTCCAGCAGTTCTGTGAATTATCTGTGTGAAATTTGTTAAGTTTATCGGGTGTCCTATACCATCTGGAGAGGCATTTATAGTTCATCTCCGCAGTCGAAGTGTCAATAGCTGATTTGTGTGTTAGTTGCAATATTTTTTTGATTTTGTGCATATAATCATGTGCACCCAATTCCGTACCCCATTTAAAAAAAAAAGGCGGTATCTCCAGTTTCTCCTCTGCAAGAATCGCTCTGTAAAGCCGAGATGTTGTTTTCTTTTTTTTTTTTGTCCCCGTTTCAGCGCAAATTTTTTCCAGGGCTGTGTAGTTTTCTTTTGATCTCATCGGTTGGGGGAGGCTTCTTACAAAATGGGTCAACTGTAGGTATCGCCACTCGTTTATTCTTATATGTGCTTCATTGTGCTGCAATTCTGCTAGTGTTTTTATTCTTCCTTTATCTATTATATCTTTCAATTGCGTGTTTTCCCCTAACCAGTGACCCCCTATGTGTCTTTTTCCTGGCGGAAAATACTCATTATCACTTAAAATCATTAACGGTGAGTTATACTTCCACTTATACTGTTTGTGTAATAAATCCCATATTTTAAATACATTTTTTGTTATTTTTTGTGTCTTAGTGCCTAAACCTCTTAAATGTGAGGGAATCCAAATTACCTTTCTTAAACTTTTTTCGCTTATAATACTCTCCATTTTCACCCAGTGTTTGTCTTCTGTTTCCCGTGCCCATTCTACTGCCCGTGACACCGTGACCGCATAATAGTATTTTTTTAGGTCCGGGATACCCACTCCACCTTGGTCTTTATTCTGCTTCAAAGTGCTGCGGGAGATCCTAGGTTTTTTGTTTTGCCAAATAAATCTACTTATTATAGAATTCAAAGTTTGAAAATAATAGTCTGGAAGAGGGATTGGTAACATTGAGAATTTATATGTGACTTTAGGCAGAAGCACCATTTTAACAGTATTGATCCGGCCAAACCATGACAGGGGCCTAAGGGATAATTTTTTAGTATCCTTTTTGATTTCGTCCAGTAGTGGAATATAGTTCTCGCTGAATAATCGTTCTACTGAGTTTGCTAGTTTAATCCCCAGGTACTTTAAGCCTTTCTTCTTCCAAGGGAATGGGTATTTTCTTTGTAACGCATGTGCCTCTTTATCTTCCATATTTATGTTCAAAATTTCTGATTTATTCAGATTGATTTTAAAGTTTGCTATTCCTCCGTATTGTTGTAGTGTTTCAATCAATTGAGGCATTGTATTTTTGGGTTCGGAGACGTAGAACAGAAGGTCGTCGGCAAAAGCCGCAACCTTATGCTCGACATCACCGATTTTTATTCCTCTAATGTCCTTATTTGCTCTGATTGTTGCTAATAGAGGTTCCAGCGAAAGCACAAAAAGAAGTGGAGACAGGGGACAGCCCTGTCTCGTCCCATTTCTCATTGTAAAAGAATTTGAGTGATCTCCATTAACTTTTATTGTTGCAGTCGGTGCTTCGTATAGTACCCTAATTTTTTTCATCATCCTGTCGCCCAGGCCCATATGCTTCAGTGTTGCCATCATGAGCCCCCAGTCTACTCTGTCAAATGCTTTCTCAGCATCAATTGACAGAAATAGACCTGGGGGCCCGTGAGCTTTCATTTCTTGCAGCAAGAGGAGTGTCCTAACTCCATTGTCGCGACCCTCTCTTCCAGCGACAAAGCCTACCTGATCCATATGGACCAATTCACTCATTTTATCTCTCAGCCTGTTTGCCAGAACTTTTGCGTAAAGTTTTGTATCACAGTTCAAAAGGGAAATTGGTCTATAGCTTGGGCATAGCATTTCGTCTTTGCCTTCTTTTAAGAGTACGGTTATCTGTGCCCTGTGTGCTTCTGAACTTAGCCCGTAATCTACACCGAGTCCGTTCATGTAATTGCAGAGCCTGGGTATCAGGATTTTCTCAAATTTTCTAAAATATTTCATGGAGAATCCGTCCGGGCCTGGGCTTTTCCCTATTGGTGTTTCTAGGATAGCTTTTTTAATTTTCTGCTCCGTGATAGGACTTTCTAAATCTTCGCTGTCATTTGGATTTAATTGTGGAATGCCTGATTTTTCTAGAAACTGTTTTATTATGGTTGCTTTACCTTTTCCTTCTTTGCCTTTCTTGACATCATAGAGTGTACTGTAATAGTTTCGAAAGACTTCAGCTATCTCTTTTGTTTTATAGACTATTTCTCCTTGTTTATTTCAAATTTTTTCGATGTAGTTTCTCGACTTTTCCTTCCTCAGGGTCTTTGCCAGGTGTTTCCCAATTTTGTTACCGCTCAGGTATTTTCCTCTCAAAATTCTATTAAAAACCTTTTTTGTGTCCTGTGTTAATAGATCTTTTAGTTCTCCTCTTTTGGATATAAGTTGATGGTATATTTCTTGTTGTCCCCCGTCGAGTCTTTTATGTAGCCGTTCTAATTCGTATATTTCCTCTGTTAGGTTTCTTATTTCCCTTTCTCTCGCCTTTTTTTTCCCCAGCCCCCATGGATATAAATATACCTCTTATATATGCCTTATGTGTTTCCCATAGAGTAGAGTGTGGGATATCTTGCATGTCATTAATTTTGAAAAAATTGATCAATTCTTCGCTTATTTTTTCTACGTCTTGGTTTTCACTAAGCAGTGCTTCATTTAATGACCAGTTAAAAGCTGGTCTCTGTATTTTCATTTCTTCTATAGTCAGCATTACTGGGGAGTGGTCTGAGAGGGTAGCAATACCTATTTCAACATCTGTCACTTTAGTCAATGTGTTGTGGTCAGTTAGAAAATAGTCAATGCGTGTGTACGTCCCATGTACAGGGGAGAAGAAGGTGTAATCTCGTACTTTAGGGTGTAAAGCTCTCCATACATCCACCAGTTGGTTTTGGTGCAATTTCTGTTTCAGTTTTTTGAGGGACATCTGTCCCGTCCCCTGTACATGGGACGTGCTATCCTCTTTTGGGCTCAGACATAGATTAAAGTCGCCTGCCATTATTACTATCCCTTTCCTGAACTGTGCAAGAGTCTCTATCATTTTTTTTACAAACTCTGCTGGCTTTTTGTTTGGAGCGTATATATTACCCAGAGTACATTCTATTTCACCTATATATCCTCTTAAAAAGAGGAATCTCCCCTCTGGGTCCGTAAGCCTTTCCTCTACTTTGAATCTTGTTTCTCTTGAGAACCCGATTGCAACTCCCTTAGCTTTACTGGTCGTTGAGTCAGCGTAAAACCAGGTAGGATGTTCCTTGGAATATAATTTTATGTTGCCTCCTAAAAAGAGGTGGGTCTCTTGAAGAAAGATTATATCTGCATGATGGTATTTGAGCTCTTTTAAAATCTTATGTCTTTTGGCAGCTGTATTTAATCCTCGGACATTATATGTCAGAAACTTTATCTTACTTTGAATTTTTCTTTTTTTCTTATCAAAAAAGACGAGAGGTATTGTTCCCTAATCCATCTATCTCTCCCCCCCCCCCTCCCTGAACCCCCCCTCCCCCCTCTCCCCCCATCCTCCCCACCTCCCCCCCCTCCTCTCGGTCAATACTGACCCCTAGACCGCAAGCCGGAACGA
Organism: Lithobates sylvaticus; assembly: GCA_028564925.1. Classification (NCBI taxonomy): domain Eukaryota; kingdom Metazoa; phylum Chordata; class Amphibia; order Anura; family Ranidae; genus Lithobates; species Lithobates sylvaticus. The sequence goes on along the minus strand of CM053027.1, from coordinate 188,079,025 downwards.
ATCTCATTCCTGCCCCAGGTCTTCTTTCCTCGAGGTGTAATTCTGAACCCGTCTAATACTCCGCGCCCCTCCCACGGGCTAATCCCAGGAGGGGAGTGGAGTACCCATGCGGTGCAGAGCTCTCCTCCCTCAATTGCCGAGGTTCCCCCCCAACCCACCTTCGCTCCCGGAAAAAAAAAAAAAAAAGGAAAAGAAAGGCTCTTCCCTCAATAACAGTTAATCTAACCCAACCCCTCTCTTTGCGACCATTCTGGAATTTCGATTTCTTGTGTTTCTAGCGCTTTACAAAATTCTGGGAGTTCTTTTGGGAATCTAAGTTTCGCGGATCTTCCCTCCTTATAGCCCACCAGACAGGCCGGGAAACCCCAGTTGTATTTCACATTATCTGCTCTTAATTGTGTTAGTAGAGGTTTAAGTAGTCTCCTCCTAGCCAGCGTTTCTGGGGCCAGGTCTAAGAAGATTTGCAGTTCTATGCCCTTGATTTTTAATGGGGGTTTTCCTCTAAGATTACTCCATATTGCCGCCTTATCTTCATAGTTCTGAAACTTCACCAGAATATCTCTAGGACTTTCAGTTGGAATATGTTGAGGTTTCCTGACTCTATATATCCTGTCTATTTTAAGCTCCATCTCAGGGCTCTTATTCCGGACCGGATTGAGGATCTCTTTTATTATTTTCCTAAGATCTTCGCCGTTCTCTTCCGCAAGTGCGCGTATTCTTAGGTTCTGTCTTCTATTTTGGTTTTCGGTTTCCTCTATTTTATGATTTAGTCTTCTTTGATTCCGCTTTGTCTCCCTAAGCTGTTCTTGCATCTTAACCATCTCCTGGGTATGTTTATCTGTTTTATTCTCAATTTCCTCTATGCGATTTAGTAGGTGGCTTAGATCTGTTCGAAGCGCTGAGATATCCTTTTTGATTTTCCATTCTCAATAGCATCTCTGATATTTCAGTTTTAGTTGGCATTTGAGAGTTCATAACTTGTTCTTCCGGAGCGCTCCTATCCATTTCGGATTCGAGGGTGACCTCTCCTCCTGAGACTTCGGCCACTTCTTTTTTTTTGGTTGGCTCTTTTTTCTTGGCTTGTTTACTCATTTGTTGTTTTTCTGGGCCTGGGCTTTTAGGGCTCAGTCCCTTTACCATATAGTGTTTAATTGTACTCGTATTTGCTTTATCTTTGTCTTTGGGTGTTTTGGGTTCTCCTCCTTTCGTGGTCTTCCCTTTCATACTAATTTTCTTCTTTGAAGTTTTATTTTTCTCCAGGATGCCCTCTACTGTATATTATGAAATTTCTAAGTAAATAAAGAACCACGAGATGAGGCCTATTGACCTTACTATGGGGCGGTTGAGGTTTAGGGGTTACGCTAGGGAGTACCTACTCCCATTTTTGGACATTTATATAGAGGAGAGTTATATTGAGATTTATATTAGAAATTCAAAAAAAATGAAAAGAAATAAAGGGGGAGCGAATTTTCCTCCTTATATTTTACTTATCCTTCTCTACCCCTCCCCCGTTTGTTTCCCCTGCTGAAAGCCCAGTAATCGGTATTTACCGTCTTCTCCCTGCACGTTCGTTAGGAAAAAAAAAAAAACAAAAGAAAAGAGGGAAGGGGAAACCAGGGTAGTATGCCCTATGGGGGGCTTATTCATATAAGCTGTCCGTTTTTGCCTATAGGCCTATATATTGCTCATATAAGCTTTTAAATGTCACTTGCCTTATGTCCAATTTTTCCCCCTAGTTTAGATAGATAGTGATCCAGGACATAGTTCGTCCTTTACCCTGTTTATAAATATAGTTCTCTGTTGGTGCCGGGTTCGTGTTTAGCGGGAATATTTGTCCCTATGTTATTGTCCTTAATTCCAGGGGCAAGTAAGTAATCTGTGTCCCGTCCTTTGTAATCCTACGGCGCACCATCGAGTCTAAGCTTTTATCTCCCTTTCCAGGGGATTTACCTTTATTCCCGGGAGATCTATGGGGTGCTGTTGCCTTTCTGTCTATATTGTGCTCTACCTTTACTCCAGGTCAAATTCAAGTATTTTATATTGTATGGTATCTCGATTTAGCATTTTCCAAAGTCCTGTCGTAGTTTTTCATACATGTACATCTCCTTTGGTCACATTTCTTTTTTTAAAAGTAAAACTTGAATTGGCACTCACCCCTCCAATGGACTCCCCGTCTGTCCCGTTGGTCACTCAGACATTTCCCCTTTAAGGGGGGCTTACCCTTATTGAGAATACGCCGACCAGGGGGGTCTCCTGGGGGGATGTCCTTTTACCTCTCTGTGTCTGTATCCAGGAGTCCGTTCGGCTTCAGCAGTTGTGTATTATTTTGTTGTTCAAAACAGCAGGAGAGGGGGCTAAGCGAAGGAGAGAAAAAGCGGGGAGGAGGGGGGTTTAGAATCGCCGGCGGCGTTTCCCGGCTCTCTGATCGTTTCCGTGTCTTCGGCGTAGACTAGTTCCGGGGACGCCGTCCGGCTGATGCGATGCATGCCTCGTAGTAGGGAATCATTGCCGAGTGTCACGCCGTCACTCACTCAGCGTACCGCTCCGGCCGTCAGTTGTTTCCCGGGTCAGGCCACTCCCTCCATGAGGCAGCTCACGTCTTCACGTCCTCTCGTCCACCGTCATTCCATGTAACCCATTTCTGATAAGAATATGCATATAATTATTTTTCTACATGGGGATATGGGTAGAATATTGTTTATAAATATACACTGGAACCTATTTAACCCATTTCTGATAAGAATATTCTAGCACCGGCTCCTGTCATAGGTGGAGTGATACCAAATGGACTCTGCTTGGGACAGCAAGTTTATTACTAAAATCACAGTGTATATATGGACATATCTGTTCTGTTGTGGTTACTGGGCTGCTTTTAAACTGATCTGCAGGTGTAGCGCAGTGTACCTGCGGCTTACCTGTACTGAGCCATAGACTTTTGGTTTTACCTGCGGGTTTGGTGCACTTTCAGAAAGTTCACCACACTTGCAGGATATGACAGAATTCTATGGCGAAGTACAGCTAACCTACAGGAAAGCCACAGGTGCGGGTAGACTGCAGACCATCAGTGTAAAAGTAGCCTTAGGCCCCTTTAACATGATCTGTCTGACCCAATCGGACCCTTCATTCACCTCTATGGAGCGGCAGATGTAAACAGACTTGTGTCCGTTTACACCTGCCTCCTTCCAAACCCGATCTGCTAAAAAAAACGGAAAGTGGATCTGTCCCCTTCTATTTGATCAGATGAGAGGGTCCATAGAGTAGAGTGGTCTGTGTACGTGTCCTCTTTGCATACGCAGAGTGGACGCAGAACTATCATCTGCTCATTGTGGCCCGTGACTGGTTACTAAGTCGCTTAAGTGGCCCTCGCTCTTCAAAAGGTTGGGCACCCCTGGTTTACAGTGTTGCTAAAAGTAGAGGGTATGCTGCACAGTGGTAAACATGGCCCTGTCACAATTTCCTTTTTAAAAGTGTTACTGCCATTCATTTCAAAATGACCTTATTTTTTTTTTCTTAAAATGGTACATTTCTTCGATTTTAAGCAATTGTTATGTTTTATATTTTCTATAGTGAATAAAATATGGGTTTATGAAATTTGCACATCATTGCATTCTGCTTTATGTAGATTTTACACAGCGTCCCAACTTTTTTGTAATTGGGGTTGTACTAAAATGTTCTAGTTGAACATTCTTTTATAAGCCTCTGCTCTTTCCCATTAATAACATTGGTATGGCTGGTGGCGTGGGCATCGTTCCCATCTAATTACATTTGGGGAGTACTAGCCGACACCCCCAAACTGGCAAAGGGGGGTGTCGGCTAGGGGTCAGAGTTCTTTCACTCATGACTGACGAGGACAGGAACCACACAGAAGGCCGAGAAGACCTGGCCCTTCGGCCAGACCCAGTGCCTCTATATCCCTACCAGGAGGCAACCCTTCCAGCTTTCTCTAAAGGAGACCTACTAACGGCCCTCAGTTCATCGAGGGGTCCAGTTTTGAATCTCCCTGATACTAACCTTCCAGGTTACCATTACACCAAGTGGATTTGCATAGCCACTGCCACCCCTAACCTACTGCCATAGATCAGGGACAGTAGCACAGCGCCACCACTTGGTAACTTATAAGAACAGATACTACACTTGATCACTTGAGTTGGGAGGCTCCTTTAATGGTTGAGTCTTTACAAGACTGCGGCTCCCGCCTGGTCAAGACCATTGGTGCGCATTCCTTAAGGAGAAGTGTTACCCCACATACAAGAGTTTTTGGCCCGGTTCAAGTCCTGGCATAGCCTAAAGAACTCCAATGGTAATAGACGGCATAGGTACACCACCAGACTCCATGCCCATCCGGCGTTTGCAAGCTGAAAAAACCCCATCACCAGCGTGTTCACAAAAGGAGCTTTTGAACAGAAAAAAAGCTTGACACACTATCAAGCTTGGCACGTACCTGACAGATGAGTCCAATTGGGCAGAAAGAGGTCTCCCGTACGGGTCTGACTCACGGCCCCTGGAGGTGGGTACAGGAGGCACGGGAGTCACGAAGGGTAAGGGAGCCTGATGGAAGGGTTCCGGAAGTTAGTAATAGAGGTCCGCTGGTGGCAAGATGAAGCACAGGTAAGCAGAGTTCACCAATGGCAAGGTGAGGTACCGGTATGCAAATGTTCACTGATGGCAAGGTGAAGTAATGACAAGCAGATACACGTCACTCAGCAGAAGCGGGATAATGATGGGGTTCCAAATACAGATGGTGCAACTCACTGTTGGGCGGATGTGGTACTGGATAAGCAGGCACAGGTCCCTTGAGCAGGAGAGATAGGCAGTCCGTACAAGCAGAAGTCGTCAACGTTCAGGCGGCAAGGTACAGAAGGGCTGGCAGAAGAATGGTCAATCAAGCAGGGGTCTGAGGCAGGCGGAAATCCAAATAGTCCAAATGGTAAGCCGGGGTCACACAGGTAAGCAAGGTATCACACTGGAGCAAGGTAAATCACTGGAACAAGGTAAATCACAGTTTCAGGTATACTGAAGATCAGGCAGCACTAGCCAGCAGGTGCTGCCTGATTAAATAGGCCAGTTGGCGCCAACAGCCTGCACAGGTGTGTGCAAATCACAGCGCGCGCACCCCCGGACGCCAGCGTGCGCACGCAAGCCCGCGCCCACAGGAGCGCGCACATCAGCCCGCGTCGGCGCGCGCCCACCAGACGCCTAGAACCGCGATTTTCCTGACACACCTTAATGTTTTTAAATGCTAGGCACATTTGAGTGATAATGCATTCCAATGGCCAGAATAAAATAATATTCTGACAAATCAAATCCAAATGCTTGACGTGCCTAAATGCATTGGACACATTTTTAAGTAGTTTTTCTCCTACCAGGAGTTTTGGCGTTCAGAGAAGAGCAGATACTCAGTGTGCATGAGGCCTTATGCATGATACAGAAATGGGAAATTTCACAGCAGAAGCTTCAGTAAATAAAATAGATAATAATGTATATCTAAGTACTTTTGTGCTGATGGCCCATACTCATGTGGTACCCATGTGTTTCCTATGTGCCCTTACACTGAAACTACATTGATCTATGCACATCACTGCATTTCAAAGAACATGGTGTGAACGAGCACTTCAATTCTTCATTCATAACAACACTGTTATAGTGTATTTCTTTTGGTGGTATTTATTCACTACTAGGTTTTTATTTTTTGCGATATAAGTGAAAAAAGAGCGAATTTAAAAAAAAAAAAAAAGGTATTTAGTAAGAGGCATGGTGAGTTTTTTTAAGTTTTAATTTTTTCCCACAATTCTTAGGAAAATTAAGAAATTATTTAGTTTTTTGTTTTTTTACACAAAATTGTCATATTAACAAGTTATTTCTCTCACACAGCATAGGCATACTTGCAATAACACCCAAAAATAAATTCTGCTACTCTTTTGGAGTATGGTGATACCACATGTGTGAAACTTTTACACAGCCTGGCCACATACAGAGGCCCAACATACAGGGAGCACTGTAAGGTGTTCTAGGAGCATAAATTACACATGTAATTTCCTGACTACCTATCACACCATTTGAAGGCCCTGGAGCACCAGGACAATAGAAATTCCCACAAAATGACCACATTTTGAAAAGAAAACACCCCAATATACATTCTAGGAGGCATAATGAGTCTTTTGAGCATGTCATTTTTGTCCACAAGTTTTTGGAAAATGTGGAAAGAAAATGAAAACGTATTTCTTTACACAAAGTTGTCAATTTATAAGCTATTTCTAACACATAGCATCTATATAGCAAAAAAAAACGTTCTGCTTCTCCTGAGTATGGTGATACCACATGTGTCAGACTTTTAAAAAGCCTGGCCACATACAGAGGTCAAACATCCAAGTAGCACCTTCAGGCATTCTAGGAGCATAAATTACACATATAATTTCCTGACTACCTATCACATCTGTAAGGGCCCTGGAGCACCAGGACAATATAAAACGCCCACAAAATGACTCCATGAGACAGGTACTCTGATCGGCTGGAGACAGGTACTCTGGGATGCAGATAGGTACTCGGGTACGCTGATGGGCTGCAGATAGGCACTCAGGTACTCTGATGGGCTGCAGATAGGTACTCGGTACTCTGAGGGCTGCAGATACAGTGGCTTGCGAAAGTATTCGGCCCCCTTGAACTTCTCAACCTTTTGCCACATTTCAGGCTTCAAACATAAAGATATAAAATTTTTATTTTTTGTGAAGAATCACCAACAAGTGGGACACAATTGTGAAGTGGAACGAAATCTATTGGATTTTTGAAACTTTTTTAACTAATAAAAAAATGAAAAGTGGGGCGTGCAAAATTATTCGGCCCCCTTGCGTTAATACTTTGTAGAGCCACCTTTTGCTGCGATTACAGCTGCAACTCGCTTGGGGTATGTCTCTATCAGTTTTGCACATCGAGAGACTGAAATTCTTGCCCATTCTTCCTTGCAAAACAGCTCGAGCTCAGTGAGGTTGGATGGAGAGCATTTGTGAACAGCAGTTTTCAGCTCTTTTCACAGATTCTTGATTGGATTCAGGTCTGGACTTTGACTTGGCCATTCTAACACCTGGATACGTTTATTTGTGAACCATTCCTTTGTAGATTTTGCTGTATGTTTCGGATCATTGTCTTGTTGGAAGATAAATCTCCGTCCCAGTTTCAGGTCTTTTGCAGACTCCAACAGGCTTTCATCCAGAATGGTCCTGTATTTGGCTGCATCCATCTTCCCCTCAATTTTAACCATCTTCCCTGTTCCTGCTGAAGAAAAGCAGGCCCAAACCATGATGCTGCCACCACCATGTTTGACAGTGGGGATGGTGTGTTGAGGGTGATGAGCTGTGTTGCTTTTACACCAAACATATCGTTTTGCATTGTGGCCAAAAAGTTCGATTTTGGTTTCATCGGACCAGAGCACCTTCTTCCACATGTTTGGTGTGTCTCCCAGGTGGCTTGTGGCAAACGTTAGACGAGACGTTTTATGGATATCTTTGAGAAATTGCTTTCTTCTTGCCACTCTTCCATAAAGGCCAGATTTGTGCAGTGTACGACTGATTGTTGTCCTATGGACAGATTCTCCCACCTCAGCTGTAGTTCTCTGCAGTTCATCCAGAGTGATCATGGGCCTCTTGGCTGCATCTCTGATCAGTCTTCTCCTTGTCTGAGCTGAAAGTTTAGAGGGACAGCCAGGTCTTGGTAGATTTGCAGTGGTCTGATACTCCTTCCATTTCAAAATTATGGCTTGCACAGTGCTCCTTGGGATGTTTAAAGCTTGGGAAATCTTTTTGTATCCAAATCCGGCTTTAAACTTCTCCACAACAGTATTACGGACCTGCCTGGTGTGTTCCTTGGTCTTCATGATGCTCTCTGCGCTTTCAACAGAACCCTGAGACTATCACAGGGCAGGTGCATTTATACAGAGACTTGATTACACACAGGTGGATTCTATTTATCACCATCAGTCATTTAGGACAACATTGGATCATTCAGAGATCCTCGCTGAACTTCTGGAGTGAGTTTGCTGCACTGAAAGTAAAGGGGCCGAATAATTTTGCACGCACCACTTTTCAGTTTTTTATTTGCTAAAAAAGTTTAAAATATCCAATAGATTTCGTTCCACTTCACAATTGTGTCCCACTTGTTGGTGATTCTTCACAAAAAATAAAAATTTTATATCTTTATGTTTGAAGCCTGAAATGTGGCAAAAGGTTGAAAAGTTCAAGGGGGCCGAATACTTTTGCAAGCCACTGTAGCTACTCAGATGGGCTGGAGACAGGTATTCGGTACTCTGATGGGCTGGAGACAGGTACTCGGGTACTCTGATTGGTTTGAGACATGTACTCGGCTGCAGATAGGTACTCTGGTCTGAGGACAGATCCTCTTTATTTTGGGGGAAATCTGGGGACTGTGTTTTGCACTGTAATTGGTAACTCACTGTTACCGGATCTCCTCCTCATACTGCATCAGTGTGTGAGGAAGAGAACCCAGCAACGGCGAGTTACCGCCGTTTGCTGACATTTGTGACCGGCTGTGATTCGACACAGCTGGTCATGTGGTAAAGAGCCAATTTCACGGTTTTGTCTGAAGGACACACCTCATCCCCGATCACCGCACTGCACGAGAACAGGAGAGGCATTTAATACAAACAAGGAAACAGAGGAAACAAGCTTAGTGCTCGTCTAAGATAAGAGAAAATATTTATTGTTATTCTGTGAGTTCTATTGTCAGTACTAGGTACTATATTAAACAGTTTTTATTGAGCAAATAAATTTTAAACATACTACACGGTCCCCCCCTCATCTTTTACCTATCACTCCAGCATCTGCCGTGAGCTACAAAGGCTAGATATACCTGGAACCAGGGAAAAGGAATACGCACCTACCCAGGCAGACCACCGTGAGGGAAGGAGAAGAAAGCAGACCCCTTTACATCATTTATATGCGGTTAACCCTTTGCCGCAAGGTAAGGGTCCATTGCTCACTTTAGTGTATCACACACGAAGAGGAGTGACCCCCACTGTATAAAACACGCCACTGCACGGATATCACCTTTGATCCAAGGATCACATCACTACCCTCACCTTCTTACCACAAGAAATGATTATATACTTATAAACTATTGAGGATTGACTATTTTATACGCATCCTGCACTATGCGATTTTAGTCGCATATGACTATTTTTTACGCGTCCTGCATTATGCGATTTTACCTATAGGATATCTGTGTGTGCACTTTGCGTCTGCACCTAGCATTTCGTTATATTTTATATTTCAAACTTTATTCTACTGCACTTTGTTTACTGGTAGCTTTATATTTTGCCAGGGATTTTTTCATCTATAGTCACGCTGACTAGTTTCATCCAGCTTATACACTATTTTGTATGCTCACATACTTTGCACTTTATATTTATTGTTCTACTGTTCACTCCAGTGCAACTTTTCTGCACATACCTCTACTCATCGCATAGCTCCAATGCGATTATATTTATCGTTTTATCTGTCACTCAATCACTCAGTCGCATTTTTAGCCTGTGCACACTTGCACTAGCGCTTTAAGGATTTTATATTTTGTTCACCCTCTACTATGCACTTTGGAATTGTTTATCTATAAACACATTTTTACCATATGTTCACTTATATGATTTTATATGTATATCTGATTTTTTTTTTTATTACCCGCTTATGGTGTTTTATTAGTAGTTTTATTTAGGTGCTATTAGTTCAATTTACACTCTCGCACCTTAGTACTATCTACAATTCTATTATTATATATATCTTTACCTGGGTTCACCAATAGCAATTTTTATTAACCTGTATTGGTCACACCATACCCCTTATCTTGTATAGTAAGAGAATTATCTATCTCAACTCGCATTACTTCGACTTAATAGTCGCATCATCAACTATTATTGTCTCATATGATTGCTACACTTAAAGGGTTTACGTCTTTATCCCATTACTGCCACCTTGTGTTAGATTTGGCCACCTCCCTGGGGAACAGCGCAGCACCACCCCCACTTCTAAGAACGAGAACACATGTGACCTGCTGTGATGATTGGACACAGCAGGTCACATGGTAAAGAGCTATTTTCATTGGCTCTTTACCCTGATTGGGGATGGACTGTATCCCGAGGGACATGTCTCCTCCCCGATCACCATGCTGCATGCACCGGGGGGCGCGCACGAGTGGGGAGAATGGGCGGATGTCATATGACGCCCGCCTGGAGGAAGAAAAGGTTCCTGCCGGTGTCCATTTAAAATGCGCCGGTAGGTAAGTGGTTAAGTTACACATTACATCATATATTTTCATGCATGTGGGGTATTACATTCATTCTCTAATGGAGAATGCTTGCTTTACCTCACACTGAAACTTCCATCCCACATTTTCATGCGTGTGGGGTGATGCGTTCATTCTTTAACCCCTTCATGCCTAAGGGTAAAACAAATCTTAATACCTATTCCCAATTTTGCAACTTTGACATGTGTTAGTTAGTAAAACCGTACATATTATCACAACTACTTTATGCATCCAGGTGGATTATACCTTGTTTTTTTCAGGACAAATTTGGCTTTTATTTGGCAGTAAATGGTAAAGGATATCTCCTGATTTTTTTGTATTATTATCTGAAGGAAATCTGGCCCAAAAATAGTAAAAATAATTTTTTTTTTTATATTTCACTGTATATTTCTTGCTACTACCATAACCCGCCACCAAACAACAACCCAAAATAAATTTGTTTTGTTTTTTTATCCTACCTAAAACATACTGACACTGATACTAATTAAACAAAAAAAAAAAAACCTGTCCAAAAAATGTTGACCCTGACCTTGACCCAAACACTAACCCTGGGGCTGACGTGGATCAAACCTTGTATTTTAATAAAAAAAAAATAATTTTTTACACACTTGTTTTTTTCTATCTTTGCAAAGGACATAGAAAGATACAATATATCTGTCTCGTCCATTCACAGAGACAGAAAACACATGGGGGGGGGGGGGGCTTCACAGTGACTGATCACTGTGGTAGCCAATCAGAGGCTATCACAGCGATCAGGTGACCCGATGATGACTTGAGCCTGAGGCTCTAAATAGGCCTCAAAAAGAATGGGCTCACCCAGTTCTGTGAAATTAGCGAATTAATATTTGCTAATGTCTTCCTGTTTCTCCTCCCGGCCAATCAGGACCTGGGACCCGATAGGCCGGGAGGAGAAGCGACCGCTGGGACTCGGGAGGAGATGCAAGGGGAGAAGCCACGACATGGATTGGGGTAATTGTGGCTGGCTAGAGAGGCCACTTAGGCCCCTTTCACACCGGGGCGTTTTTCATGCGGTGCAGCGCTAAAAATAGCGCCTGTTCACCGCATGAAAAAATCCGGCCCCTTTAACTCCAGTGTGAAAGCCGGCGGGCTTTCACACTGGAGCGGTGCGCTAGCAGGATGACAAAAAAAGTCCTGCTAGCAGCATCTTTGGAGCGGGATAGGAGCGGTGTGTTCACCGCTCCTATACCGCTCCTTCCCATTGATTACAATGGGAGACCACGGTAAAACCGCGGCAATACCGCGGCTACGGCGGGGCTCTGCGGGGGGTGTTTAACCCCTTTTTCGGCCGCTCGCGGGGGGGAAAACCGCACCGCGAGCGGCCGAAAACCGCGGTGAAAACGACGGTAAAGCAGTGCTAAATATAGCGCTGCTTTACCGTCACCGCGGCTCACCGCCCCAGTGTGAAAGGGGCCTTATGGTACACAGGAGGTCATCATTCCACCCTAGTGATTTCAGTGGACAATTCCTCTTCATCAGAACAATGTCCGGAGGTGCAGGCAGCAGGAGAGGTAATTATTTACTTGCTTCTTTTCAGGGAAAGCTTTTGCTGAAATTTCTAGTTTAGAAACAGACTTTTTTTTTTTTTATTGTTTTTTAAATTTAAAACCAAAAAAGAAAAAAAAATACAGATACAGAGCCTCTGGGCATACCCTGGCTCAACAACAACAAACAAAAGCACACAAATAAAACTTAAAGCGGTATTCCACCCTAAAGTGGAACTTCCGCTTTTCGGAACCCTCCGGTGTCACATTTGGCACCTTTCAGGGGGGAGGGGGGTGCAGATACCTGTCTAAGACAGGTATCTGCACCCACTTCCGGGCATAAACTCCCACGGGAGTTTACACAACTTCCTGTCCCGGTGCACTGTCTGCCGGGACACACACGTGTCCCGGCAGACAGCGCTGACGATTCTCATTGCGCTGCGCGACTCGCGTACGCGCAGTAGGGAACCGGGAAGTGAAGCCGCAAAGGCGACACTTCCTGATTCCCTCACCGAGAATGGCACCGGCAGCAGCAGAGAGCCGATCGATTGATCGGCCTCTGCTGCCGACATCGCTGGAACCTGTGACAGGTAAGTGTCCATTTATTAAAAGTCAGCAGCTGCAGTATTTGTAGCTGCTGGCTTTTACATTTTTTTTTTTTCAGGTACAGTCCCGCTTTAACAACATATGACTTAATATCCAAAAAACTTGCTGCTTAAATAAAAAGGATGACAGCTGCTCACTCACTTAACGGTATGGGTCAGGCAAAAAATCCCCTGTCAGCAACACCCTCAAAGCTTACTAATCTCCGCTGGGCCAATACCCTAGGTGCAGGGAACCTACTTTTTCAAGCATGTAACCTAGCCACATTGCCATATCTGTAGAGTATGTGGACCCAACTTTCACCTGTATAGGGCTAATTCAAGGTAGATTAGTGTCGGGGTCATGCAGTCAGTCACAGTGGTATCGGAGTCTAACCAGACATCCCACACCTTGTTACATTCTTTTGAGCAGCCCCTATGTGTGTAGGTTTCTTTGTACAGCAGGATGATCGCGTTAGAAACAGAATCATTTTAACTTCTCAGCTACTTCTTTTTATATATATATATATATATATATATATATATATATATATATATATATATATATATATATATATATATAGGAATATGGACTACAAGCATAAAGCACCGTACCTTCTAGCATTTCAAAGTATCGCCTGTCCCTCTAGTGATCAATGTATCCAGTGACATCTTTTCTGTGTGCCAAATAAAAGGATTGTGGGGCGAATAGTCCCCCGTCCGATAATTGCTTTGCACGATTGTGTGCCAGGACTACATATCCCAGGGATCTTTGCTGCCATCTAAAGATTGCTGGGAGTAGCTATAAAAGCAGCAGAACACGCGGAGGGTCTCTTCCTCTTGGGCATGACGCAAGACAGACCTCTCTGTGCAAGAGAGAGGGGTCACGGCCTACCACGTGGAGTCTTACTTCCAACCTGTGGCCTGAGGTGCCTAGCTCTGTTGTTCGCTGTCCAGCACCACTCCGGTCGCCTGCCTGTCGGTGTGTGTGGCAAGCTTCACGTTGGGAGATCGAGACAGCAGATATGCTGCACGAGTATCGCTACACAAGTTCCTGTTCGGAAGACATCAGGGAGATCTGGTCAATGGTGAGAGGGCAAATTGCCTGACCTTTATCCATTCTTTACCATCATTACATTAAAACACGTTGCACAGACATCTCCACTCCAAGAACACTTTACACGATTATTTGAACACTGTGCTCAGACACCTTTAGTTTTCTTCTCTACAAGGATCTACTGTTCTCACTATACCAAACGGATTACAATTAACAAGCTCCAACTAGCCAGTGAAGAACATCAGATATGCAATGTGGACTTTATTGCCATTACTTATAGCAAAGCCCCTATATTACACTTCTTTAGACTCGCTCTTCCTTCCTAGGATAGAGTGTAGGCTGGCCAGGTCCCATCTTAATAGTGTGGCAGTATAAGCAGTTAAATGAAACATTCATCTAGGGGGTAACATTATCTATAAAGGAAGTGTACATATATGTATATAGTATTGTCATTATTAAAATATTCTCTTGTGTCTTTCGGGGGAATTCTTTTGCTGAGTTGGCGCTGTTGCGAAGAACTCAGCAGATTTATTACCTCCTCTTGTGACAACTTCCCTTTTTTATTGGTTTGAGTAAAATATTCATAGAACCTAAATACATTTAGTTGTTTGATTATTGCCATACAGTGATACAATGATGTCTGAACCCAGAGTGTCAGGTGGGTTGGAAGGTTCACCAGGTCATGGCTGTGAAGATGAGCAGGTAATTCTAAACAGCTATCTGCAGCTGGCCCTAGCCAACCTAAATCGGAGCCGCAATCTGTGTGGGAAGCCACCTCATGGCCGCAGTTTCTTGGGGTAGAAGTCATAGGACCCAAACCGACAGAAGCACCATTCTGGAGATCTCGGGAAATGAGCACACAGAGAGGGAGATCAGAAGGTGTCTGAGAACTCTAGCACCAGGACACTGGGCCTACCTGGTGGAAACAGAAGCATCTGAAGAGATGGATCAAGTCAGGGCACTGATAGAGTGGCAGGAAGAGGTGTCAATAAGCTTTCAGGTGGAAGAGATACATCTGGAAGAAATTACTGCAAGGGTGTTCCCACTCAAACTGGAGAGAGAACAGACCGAGGAGACACTCTCGGCAAAAAATAAGAAAAGTCCTGTACTTGTGGGAGCCCACTCACAAGGGGCCTCCTCTCTTTCTACACAGATATGAGTCGCTTAGGCGATAGTCTGGTGAAGAATGGGTCTGGGAATGCTAATCAGAGTTATTGAAGACTTTGATTTTTCTCAGGACAATTATCAACACCTGTGGGAGAAGACAAGTTTGAAACATGGATCTCAGTCAAGCTTTGCAGGCTATGGAACAGTGGAGCTGAAGAGTTGAAACTACTGCTGATTTGATGTATAAATTCAACCACACTCACCAGCAGAGGGGGGGGGGGAGTCTGTCCGAATACATCTCCCGAATAGACCGGATGATACATCAAATTACCCTCAAGAAAGGGCCTTGACCCTAAAAGATGTTGACCAGGCCGGTCTGAACCGAGTTCTGCATGGGGCCCGGCCCAATCATCCTATTGTGTTAATTATTTCTGAAAAGAACTCAGGTGGTATCCACCTACCCTGAGTTGATAAGGGAATTTCGAGAGGAAGAGGCTCTGTTGGAAGAGAAAAGTCAACGATCAAAAGACTTGAATTCTGCTCCTGGGAACAAAGAGAAAGTGGGGGCCCGCGCTGTCCATGCACAAATGGTGCAGAAATGGAGTTCTCCAATGAAGATAGTGGGACTGAGTCTGAACCGAATGCACCGGCCCTCCCTGATATCCATAAACCAGTCGCAGAACTGATGACCCAGGTGTCTCAGGCTCAAAATCAAATGTATCATGCACTGATGCGAGTGATAGAAACCCAAGCAAAAGTTCAGGAGCAAGGAACTTGTGCAAGTGACCAAAACTGTACCCAGAGCGAGAAAAGAGATGTTACAGATGCAGAGAGGTCAGACATTGCCGAGCAAAGTGCCCTAAATCCAGCTTCAGCCCTCAACTCCTCAACAAAGTCCTAAGAGCTTTACAGAAATTGCTCTTTCCAAAGCCGGCGGGAAACTTCAAGGGACCATAGTGAAGGAGCTAGTTGAGAGTCCCAGGGGAAAACTGAGCTTCAAAGACAAGAGAAGAGACCAGAAGAGAGCCAAGGAGAAAGAGGGATGCAAGCCTCAAGCCTCCGGTGCATAAGCACGTTACAAAAATAAAACCCTCAGAGAATGGAAGACAGCGACGGTAAAATAATGCACACCTTGCTAAACGAGCAGTTAAACCAAATCCACCGCCTCCAACGAGGCCGGTTAGGGCACAAACCATAGAGTCGCCTGTGGGAAACCTACCCAAGAACTATATCAGTGCAGTACAGGTAGAGGGCATCTATACACAAACACTGCTGGATACTGGAGCCCAAGTGACACTGCTATATCGAGACTTATACCACAAGTACTTGACGCATATTCCTTTGTGCAAACTTGACGAGCTAGAAATTTGGGGTATCGGGACCCAGAAGTGCCCTTATGATGGTTACATACCCATCAAAATAACCTTTGACTCTGCTCTAGCAGGAAGACCAGAAACCTATGACACATTGGCTGTCGTATGCCCCCGCCCGCCCAGAGCTGGCCGAAATTCCCTACTGATAGTTAATAATACCAACTTGGTGAGAAGGCTACTCACTCCCTTGGCCTTAGAGGGTGCTCCTGTTGGGAAAATTCATCCTCAGTTGAGACAAGCATTCCAGAGGGTGTTGCAAGAAAAGAAGGCACCTGCAGAAGGAGTGGGAAGATTGTGGCGACTGGACACCCAAGAGAGAGTGCTGCAACCTGGAGAAAGGTAATAAAATAACAGGTATCTACACTTAGGAAAAATAGAACTGCAGCCTTCCTATTAACCACTTTCAGACCGGACCATTTTGCTGGCTTAAGACCAGACCACTTTTTGCTATTTGGCACTGCGTCTCTTTAACTGACAATTGTGCGGTTGTGCGACGTGGCTCCCAAACAAAATTGATGTCCTTTTTTCCCACAAATAGAGCTTTCTTTTGGTGGTATTTGATCACTGCTGCGGTTTTTATTTTTTGCGCTATAAACAAAAAAAGAGCTACAATTTTGAAATAATAAATTGCTATAATAAATATCCCCCAAAAATATATAAAAAAAAAGTTTTTTTCCTCAGTTTAGGCCGATACGTATTCTTTTACATATTTTTGGTAAAAAAAAAAAATCGCAATAAGCGATTATTGATTGGTTTGCGCAAAAGTTATAGCGTTTACAAAATAAGGGATAGTTATATGGCATTTTTATTAATATTTTTTTTTTTTTTACTAGTAATGGTGGCGATCAGCGATTTTTATTGTGACTGCGACATTATGGCGGACACATCGGACATTTTTGGGACCATTGTCATTTATACAGCAATCAGTACTATACAAATGCACTGATTCCTGTGTAAATGACACTGGCAGTGAAGGGGTTAACCAGGAGATGGCAGTGTAGGGGTTAAGTGTGTTCTAGGGGCGTGTTGCTAACTGTGGGGGGCGTGGCACATCACTGATCTCTGCTCCAATCACAGGGAGCAGAGATCAGTGTCACTGTTGCTAGGCAGAACGGGGAGATGCTTGTTTACTATAGCATCTCCCCACGATCCGCTCACGGAGGTCCCGACTGGTGCGCACATGCAATGGCATGGCGGCAAATTCAAAGGGACGTACCTGTATGCCCTTATGCCTGTCCGTGCCATTCTGCCGACGTAAATCGTTGTGCGCCGGTCGGAAAGCGGTTAATGAACTTCACCAAAGTGAAGTCCAAAATGTAATTAAAAACAGGGATAGGGAAGATGGCGCTGTTCAAAGAGGGTACACATAAGAAGTGTCCCTGAAATAATTAAATTAGTCCTGTGATAACCAATATAAAAATAATAAATGTAAAATATATTGTAGGGGATCAGGGGGTGAAGAGCTGGCTCAGAGACAGTCCAGTGAAATAAAAATGGCTTTATTCAGCAAAACAGCAAACCAAAAGTAGACATAAGGCCAGACAGACTTGTCTTATCACACGGATGTGCACACCGGCACAGTTCAGCAGCACACAAGCTTATAAGTAACAGTTCATGGCTCCAATCAGAGCTACAGTCTTTATGTGGTTTATAAGCTCACCCAGAAAGTTCACCATCCAGCAATGGACATTTCCACACAGCGTCCTGTTTTGTCTCTCTCTCCTACTCAAACAGCTCCTCACTGACACTTTCAGCACACCTGATAATAAGCAGGTCTGAAGGGGAAGAACCTGCCTTCTTTGATTAACCCCTTCTTAACCCTGCCCCAGGCTGACCCTCTACATATCCCCCCCCTCTGTTCCAGGCCAGGGGTCTGGACACCACAAATCCAGTGGGCATAGACCCAGGTCTATGCCCCCTTCCTCCTCTGAATCCACATAAATTCTAGACCGGATTGCTGCTGTAAACCTATCATAGTAATTTTTATCAGTTTCCATTAGGCGGTACACTTCCTGCAGAGGCGGCTCTCTAATTAGGCAAATTAGGCGGACGCCTAAGGCCTCGCACTCACAGGGGCCTCGCGGCTTTCTAATTTTCCTGTGCTCAATCACAGATTCTCTCTCCCCCCCCCCCTCTTTATCTCACCCTCTTTTCTGTGTGCTTGTATTTTTTTTCCTATTACGGGTGTGAGTGGGGCCTCATGTGTAAGTTTCGCCTAAGGCCTCACAAAGCCTAGAGCCGCCTCTGACTTCCTGGTACTCCTCTGTGAGGAGGGGTTGCACCAATTCAGCCCAGCGGCTTCTGGGCCAGTTTTTAAACGATGCCATGTTTTCAAATTCAGCCAGACAATCCTCAATGTGGTCGTCTGGTAGCATCGGCTGTAAAAAGTCATCAGCACAGATTCTACCTTCGTTACCACTGAGAGCAACGCCAACCTTTTCTACTATCTCAGAGGGTTCCTGTCCCTCTGCGAGACACCTGTTCTCCACAGTAGGTTCAACCACTAGCACTTGATCCCCAGGTTTGGACTCTCTGACCCTGGCAGACCGGTAGGCCACCCCCTCCGGGTCCTCGCTAATGGGTTATGCCCATGTTTAAGCACTTTGTGATTTTTAGCTACTATGTAGCATAGAGTATGATGCACAGCAACTCGGGGAGATCGCATATCTTCCGCAGGATGCTGTGTCTCGCCACTCAATGATGTGACCTGTTCCCTGGCGGGAACCAAAGGGGAGTCCTTCCTCTGGGCACCAATAAAATCACTTCGGGAATCCCCAAGATATGACAAATCAGGCCCAGAGGGGGAACTCTCTGCCTCCAACCCTACAAACACCTCCAGAGGATCTAGGTCAGCTCCTGCAGGTTCACATATTTCTTTACCCTTTACCTCCTGCAACACAGTATTTAACACTTCACATGGGGGTTTCTTCTTTTTAGGGGAGGCCCCTGAACCTTTGAACTTTTGTTCACACAAGTCCCAAAACAGGGGGCAGTCTCGCCCAATTAGCAAATCATGGGGTAACCCCGGGATCACCCCAACTCTCAGTGTAGCAGTTCCTGCGGATGTGGACAGGGTTACATGGGCCATTGGATAGTCCTTGACAACCCCATGTACAGAGACCACTCCAATCTTTTTTCTGGGTATCAGATTACCCCGTAACCTGTCCGATCGGAGCAGGGTAACCCCACTCCCAGAGTCAAGAAGTGCTACAACCTTCTGCCCATTAACCCGCACCACAGTCTCAAGTGGGCTTAGGCTGTTCATGGGACCAGTGGCAAAAGCAAACATAGAGCCATGTCGAGCCATGTCACACTCCATTGGCTCCTCCAGTCTTGGACACTGGGCCGCCATATGACCCAGTTGTTGGCAGGACCAACAGCGAACCTCACGGGGTTCCCGTTCTCCCTGACGATTCTCATGAGGGTTTGTCGTTAGGGTGCTCCTAGCGGGAGTGTCAGGCACCCGAGCATACACCATGCGTTCAACTGGTGCCATCTTCACGCTGGAACGCACTTCCTTATAATGGACCAACTCTCTGGTAACAGAGGGACTCTCCTGGACCTTTTCCGCACAACTGTAGCACTCAACAGCTGCAGCCATCTCATCCAGGGACTGAGGCTCAGACTGAGCCACCCATCGGTGGAGCTCCCTGGGTAGTGCATGCAGAAAACGGTCTAGTGCGACTCTCTCTACAATCTGACTGGGTGTCCTTTCCTCAGGTTTCAGCCAATCTTGGAACAAGTGCATCAGGTTGTAGAGCTGCGCACGGGCAGGCTTAGCCTTGTCAAAGCGCCAGTCATGGATTCGGTTCGCCCTTAAAGCAACAGTCACTCCCAGCCTTGCTAGGATTTCTGCTTTCAGAAGCTTATAATCCCGTGCTGATTCAGGGGCCAAGTCACAGTATGCTTGTTGGGGGTCTGCGGTCAGGAAAGGAGCCAGTACATCTGCCCAGTCTTTATCAGGCAGACCTTCCCTTGCTGCAACCCGCTCAAACATTGCTAGGTATGCTTCCACATTATCTAAGGCCGTCATCTTTTGCAGGGTCCGCTGCACTGCCTTCCGGGGGTCACTCTTTACAGCGGGGTCACCTTTCATCATTTCAGCCTGCTGTGTCACCGCCTTTTGCAATCCCGATATCTGTTCACTCAGTAAGCGATTTGTTTCCTGTTGTACAGCGACTGTCTGCACCAGGATCTGTTCCTGCCGAGCCTGTGCTTGTATCAGGGCCTGCTGGGCCTCCTGATGGCGGGCCTGCGCTTGTGTATTAGACAGTACCAGCTGCTTAACCACATCCTCCATGGCTTGTTCAGAAGATTTCACCGTCTGTGCAGCTTTAACCCAGGACATGGGATTTAGACTGGACCCCTCAAACACTCCACCAATTGTAGGGGATCAGGGGGTGAAGAGCTGGCTCAGAGACAGTCCAGTGAAATAAAAATGGCTTTATTCAGCAAAACAGCAAACCAAAAGTAGACATAAGGCCAGACAGACTTGTCTTATCACACGGATGTGCACACCGGCACAGTTCAGCAGCACACAAGCTTATAAGTAACAGTTCATGGCTCCAATCAGAGCTACAGTATTTATGTGGTTTATAAGCTCACCCAGAAAGTTCACCATCCAGCAATGGACATTTCCACACAGCGTCCTGTTTTGTCTCTCTCTCCTACTCTAACAGCTCCTCACTGACACTTTCAGCACACCTGATAATAAGCAGGTCTGAAGGGAAGAACCTGCCTTCTTTGATTAACCCCTTCTTAACCCTGCCCCAGGCTGACCCTCTACAATATATAAAAATGTAAATTAAGTGAATTTATCTAGGAGTTCAGTGATAAACGAACAAAGTGATAAGTGCATCCAAAACTCTTTAGCAATAATTCATATGATGTATGCAAAAAATATGCATATATGCATACATCTCACTGTGACAAAACGCGTAAGTGGGACATACTTATTCCACAAAACATCCCCCATCAGAACCCCCCCAGCAGGTGTCCTCCATCAGAGCCCCCCCCCCACAGCAGGTTTCCCCCATCAGAGCCCCCTCACAGCAGGTGTCCCCCATCAGAGCTCCCCCCACAGCAGGTGTCCCCCAACAGAGCCCCCTCCACAGCAGGTGTCCCCCATCATAGCACCCCCACAGCAGGTTTCCCCATCAGAGCCCCCCCCACAGCAGGTGTCCCCCATCAGAGCTCCCCCACAGCAGGTGTCCCCCAACAGAGCCCCCCCACAGAAGGTGTTTCCCCATCAGAACCCCCCCACAGCAGGTGTCCCCATAGATCAGTACCTGTCAAATAGATCCCTGTAGCTCAGGCGCACTGGGAGCAGAAGCACAGCGCACGTTGCAGGGGGGTGGGGCATACGTGGCTTTTTTGGTTACTAGGAGAGCGGCACTCAAACAGCATTTCTGAGAGTGCACTGGATGATTGGCAGCAGCTCCGGCCAACCCAGAAGAGAAGAGCTGACACACGCAG
Source organism: Lithobates sylvaticus (assembly GCA_028564925.1). Taxonomy (NCBI): domain Eukaryota; kingdom Metazoa; phylum Chordata; class Amphibia; order Anura; family Ranidae; genus Lithobates; species Lithobates sylvaticus. The sequence goes on along the minus strand of CM053027.1, from coordinate 188,057,625 downwards.
AGGGTGTGGGGCAGACAGGAGACTTCTCCACGCGCAACGGACAGAAAGATTAGTGGAGTCTAGTACCGGAACATGTTCCGGTACTAGGCCCCACAGCACTACTCGGATTCCGGGGACATTGGGAGCAGTATGTGCTCTTGTCAGTTGCCGGCGGGATGGGGAACGGCAGCACCCGCTACAAGCGCTCCACTTCCGCCTATGGACACAGACGAGGAGGAGGGAGGGGAGCAGCATTCCTGAGCTTTGGAGCACCTCGCGCACCCTGCCTAGGATCGGCCCTGCTTCCTACCATCGTACTACTCATGTGGATGTGTGACGCAGGGGATCCCTTCTTCCCTCTCTCTAGTGGTTACAGGAGCCAGGGCGAGCTCCGTTCCCTCGCCGGCACTCTGGAGGCAGAGGATACATTTACCACCTACATTACTCCCCAAATCAGCCCAGGAGCCTGAACCCCACACTAATCCTCCAGGGGATGGGTCACAGCTGGAAAGACCCTATTACCCCAAATAGGCTCCCCAAATGTATACAATATATTGTGATATTGTGATATGTGTAATGGACCTCTGCGCTACAAAAAAAATTAAATAGTGAATGGTGAACTAAAAATGCTGCTGAATCTGATAATGATCACGACTCAATATAAACGAATAAAACTGTGTACTGAATGTACGTGACTCAGTGCAAATCTCTAAATGAAAATAATTAAAGTGCTGGTAGGACAATGCATTCACATGTATATGCAATAAAGTGCTAAATACTCGTGTTGAATAACAATACTATGGTGTAAACACAATAGATCTAATAAAGTGATATTAGTGCAATGATTACATAAAAGTGCTTACAAAAAGATGCTTACAAACGCTGTGAAATAAGAATACAAATAAATAAATAAATTAATGTGTCCAATGGAACGACTGCATGCAGAGCTCAACTGCGTGCAGAAAAGTCCAATATGGTGTGCCCGTGCACAAATGATATAGTTCACTTAATAAAAGTGCATCAGTGTATCCCAATCCTTCTGTTTCGATGAATTATTCCACCATGGAGTCAGGAGCCTCAATGCTTGGGGGTATTTATTCAGTGAATCATGATAACCAAGATATCCGTCAATGCGCTCACAGAGCTCTTACCTTAGACCAGGAATATCACGCTTACATGCTCCAATAATAGTGGCTAATCTGCTCCTCCTCGTAGTAGAATCCTGTTGGTCTGCTCAATGGTGGCTCCCGGTGGTATATGTGAAGGAAACAGGGCTCAAATGGTGTGTTACCCAAATAAAAATAATTTAATCAACAAATAGGCTGCTTACATTAAAAACAATAGTAATCGCTTAAAATTGTGGCCAGTTACTTGTACAGCTGAGTTGGGACGGTTTGTAGTAATGTTTCAGATCCTCTCCAGTCTGTGTATAGTCGGCGGTACCCTATTTCCGGTCCGCTTTGTTTACTTCCGGTTATTGTGTACCATACGCAATAACCGGAAGTAAACAACTCAACTGTACAAGTAACTGGCCACAATTTTAAGCGATTGCTATTGTTTTTAATGTAAGCAGCCCATTTGTTGATTAAATTATTTTTATTTGGGTAACACACCATTTGAGCCCTGTTTCCTTCACATATACCACCGGGAGCCACCATTGAGCAGACCAACAGGATTCTACTACGAGGAGGAGCAGATTAGCCACTATTATTGGAGCATGTAAGCGTGATATTCCTGGTCTAAGGTAAGAGCTCTGTGAGCGCATTGACGGATATCTTGGTTATCATGATTCACTGAATAAATACCCCCAAGCATTGAGGCTCCTGACTCCATGGTGGAATAATTCATCGAAACAGAAGGAATGGGATACACTGATGCACTTTTATTAAGTGAACTATATCATTTGTGCACGGGCACACCATATTGGACTTTTCTGCACGCAGTTGAGCTCTGCATGCAGTCGTTCCATTGGACACATTAATTTATTTATTTATTTGTATTCTTATTTCACAGCGTTTGTAAGCATCTTTTTGTAAGCACTTTTATGTAATCATTGCACTAATATCACTTTATTAGATCTATTGTGTTTACACCATAGTATTGTCATTCAACACGAGTATTTAGCACTTTATTGCATATACATGTGAATGCATTGTCCTACCAGCACTTTAATTATTTTCATTTAGAGATTTGCGCTGAGTCACGTACATTCAGTACACAGTTGTATACAATATATTCCCAGCACTTACAGACCCATTTAAAAAAAATCTAAAATCTTCAAGTTGTTTTCTGTACAATGCTTCATAAAAAAATATATTAAACACTCACAAGAAAGTTAGACCTTATATACTAGGGGTCTCCAAATTTGTTAAAGAAAGGGCTGGTTTACTGTCCTTCAGACTTTAGAAGGGCCTGACTGTGCCTAGTGGGAGTATACAATGCCCGATCTTTAGGTACTAGGGGGAGAAATAGTTGGTGTTGTTAGGAGGAATAGTACCCCATGTTTGCTGTCAGTGGAAGGAATTATACCCCATCGGTGTCAGTGGAAGGAATTATGCCCCATTGTTGGTGGCAGTGGCAGGAATAATGCCTTCAGGGCTGGATAAGGGCAAGCAAACGGCTTTATCCAGCTCCAGGGCCACAGTTTAGAGACCAATGTTATATAGCAAGGGGTCATGTTAAGCTTGTGCAATAATAAAAACAGCCACTAGGTGTCTCACTCCTCCCTCCGTGACCAACGTTTGCAAGATACTTCCACTCAAAACTGCAAAAAAGCAAACGAAAACAAAACACTCATAGTAGTATTATATAGATAAACCAATAGAAACACTTTTGATTGTGCTCACATAAATTGTGCAAGTGCAATCTCAAAATCGCCAATGTGATGCTCAATCTTCCTATCCACCAGTGTGTTTATCACCAGATAAAACAACCTATTTGGTCAGATACAGCATGCCCATTAAATCTTCCTTGGTCCTCAGATCCACATCCTTTAGGTCTCCCATGTACTTCATAAGGCTAAAATAGCAATTTAGATCTGACGAAGAAGCGGATGCTTTGAAACGCTATCTCCATGTTCTGACGTCACTTCTGATTCCGACTGAGTGTGTTCTAGGCTGGTTCCAAGATGACAAGATGGATGTCTGGCTGGTTGTTCCTCTCCTCTAGTGTTAACATCTACACACCACCACCCAATGGGGACCCGCTGAGTGACCACAGTATTATACTGTTATATGCCTATTGATCTTTATATTAGTGTAGCCATTTGGCTGATTTAAATTAAATATACCATTCGTTGCATCTTCTCCTGCACTTAGTTTTTGACGCACCTTATTTTTCTCCCAAACACAATACATTACCTGCTCTCTGCAAATGAACTGCACAGAGTGGCCCCGATCCTCCTCTTCTCAGGTCTCTTGCCAACGCTCCTGGCTGCTCTTCTTAGGGTGCCACCCTAGGAAGCCGCTTCCTAGGGTGGCACACCTGTTGGCTTGATCCCAAGCTGTGCTGCCTGCATCCATAGACACACACAGCAGCTGGGCACCACCACCCACTCCCTTATAACAGGATTTGACTGACAGCAGCAAAGCTGGAGTGGGGAGAAAGGAGAGATTTGCTACAGATGGGCACAGCGCAGAGTTAGAACTTAGGTAAGTATAAAGGAGGGTGAGGGGGGCGATACCATTGCCTAAACATTTTTTTACCTTAATGCAGGGCATGCGTTAAAGTAAAACTGCTTAGGCTTTAGAACCACTTTAAATCCAAGGCTTGCCTTTCATGATAACTGTTACAGTTACTAGTTTGCTTAGCTTAGACAAGATGAAATGCAGCGCCATCTAAGAGTAGTGATACAAGACTTTAATAACTACAATTTGTTAAACAACTCACAAGATCATGGTGGGTATGATCGTCAGGTAGGTAAAGTTACCATTGAGGGTGGCCATATGGTCGGCGTTTCTCGCCAGGGAGACCGGATGGAGTCCTCAGTAGTGTGGGTAGACAGTGACCCTTCTTGGAGCTGCTCCGAGAGTCCTGGGTGGACAGAGGTCGAGCCGTTGTCACAGGGGGTGAGCGTGGCAAGTGTTCAGAGCATGCAAGCTCCTTCTTCAGGCCATCTAGCCGCCCGCAGCGGTGACTTTATCTACCTGACGAGCATACTCACAATGATCTTGTGAGTTGTTTAACAATTGTTGTTATTAAACTTAAAATCGTACTGCTACTCTTACATGGCGCTGCCTTTCTTCTTTTCTTTCCTGCAGAGTCACTTCTAGCTCCTCCACAGTGGCTGCCTGCCATGAAGTCAGCATATTGGACTTCCTACAAAATAAAATTATAATTGCGCTACCAAGAAAAGAGTGTGCAAAAATGTAACTAGCAGCCACCATCAACAATGATACAATTGTGTGAAAAAAATGCAGCGCTAAGTGACTCATTGAAAACAGTGAGTGAAATAATATGAATGGTGAAAATATAATATGAATGGCCCAATTAAACAAAGGCAAATAAGGTAACAACAATGGATTAGGTCAAAAAACAAAATCCATAGAAGTTAGTGGAAAGTCGATAATAGTTATAACAATTGGATCAAAATTAAGTGTTTATAACCTGCGAACAGGCACAAACCATATATAGGAAATAACATCCCTTCAACAGTGAATGACCAATCCTGGGTAACAAATAGCCAAAATTCCTGGAAGGAATATGGGACAACGAATGCATAAAATAGGGCGAAAATGCAGACACCTTCAAACCGACACCCAATGTAACTTCATGCAGGAAGATTTTAGAAGGCACAAACTGTATGGAAAGAAAGTAATGGGTACTCTTACCTGAAGGTGTTGACCCACACACCTTGGTGAGTCGATCAAGCGTGGGGTTATACTTAGCAGAAATCGATCCTCCAACAGGGGTGATGGAACGCCAAACGCACCAGACAGCACTCAATGTTCTATGCGACTAGGCAGCAATCAATCCTCCAACGAAGGTGATGGAACGCCACACGCACCCGATAGCAATCGATGTTCTATGCGACCAGGATATCTAATGTAGGATCTCACCGACTTTGACTCCTTGCAAAAGTAGCAGCTACATCAACATTGTGCTGCATGTAGCCTGCACAAACAGTAGAACTTTGCTTGGGACCCAGCAGATCCACCTACTCCTGGCCATCTGCAAAAAATACAGGGGGAAGGTACCTTCCCGCATAGAACATCGAGTGCTATCGGGTGCGTGTGGCGTTCCATCACCTTCGTTGGACGATTGATTGCTGCCTAGTCGCATAGAACATCGAGTGCTGTCTGGTGCGTTTGGCATTCCATCACCCCCGTTGGAGGATCAATTGCTGCCAAGTATAACCCCACGCTTGATCGTCTCACCACCAAGGTGTGTGGGTCAACACCTTCGGGTAAGAGTACCCATTACTTTCTTTCCATACAGTTTGTATGCATGAAGCTACATTGGGTGTCGGTTTGAAGGTGTCTGCATTTTCGCCCTATTTTATGCATTCGTTGTCCCATACTCCTTCCAGGAATTTGGGCTATTTGTTACCCAGGATTGGTCATTCACTGTTGAAGGGACGTTATTTCCTATATATGGTTTGTGCCTGTTCGCAGGTTATAAACATTTCATTTTGATCCATTTGTTAGAACTATTATGGACTTTCCATTAACTTCTATGAATTTTGTTTTCTTACCTACTCCATTGTTGTTACCTTATTTGGCTTTGTTTAATTGGGCCATTCATATTATATTTTCACCATTCATATTTCACTCACTGTTTTCAATGAGTTGTTTCACTTAGCGCTGCATTTTTTTGTTTATTATATTGGACTTCCTCCCCAGTGACTATTGTTGTTGTTTTATCCATTTTACCCACGGGTTTTTGGGGCTGACAGCATTCTCCTCCCTATTGTAGTTTGCTTAGTTTGACTCTCAACCGAACTGTAAGGCATCAAATGGCTGCTGTCAGAGGTGATTACATGTGCAGCACTGCAGATCAAAAAGAGCCTTGGCTGTAAAAAGAAAGGAGGGTTTAGTTCTGCTTAACAGGATGTTCACACTGAACGCAGGTTTAAAATCAGCTGAACTCGCACGATTTCAAATCCGCATTTCAGTGCGAGTTTGCGGGCGATTTGAAAGAGATCTGTGCGGGTTCATGTACAGATGACTATTGAAATTGCCCCCAAATGTCAAATCACGTCCATGTGGATGGGGGCTAAGGCTGGTTTCACATGGGGGGTCTGATCAGGTCCACCTATTAGTTTTTCAGGCAGACCTGATGGGACCATTCATAGCTCTCTATGGGGCAGTGGATGTCAGCGGACGTGTTCCGTTGACACATGCCAGCATCCGATCCTGTCTGCCCAAAACAGCGGATCACATGCCAGGCAGATGAAATGGACAGGTGGTCTGTTTCCATCTGACAGCCCCATAGAGAACAACGGGGCTGTGTCCTTTTCTGACTCTGCATAGCGGAGCGGACACAAACCTGTTATCCGCCTGCTCAGCGGGGAGATCCCCTGCTTAGCAGAGGAATGCGGACTATGGAGAACACCCGTGTGAAACCAGTCTTACGGGAAGAAGAGGTGTCAGCATGTGGTGGACACAGCGATTAAAGCAGGGGTAGGTCTACCTGAACATCATGGGTGAAGTCAAAGATCACCGGGCAGTGTCGCCTCCTCGCGCCCAATTTAAACCTCTAATTGCCGTACTACCGTGCTGCAATCGCTTCATTGCATGGCAATAATGGGTTTAAATCAGGTGGTGAGGAGGCAACATACTGCCTCCTCGCCGCCTATCAAACACACTTGGATCACTTTTCAGAGGAGCAGCAGTGCATCTGCAACTTTTCTGTGTTGGCTGCGCTTTGCCATAGACTTCTATTACATCCTGCAGGTGTGGTGCACTCTCCTTATAAATAAATTAAATTATAAATAAATAAAATTCCTTTATTCAGAAAGTACACCAAACCCGCAGGATATAATAGAAGTCCTAGGCTAAGCGCAGCAAATCGCAGTAAAGCTGCAGGTACACTGCACCGCACCTGCGGTGTGGGTAAATCACACCACATCAGTGTGAAAGCAGCCCTATACTATTATGCCCAGTGTATTGCTTCACACTGACCTGTAGATCTCTTCTTTCCTGCTGCTGGAACCACTCTGGAGACCGCTACCCAGGATAAGAGGTGTAGTGCAGTTGGCAACACTCCGTATGGAACAGGAGTCAGCACTACAGAGGAGGCATCGGCTTATGCGGCTCTTGCTCCCTTCTACACCTTTAACTTTACAAATCAATACCGCCCAACTTTTTGTGATAGGAAGGGGCAACTATTAGCAAAAGTATGTAGGCATAGGACACCTCCCCCCTCATGCCATGTCCACTTAAAGGTGAATTAAACAAAAAAAAAATGATTATTAAACCCACAAGTCCTTTTTTTAACCACTACTATTTATTTATACTGGCTTTTTAAATTTACCAATGCAGAAACTGGATGAAAGGTTTAGCACTGGGAAACACTTTTGAAAGATAAATAGTGCATTTTATGTACAACTATATAGATCAGAAGAAAAAAAAATTTTTATATCAAATACTTACCGTAATTTTCCTTTCCTGATAGGCTTCATGGCAGCATACGTGTGGGTAACTACCCAATAGGACCCCTCTCCCATAAATCTTTGCTCCTGGCTGCTATCCGTGTTCCGTAACTAGCCTACTCCAGACATTTGGGAGGGAACTCCTGCTGCCATGGAGCCTATCAGGAAAGGAAAATTACGGTAAGTATTTGATATAAATTTTCCGTTTTCCTGACAGGCTCCATGGCAGCATACGTGTGGGAAATAACTCGCCAAAACACACCCGGGTGGGCAAAATGTTGAGCAAAGAAACCAAATTTTTATTTAACATTGTCCAACGACAATACTTGTAAACCAAAATTAATAGAAGACAGCGCAGCTGGTTCCACGCAATAGTGAGAAAGAAAAGTATTAATTGTGGACCAAGAGGCCGCTCTACAAATAACATCAGGCGCCACATGCCGAGAAGCCGCCCACGAAGTCGAGATGCTCCGTGTTGAATGAGCCGTCACTGCCTCAGGAGGAGCCAAGCCCTTAGCTCTGTATGCCCTTTGAATCGTCTGCACAATCCACGCGGAAATTGACCTAATTGACGCACGCATCCCTTTATTCTTGCCATGAAGAAGGACAAAGAGGAATTCCGTTTGCCTGAATGGAGCTGTTGCCTCCAGATATTGTTTTAAGGTGTGGCCTACATCAAGAGGATGGATCTCTTGGTCATCTGGTGTTTTGAAAGTAGGGAGTACAATCTCCTGATTCTCATGGAAGACTGTGGTCACTTTAGGGTTTGACCCTAACATTGGAATCAGCACTACTCTGTCTTCAAAAAAGGTCAGAAAAGGTTCCTCTGAACCCAGATTCCTGATCTCTGATACCCTTTTCGCTGACGTTATCGCCACTAGGAAGATAGTCTTCAGAGTAAGATCCTTAACAGACAAAGGTTGAGATGAATCTTTCCCAAGATTTGACAGAAAATCCAGAACTAATGGAAGGTCCCATTTGGGAAACCTGGGTCTTCTTTGTGGTCTGAGCCTGATGGCACCCTTAAAGAATTGACGAACTAAGGCGTGATTCGCCCATGAGACTCCCGTGAAGGCTGAGATGGCTGACACTTGCACCCTTAACGAGCCGACCGCCAGGGATAAATCCAGTCCAGACTGGAGAAAGCTCAGGATATCATGAACCTCTGGAGAGTTACACGAGTTTCCTCTTGATGACATGTGTACAGCAAACCTGGACCAAATGCGCTCATACACCCTATTAGTGCTTCTTCGTCTGGCATTAAGAAGAGTTGGAATCGCTTCTTTCGGGCAACCAAGCGCCTCTAGCCTTCCCCTCTCAAGAACCACACCCTGAGGTGCAGACAAGATGGAAACGGGTGTAACGTCTTGCCTTGAGACAATAGATCCGGCCTGAGAGGTAGGGGAATTGGGTCTTGATAGCTGAGGAGCAGCAGCAGAGGAAACCACGGCCTGTTGGGCCAGAATGGAATGACAGCAATAATCTCCACTTTTTCTGTTCTGAGCCTCCGCAGAAACTGTAGAATTACCGGGACTGGAGGGAAGGCATAGGCCCTCTGGAAATCCCAACTGGTCGTGAGAGCATCTATCCCGAACGCCTGAGGGTCCCTGAACCTCGCAAAGTACTTTGGTATCTTGAAATTGCACGTGGAAGCGAACATGTCGACTTCCGGAGATACACCCAGTGTTAGGAGCCACTCGAAAACTTCTCTGTGGAGGGACCACTCGTTGTTGTCCAACTCGACCCGGGACAAGAAGTCTGCTTGCACATTCTGGACCCCCGGAATGTATACTGCCGAGATGTTGGCTAAGTTCTTTTGCGCCCAACTCATTAAAGGCTCCACTTCTTGTAACAGGGACCAGCTGTGAGTCCCGCCTTGTTTCCTTATGTATGCCACTGCTGTTGTGTTGTCCAACCTTAGCATGACGGAAGAGTTCAACACTAGATGGCGAAAGGATAGGAGTGCCTGAAAGGCTGCCCTCAGTTCCAGGATGTTGGAAACGACTCCTTGAGACTGGCATGTCCACCTGCCCTGAGCCACCTCCGAAAGGCAATGCGCGCCCCAACCCTGGTTGCTGGCATCTGAGGTCACCGTGATCCATGAGATGGGGACAATTGAATGATGGTTGCGCAGATTCTTCCCCTGAAGCCACCAGAGGAGAGATGTCCTCATAGATGGGGTAAGAAAGATGCGCTGATTCTGGTCGACAGAGTTCCACTGATGCAGAAATCCCTTCTGAAAGGGACGGGTATGCCACTGGGCCCACTTCACCATGGGGATGGTTGCTGTCATCGTACCAATTATTTTCAGGCACTGGAGAGCAGAAAGGTGAGTTGATCCACGGGCTGCCTGAATCCTGTCTCGGATTACCATGATTTTCTCCTCTGGGAGGGAGATGGAACCCTCCACGGTGTTGAATAGAGCGCCCAGAAACACGAGGGACTGAGACGGCTCTAGCTGACTCTTTTCTAGATTCAGGAGCCACCCGAACTCTTGCAGGGTAGAGATGACAACCTCTTTGTGATCTAATAGCTGATCCTTGCTCTGAGATAGTAAAAGCAAGTCGTCCAAGTAATGGTGGAGATGCACACCCTTGACCCTGAGAAGAGCCACTACCGCCAATAGCACCTTGGAAAAAACCAGGGGGTGACGTGGTTAACCCGAAGGGTAGACAAGTGAACTGAAGGTGTTGGTTGCCTACCGCGAAGCGGAGGAATTTGTGGAAGTCCTTTGTCACAGGCACGTGAAAATATGCGTCTTTCAGGTCGATTGATATTAACCAGTCTCCCAAGTGTACTGACTGTTGTATGGTAAGCAGAGACTCCATCTTGAATTTCTCCTTGCGGATAAATGAGTTGAGATGGGTCAGGTCTATTACTGGCCTCCATGTGCCGTTCTTCTTCTGTACCAAAAACAGGGGTGAATACATGCCTTCGCCCCTCTCTTCCTCTGGGACGGGTACGACTGCGCCTTGTTCCAATAAACAGCTTACGTAGGTCAATAGGACCTGTCTTTTCTCTTCTGAGCTTGGAAGAGTCGTAGGGATAAATCTGAGTTTTGGAGTGTTGCAGAAGACCCACTTGTGACCGGACGACACTGTCTTTACGGTCCAATAGTCCCGAATTGAGGCCGCCCAAACATGTTTGAAGTGGAGAAGACGGGCCCCCGCCCGACATGTTTGAGCGGGCCCAATTTCAAAAGGACTTCCCAGAATCCTGGTTCCCAGAGGAACCCCCTTTAGAGGCCTTCTTAAAAGAAGACTGCCTGGACCTCCATGTCCTGGAGAATTCTCGGCCGGGTTTGTAGCTGCGTGTGTCCCTGGCACGATCCGCATTCTGTCTTCTTGGAAAAGAGCGTCTTTGATTTTGAGGACGCCTATCCTGAGGGAGAAACCCAGATTTCCCACCTGTGGCCCGGGATATGGCAGAATCAAGCTTATTGCCGAATAATGAGGACCCTTCAAAGGGGATGCGGCACCAAGCCTGCTTAGAAGCAGGGTCTGCAAGCCACGGACGGAGCCACAACGCACGGCGTGCCGAAACGGCTGCCAGCATATCCCGAGACATCAGGCGAATGACATCAATGGATGCCTCCCCCAAGAAGGCTGAAGCCATCCTAATCTCCTGAATGGGTGAGTCTTTAGCCGTGTCTATTGAAATGCCTCTCAGGTATTCTTCAATGCTGTCAGCCCAGAATTCTATGGCCTTTGACACTGCTGCGATCGCAAGCACTGGTTTGCACGCCATCCCGGAGGTCAAATAGATTCTTTTTAGATCTGAATCGATCCGTCTCTCTAAAGGATCCTTGAATGACACAGTGTCTTCTAAGGGGAGAGTCACATATCTCACCAAACGCATAAGTGCTGCATCTACCATTGGAGCTGACTCCAGGTGTTTCACATCCTCTTCCTTAAAAGGGTAAATTTTAAGGATTTTGGATTGCATGGAACTCTTTTTGTCCATCTTGCTCCATTCTTCTGAAATAATATCACCCAATTCGGATAGAAACGGAAAAAATTGACGCTCCTTATTGAGCTGTTTAAAGAATTTCCTCTGCTTCGGGGGGGAAGTGATAGGATCTTCCCACTTCAGAGCCTCTCTCACTGCCTTAACCAGGGAGGGAACCAAACCATAGTCAAACCCCAAACCTGGATCTTCCGGATCCGATTCACTGTCTGAGACAAGGGCAGAATGGCGGCTAGGCTGGGATGATTCCCATGTTTCCTGTAGTACCCCCTCTCCTACTATAGGATCTAGTGGGTCTGCCGGGGATTCACAAGGCTGTTGAGCTTCCCTTTCCTGCAGGGATTCCTTTACCACTCGCCTCACCATTGATTCTAGGCGCTGGTCAGCGCCGTCTCTTTCATCCGCTGCCTTAGTGAAACAATGGTCACATAGGGATTTGTCTGCTGGCACAGGCATTCTGCACCCCCAACATGCTTTCTCTGGTCTCTTGCTGGAGTGAGCCACAGGGCGGCGGGAATAATCCCTGTCACGCTGTTCCGACCTGGCGGACCTATGGTGGCTGGATTTTGAGGAGGATTTGTGGTGGTGCGATTTTGACGATCCACTGCGTCTATAAGTACTAGGATGTGGATCAGATTTGGAAGGGCTGTGAACACAGAAAGACAGACAGAAGGGATAGGTCATATTTGCTGCCTATGCTTACTCTCTTCAACATTAGAAATACAAAAGATGTATTTTAGGACCTACCTAACATGAGCGGGCTGGCCACTAGGGGGCAGTGAAGCATCCATAATGTCCAAAACACCCAGCCTGACACTGCAGTAACAAAAAACAATATCTTCAGACACAATACAGCAATGATCCATCATAGCCCCAGCATAAAGGACTGTTCCTACCTTGAACCGCCGAAATATTAGCCCCGGGAAGTCGCTGTGGCGTCCGCAATCATTCCCAGGGCATCTGTCAGATTTGCAGGCTTTTAAATTTGGCGCCCGTGACGTCATTAGCGACGTCAGACGCCGGGTGCTCAACGCGCATGCGCGAGAACCAAGCCTCGTTTTCACGCCGGGTCCGCGCATGCGCAGAACGCCCGCGAACCCGGAAGTCGAAGAGAGTAGTTTGCTGGAACGCAGAAGCGTCCAGCAAACAGCATGGGAATAGCAAACAGATAGAGGAAAGGAAGATAATCAATGGGCACACACATAAACACTGCTGCCATGGAAAGATACAGACTCACCACTCCACCAACGATCACTTGGCCGAACGATCCAAGGCACGCACACACCGGACCTCCCAGCAGATAATGGCCACCTATGACAACAGGCAAACAGGCCGGGCGCACTTTAAGGTAAGATAACCAGTCTTCAGCGCTACTCTGCATATACACTCCATACCCTGCTTAACAGTCAGGGCCTATCGGAGGAAAACAATTCAGTCATTCGGCCGATCGATCGCTGTGAAGTCATCTTCAGGTAGGAGAACCACTTGGTCCTACGGAGGAGGACAAAAAAGGAACACGGATAGCAGCCAGGAGCAAAGATTTATGGGAGAGGGGTCCTATTGGGTAGTTATGGAGGCGGGGCCAACCCACACGTATGCTGCCATGGAGCCTGTCAGGAAAATGAGGGACAAATGAGGAGAAAAAAGGGACAGAAGGACTTTGTTCCAAATCAGGGACAGTTGGGAGCTATGCAAATAGTCCCTCTGCATTGCACACTTATTTGATGCTCTGAAATGGCAGGTCAGCAAGCCTAGGCCACGATCTACCAGTCACCTGTTTGCGATCTACTGGTTGCTGATCCCCGGATTAAAGAATTATACTAAATTACCTTATATTGTCTTATTTTTGAGTTGATAACACATTATTGTTGGTGTGTGTGGGTTTTGGTCACGTTTTTGGCTTTGATTATCACAGAAACATATGTGAATTGTTATTTGTGGAATTGCAGGTATTTGTTATCTCACGGATAGATTTTATTATTGTAGCACTGTAGAGATGTAATATTATTGAAACACGTGTGTAATGTTATGTGCAGATTGGTGGAGATTTATTACCCCACTGAAATTTAGCACTATTAAGGGTGTAGCGCTGATTTATTGACTTACCGTATTTATCGGCGTATAACACGCACAGGCGTAAAACCAGTGTTGGTCATCTTACTTTAAAAAAGTAATTAGTTAAGTTACAAATTACTTAGTTACTACATTGGAAAAGTAATTAGTTACTCAGCAAAGTAACTGACTTTTTTTTAAATATTCTATAGGTGTAACTAAGGGGCAGGTCTAGTATTACTGTAAGCAAGGGGCGCATTTATTATTATTGTTATATATCGTGTAACCAAGGGGCTGCTCTATTATTACTCTAACCAAGGGGCAGATCTGTTATAGCGTGTAAGCAAGGGGCGGGTCTATTATTATTATTTCGTGTAAGGGGCGGATGGCTACAGAAGAGCTTGATATATAACAATAATAATAAATGTGCCCGTTGGTTACAGTAATACTAGACCCGCCCCTTAGTTACACAATAGACGCCCCTTGCAGAGTAGCACGAGCATTGGGAGCGTGCGGCATTGCCTCGTACAATTACATGTTAACTGCGCCTGTGCGGTGTAGAGTTCACTCAGAGCTGTTTAGGTTCGGCAATTTTCGTAAGCTCCGTAGTCCTTCATACTGCGCAGTACAGGGGGTCCTTATCCGGTGGGGGAACTTTTTCGGCAGGACACCGGAATTACACTACTGCCATGTAATTGAGGTAACTCCGCCCAAGTAATGGGAACTGCGTTACCATGAGGGGAAAAGTAATCAGTTAGATTACTCGTTACCCTCTAAAGTAACTGCGTTGTGTAATTCCGTTTATTTTAACTCAGTTACTTACATCACTGCGTATAACACGCACATTCATTTTAAGAGAGAAATTTCAGGAAAAAATATAAAATTTTAAATAAGTAACTTTGAAGCATAATAATGGTTAGTGCCCATCTGCAGCCTCACCATTGCCATCAATGCAGCCTCATCAGTCCACATCAATGCAGCCTCACCATTTCCTTCAATGCAGCAGCCTCACCATTGCCATCAATGCAGCAGCCTCACCATTGCCATCAATGCAGCAGCCTCACCATTTCCTTCAATGCAGCAGCCTCACCATTGCCATCAATGCAGCCTGATCGATGCCCATCTGCAGCCTAGAGGGGACAGGGAGGGGGCATCTCCAACAGATTACATGCAGTGAGAATCTCCTATGAGAGACAGAACAGTGGTCCAATGGCGGCCCAGGAGACGGGACTTCCTATTACAGTCCCCTCCGAGGCAGCTAAAATTAAAGCATTGGCGTTTAACACGCACACACTATTTGCACCCCATTTTCAGGGTGAAAAAGTGAGTGTTAGATGCCAATAAATACAGTATTTACTTTTTATCCAGGGAGATAAGGATTTTTCCAGCTGCTTTAGGGGATAGGTTGGGTTGAAATTAAAAACACAGGTTGTGTGTATTATTTAATCCTTCTAGTGACTTTCCACGTGCATACTTTTACACACGTACATGTGTAACACATCTACAAATAGATAGATACAACCTTGGACACAGCTGTGTCCTACTTTTTTTTTGTATGCTGCTAAATGCGGTACACATTTTTGTTTGTAGTTGCAGCTGTGTGTATAGCAGCACCACTGATTCTTATAGTAATGTATTTAGATTAATTCAAAACTTTACGCTGTACATGTAGGAGAATGACAATAAAGCTTGACTTGACTTAGGCTTGGTACACACCTATGCAGATTGCAGTTTGCATATTCCAGGTGCATTTTATATTTTTGATCCATTGAAGTCTATGGAACCAAAAACCAGAAAAAAAATCCATGGCCCTTTCCATAAAATGCACAGATGTGAACTACAAATCTCCAGTGACACGGATTCCTGCTGTTCACTCCCAAGTCCTGCTGTCTGTGTCACTGGATGCAGCAGCAGGACTCGGGAGCATGCACGCACGAGTGCCCCCACGGAAAGCAGCTCTCCATGGGGGTACCCCAGAAGAGGAGGATCGGGACCACTCTTTGCAAAACCCTTGCACAGAGAAGGTAAGTATAACATGTTTGTTATTTTTTTTTTCTTAAAACAAACCTTTACAACCCCTTTAAGTTTCTTATGAATTCATAACCCTGTCTTTAGTCAACATCCCACATAACCATTACTTTCATGAACCAACACAAAAATTCCACTTCCAAATGCTACAGCTATCAGCTGGAATTCTTCTAGGTACTCTTTTGACCTCTCCTTTTCTCCATAACATAACACTGGTAATTCAACTTTTACGCACAGTAAACATGGTCATGTACAGAATAAAAAATTAATTGAAATATTGCTTGCAATGCTGGGGTTATGAAACAAGTACCAGGAAAAAACAATGACTGGTAGCACTAGCCACCAATATCTTCCTGCATTCTGTAAAATCTCTATGGTTGGTATATAACATTTGCAACCATATGGCTGTATGCACATCCCAGCTTTTGTGAACACGCACTTGATTAAATAAGTGTAAAACTCAATGCCGAAAAAGGTACAGGAGCTTCTTTGGTGCAAAAAAAGTGTTAGTGAGACACTAGGTGTGAACCCGGCCAAAGATGCATATGTACACGGGACGTTTTACAACCTCTCCTGAACGATTTAACTTGACAGATGGTAACTGATGTTTAAAAACATTCGCTTTGCCGCATTTACATTCCACATTTGCGTTTAGAAGCATTTTTTTTTTTCAAATAGTCAAAAATGTAAAACGCCTGTAAACGAAACACGGCTAAACGTGCGTTACCGCGTTTACAAGCTATTACAGGCATTTGGCGTTTCAAATGCCTCTGAACATTCGCCCTGAACGCATTTTTTTTGCTTTTCAAAAAGTGCTTCTTAACTCTTAACTGCCTAGAAACGACTATAAACGACCCTGTGTACATGTACTGATAAGATAACAGAGGAAAGTTCAGGGGCAGCTGAAAAAAAACACCCAACTGCTCCTAAACATCCATTTACCAGCAGCAGTGTACATGAAGCCTTAGACTGAAAGCAGAAATCACAACCTCTAAGTCTAGGTTCACATATATGCGCTGCGCTTGATGCGTTTTTGCATGCAGTTTTGCAGTGCATTTATAAACCCTCATTTTTTTTTGTGTTTTAGCATGCAGTTTTCATGCATTTTGCGTTTTTTTTCCCCTCTGTAAACACACTGTATATAGCTGGTTGCTAAGCTGACAGCTGAAAAAAAAAATTGTAAGAAAAACGGCGTGGGGTCCCCTCCCCGGGTCCATACCAGGTCCTTCGGATCTAGTATGGATTCAGAGGGGACCCCCACACCGAAATAAAAAGAAATGGTGTGGTGTCCCCCTTGGGGACAAGGGCCTCTTCCGGGGTCAGCGGGCGGGGGGCTTATCGGAATCTGGAAGCCCCCCTTTATGATCCTGCCCCCCCTCCTATGTGAATGGGTATCGGGTACGTCGTACCCCTACCCATTCAACCCAAAAAGCAGTGAAATGTTAAAAAAATTGTTCCGTGCTGTCTTCTCCTGCTATCTTCTTCCTCGCTGCCGGTTACCCACTGTCTTCCTCTGTTATGTTGTAGCCCGCAATGTAAAATTGCCACTCAGCAATAAAAAAAAACCAACAACAGGTGTCATGAGGCAGCAGTAGCAAGGCTCTTATTTCTGCCATGGCTGCAAAGCATGCCATTGTGACCATGGCATTTCAGCGATTTGATTTCCCGAGGGGGGGGGGGGCCCTGGCCAGCTACCTATAGATTAGTTGTTACAAAGTAATACAAAACACTAGTATTGACCCACAGTGAGAGACCCCGCCCCGCCCCTATATGACTATATAAAAGATGTCAGACAGCGGGCGACGACACAACAGAGGAGTGTTTCCCACTGCTGATTGCACTCCCTCCAATTAGAGGGGCACAGTGGCAGCGTTTGATGGGCACAGTGGCAGCGTTTAATGGGCACAGTGGCAGCTTTTTTTTTTTGTTTGGGCCCCCCCAAAAATTTTGAGCACCAGCCGCCACAGGCAGCCAAAGAAGAAAAGCAGCTTTTTTTTTTTGTGGGTAACCGGCAGCGAGGAAGAAGGCAGTAGCGGGAGAAGATAGCACAAGAAGACGGCTCAAGCCACGTACACACGAGCGGACTTTCCCGCGGGAATGTCCGCCGGTGTGTGGGCGCCGGCGGACTTTTTCCTCCCAAAAGTCTGGTGGACTAAGTTTTAAGTTCAGACTTAAAATTGTCCGCTGGACTCGGCAGTCTGGCGGACAATCCCGCGGTCTGTGTGCTAGTCCGCGGGACTTTTGAAATGAACGGACTTGCCTCGCACACTTAGGAAACTCTGTTCATTTAGAATGTGACTCCAGGTAGACGGGGCTAGCGAAGGCAGTGAATGCCGCCACGCTAGCCCTGTCACCTGGTATGGATTTAAAGGGGAATCCCTACGCCGAAAAAACGGCGTGGGGGTCCCCCCAAATCCATCTCAGACCCTTATCCGAGCACGCAGCCCAGCCGGTCAGGAAAGGGGGTGGGGACGAGCGAGCGTCGCCCCCTCCTGAGCCATACCAGGCCGCGTGCCCTCAACATGGGGGGTGCCCTGTGGAAAGGGGGGGCCCTGCGGCCCCCCCACCCCAAAGCACCTTGTCCCCATGTTGATAAGGACAAGGGCCTCTTTCCGACAACCCTGGTCGTTGGTTGTCGGGGTCTGCGGGCGGGGGGCTTATCGGAATCCGGGAGCCCCCTTTAATAAGGGGGCCCCTAGATCCCGGCCCCCCACCCTATGTGAATGAGTATGGGGTACGATGTACCCCTACCCATTCACCTAAGGAAAAAAGTGTAAAAAAAAAAAAAACACAATTTTTTTAAATATTTTATTGCACAGCTCCGGGAGTCTTCTTCCGTCACGGGGGGTCTTCTCGCCGGACTCCTCCGCTATCTTCTGCTCTTTTACCTAGCTCTTTCACGAGCAGAGGAGCCCGGCTTTCTTCCGCCATTGTCATCTGGGGGTCTCGTTCCGCCTTCGGGGGTCCGCTCTTCTGTTCTTCTTGCCGCTGTCGCCGCCTGCTGCGCCTTCTGCTGCGCCTTCTTCTTCCGATGTTGACTCGTCGCTCTCTCTGGCCGGAATGGCAGACACGCGGTGTTGTGACTTATATAGGGACAAGGGGCGGGGCCACGGCTCATGTCACATGGTGACCCCGCCCCCATATGATGTCACAGTCCCGGAGGATGCTGGGACTGTGACATCATATGGGGGCGGGGTCACCATGTGAACGAGACCCCCAGGCGACGATGGCGGCGACGAATAAGAAAGCCGGGCTCCTCCGCTCGTAAAAGAGCTAGGTAAAAGAGCAGGAGATAGCGGAGGAGTCCGGCGAGAAGACCCCCCCAAGACGGAAGAAGACCCCCGGAGCTGTGCAATAAAATATTTAAAAAAATTGTGTGTTTTTTTATTTACACTTTTTTCCTTAGGTGAATGGGTAGGGGTACATCGTTCCCCATACTCATTCACATAGGGTGGGGGCCAGGATTTGGGGGCCCCCTTATTAAAGGGGGCTCCCAGATTCCGATAAGCCCCCCGCCCGCAGACCCCGACAACCAACGGCCAGGGTTGTCGGGAAGAGGCCCTTGTCCTCATCAACATGGGGACAAGGTGCTTTGGGGTGGGGGGACCGCAGGGCCCCCCCCTTTCCTGACCGGCTGGGCTGCGTGCTCGGATAAGGGTCTGAGATGGATTTGGGGGGACCCCCACGCCATTTTTTCGGCGTAGGGATTCCCCTTTAAATCCATACCAGGTGACAGGGCTAGCGCGGTGGCATTCACTGCCTTCGCTAGCCCCGTCTACCTGGAGTCATGTTCTAAATGAACGGACTTTCCTCCGTGGGTGAGGCAAGTCCGTTCATTTCAAAAGTCCCGCAGACTTTTTCAAAAGAGCCAGCGGATTGTCCGCCGGAAAAGTCCGGGCGTGTGTGGGCAAGTCCACACGCTCGGAAAGTCTGGCGGAACTCTGCTGGAAAGTCCGGCGGTTTGTCTGCTGGACTAGGTCCGGCGGACAATCCCACCGGAAAGTCAGAGCGTGTGTACCCTGCATCAGAGCTATTTTTTTTTAATAAAGGACTTGTAAAAAAATGGCTTTTTGTTTTTACATTTCACTGCTTTTTGGGGTGAATGGGTAGGGGTACAATGTACCCGATACCCATTCACATAGGGGGGCCTGGGATCTGGGGGCCCTCTTCTTAAAAGGGAGCTTCCAGATTCCGATAAGCCCCCTGCCCGCAGACCCCGATAACCACTGGCCAGGGTTGTTGGGAAGAGGCCCTTTGGGGGGGCAGAGCACCCAGTCCCCCCATGTTGAGGGCATGATTCAGGTATGGTTCAGGAGGGGGGAGCGCGCTTGCTCGTCCCCTTACTTTCCTGACCTGCCGGGCTGCATGCTTGGATAAGGGTTTGGTAAGGATTTTGCCGTGGGGGGGGGTCCCCTCTGAATCCATACTAGACCCGAAGGGCCTTGTATGGACCTGGGGTGGGGGGAGACAACACCTCACGCCGTTTTTTTCGCAATTTTTTATTTTACATTTAGCTGGGAACCCTGCTGACAGCTGATGACTCATCAGTTGTTAAGGATGCGTCGGCCGGCCCCGTGCTTAGCAACAGTGTTAAAATAAAAAACGCAAAACATATCAAAAATCGCATCACAAAAACAACACTTGCATTTATGGTGCAATTCCATTGAAGTCTATTACACGCAAAACGTGGAAAAAAGTCCCTGACCCTTTCCAAAAACGCACCGGCTGAAAAAATGCATAGGTGTGAACCTAGGCTAAGCGCAAACACTGAGCAACAGACAGATCTTCTGTCAGAATCCAAAAACGATTTTATGTTTGCCAAATATTAAGGCTCCATTCGCATTTGCCGTTTTGGGATCTCGGACAGAATCACCACGATCACACTACAATCGCAAAACGCATGTTCAGGTGGCATTCATTTTCATTGTCCCCTAAAATGCGGTGTGGTTTTGGCTGCCAATATTGCACAACAAACCGCAACATGCTAAATTTGCTAAAAAGGAGCAGGAGCTTCTTTTTACCAACAAGTTTTGCGTGTTATTGTGACAAAACCGCACCGCTCTTAGGTGCTATTGAAAATGAATGGCATCCGAACATGTGTTTTGCAATAGTGCGATTTTAGATCGCAGGCAGAATTGCAGTGATTCTGTCCCGAGATCCCAAAATGCCAAATGGAAATGGGCCTTAAGCAATCCTTTCAAGGGTAGAAGGAAAAAAAAAAGAAACATTCCTGAAATAGAAAAGCATTTATATTCACCGAGTGCTAGTGTCTCCTCTCTCCCCTCCATTCCAGAGATGCAGCCTCCATATTTTTCTTCTGCATTCAACACTTCTGTAAGTGTCAAATGCCTGTGTTCTCCTCTATGTGCTGCAATTTCATCTTCTGACCCCTGTTGAGTCCAGTAGTGACCTAAGGGTTGAAGGATGGAGTGACTGTGCATAGTGAGGGCCGTAGGCACTCCCAGAAGTGATTATTGCCAGAGTGTGAAGCTGGACATAGATGGATCAAAATTCTGACGGTTCAGCAGGGAGCAGACGAAATTCAATCAGTGTGTGGCCATCCAAGTTGACAGGCTTTTGTTGAACGAATAATTTGGAAAACTTTTGTTAATCGGCAGCTGCAGGAACTGATCAGTGTATTCAGACAGTGCCAAATCCCACAGTCAGAATGCAGTGTCAAGGCAGGGAGGGGATTCATCCATCCTTTGAGTGGATGGAGGAATCTGTTCCTTTTTTTTTTCCATCAACGTATGCTTGTCTCCCACCTCTTTCCTATACTGTCTGCAAACTTGAATAATGATGTAGATTTTTGTGTGTGTGTGTGTGTGGGGGGGGGGGGGGGGGGTCCTCCTTAAAAGGCCTCCCCAAAGGGTCTAGTATAGAATTTGCTTGTGACCTTTTTTTGACAAAACCAAAAGAAATTTCCGGCTCAACTTACCGACCAGTCTGCAACCAACCAAACTATCCTGTCTAACAGCATGCGTTAAAAACAGGGGTTTCATTTGCACACATTTGCAAATACATGCGTAAGCTACAAAGTCCCATCAAGGCACCCCAGTATTTTCTGTAGTCCTAACTCTAAATTTTGAGAGCCTCCATAGTGGAAGCACATCCATAATAATGGATAGGCAGAGAGTAGGTGAGCCTGAAGGGAGCCCATCCCTCCTTAAAGACACAGGGGCACATAGGACATCCAGCATATACAGTAGCACAATGGCAGCAAAAGTGTCCAGTGCATCCCCTCACCAGTATTCCAACAGTACAAACAAATGGCCACTGCGCCCACCTATAATTGGCCTTTGCAGCAAGGAGCACATGGAAGGGCAATGCATGTAAAACAAAACCAGCCTGCAACCAGTCAAATTATATTGTCTAACAGGAAAGAGTCTTTCCTACATCTGGTAAGCATTTTATCTTTACACCATAGAGGTGCCTTATACTATATGGAGAACGGGTTCGGCTGTAAAGCGCTGCTTTACAGTCGTTTTTGCAGAAGTTTTCGGTCGCTAGCGTGACGTGTTTTTATCCTCGCTAGCGGCCAGAAAAGGGTTAAAACCATTCATTTCAATGGGCAGGAGCGGTATATTCACCGCTCCAAAGATGCTGCTTGCAGGAGTTTTTTTAACGTCTAGCCAGCGCATCGCCTCAGTGTGAAAGCACTCCGGCTTTCACACTTATGCCCCGTACACATGATCGGATTTTCCGACGGAAAATGTCCTATCGGACAATGTTGTCGGAAATTCCGACCGTGTGTAGGCTCCATCTGACTTTTTCCGTCGGATTTTCTGACGGACAAAGTTTTATCTCCTGCTCTCAAATTTTCCGATCGTGTGTAACGAATTCCGACGGACAAAGTGCCACGCTCGCTCAGATCACATTACAAGACCCAAGCTATTGGCTACTAGCCTCTACGTAGTCCCGTCGTACGCAACAAACATCACCACGTTCAGAATGATCAGATTTTCCGACAACTTTGTCCGACCGTGTGTATGCAACACCAGTGTCGGACAAAATCCGTCGGAAAAAAATCTGATGGATTTTGTGGTCGGATTTTCCGACCGTGTGTACGGGGCATAAGACTACAGGGGAGCCGTTTTTCAGGCACTTTACAGGCGCTACTTTTAGCCCAAAAGCGCCTGAAAAACACCTCAGTTTGAAAGGGGTCATGTTTTGAGCCAAAGATTAAAGAGAGTGAATTAGTTGAACTGAGAAGTAGTGATGTGGTGAATCTTATCTAAAGCCTATCTAAATAAATCTGGAAGAAGAGACCCTGAGAATACCTGATTTATCAAACCCTATGGGGGAAAAAAGCATTATTTAACTCAATTTTAGGGGTTCGGTACATTCTGGTGAGCCTTAAATTTTTTCCAAAAGCACAGAGCGCAGTGGTGGAATATTTCTTGGGAATAATGTAGTGTAGTGTATATAAAGGACAATTTATTGATCACAGACTTCACTATTGAGATTTATGAGTGTTATAGATTATGTTCTATTAATTTGAGTATTACATTGAATGTTATATTGATTCAGGTATCACACTACACTTAGGGGATGTGATATATTAATTTAATGTATGATTGATTTCACTATATAGAGCTGATATTTTTGTTATTACACCATTTGAGTCTATAGCAATGCTCACAAAATAGGCTTAGTAACACCTGTGTACCATAATACACAACGATGACACAGATAACAGATAAAAGTGTGGGAGAACAAAAAACTGATAAAAAGAAACAGAACACTGAACCTTGATGCCTGTGAAACAGCAAGGCAAACCAAGTTCATACAACTGCATTAATGGCAAGCATTTCCATGCAGTTGTGAATACCAAAAGTCACATTCACCATAGCATGCCGCGTACACACGATCGGAAATTCTGCCAGTAAAAGTCAGATGAAAGCTTTTGGTCGGAAAATGCGACCGTGTGTATGCTCCATCGGACTTTTGCTGGCGGAATTCCAGCCAGCAAAAGATTGAGAGCAGGTTCTCAATTTTTCGCTTGGAAAAATTTCCGATCGCCTGTACCAATTCCGACGCGCAAAATTCCTACGCATGCTCGGAAACAATTAGACGCATGCTCAGAAGCATTGAACTCAGCTCGTCGTAGTGTTGTATGTCACCACGTTCTTGACGGACGAAAGTTCAGCAAACTTTTGTGTGACCGTGTGTATGCAAGCCAAGCTTGAGCGAAAATTCAGTCAAAAAAAACATCCAAGATTTGTCCGACGGAAAATCCGCTTGTGTGTCTGCGGCATAAGATATTTGACATGCTTTATGTTTTAAGGCCCTGCATTATTCTCACACTACTACTGCTGAAAACCAAACCAAATAGCAAAGGTACTAGAGTGGTTCATAAAGTATAATGTTGTTTTACCTTACAGCCTTGTTCACATGGGTCGTATGCATCTGTGCCCCATATAAAAAGCCGTGTCTACCGCACAGGGATGTGCAGGTTTTCCATACATTTCCTTGCAGGCTGTTCCATAGCTGTCAATTGGGACGCAGCAGCAGCTGCAAGGACACAGCCATTGTTCCCAATGTGACATCCATGCGGGTGCCTGGCCCCCCCCCCCCAACAAGCCCCGAGTGCTTTCGGAGCCGTGCCCTTGCACCCATGTTACATTGGGTGCAGCAACTGTGTCTGTGCAGCTGCTGAGTCCCAACTGACAGCTATGGGACTGCCTGTGTAGGTAAAAACTGCCTTCATAACAGGGCATGGATGCATAAGCCCACTGTGAACAAGGCCTAATGTATTCTCTGCATTAAAGTAAAAAAAAAAAAAAATACTCCACTCTTTGTCCTATTCACCTCCATTCCAAAACATTTACCTGACTCCTGTCACTGCTCCTCTCACTTCCTGGTCTCACAGGAGAAGAGCAGTGGGAGCCATAGGTCAGTCAAACTCCTGCGAGGAGGGAGCAGGGCCTGGCTTACTGGTGCTGTGTGTGTGTCAATGGACGCACACAACCATGCTCAGAAGCACATGAGCATGGGTGCCTCCTTACTTTCTGGCTTGTTGAGGAGGCAACCGGAGATAGACACGAACAGTGCCAGGGTGGACTGCCATAGAGGCGATAAGGGACATTTCTGTGCAATATTGTTGCATAGAGCAGGTAAGTATTTCCCACATTTAATACCTGCAACTTTGAAATTAGTGGACAACATACATAAAGCAAGGTTTCTCAAAAACCCATAAGAATACCCTGGATGAATATAGGATGATATGAGAAGGGGATATCTTGTCCTTTCAATAACTTCATGCACATGTACAGTATGCAATACCATAAATACTGCTGGTAGGGCTGGGTGACAATGGTGGCAGCTGCTTCTCCTGCTAACTGCCCACTGACACCAATGTTTGCATATGTAACAGAGAATACCCAGAGACTGTAGTATGAGAACCACTACAGTAGAGTTATTCTCACAAGCCTCTACTGGATTATCAGTTTTCTTTGACTTATTCAAAAAGTATATACAGCCAAAACCATTTCTATTTTGTCTTGGATAGAGGAAGAAGGTTTTAAAAATCCCTGTTAGATATTATTGCCGATTGTCTCCATCATTGGGGAGCTCCCTTTCAATTTATCCTGGTGATTATTGTCTCTAGTACAGAAACTGATGAGAAATCCAAGATTTTGGATTCAGGAACAGGATCCGAGGGAAAAATCTTTCAGGGGAGCACTTGTTCAGGTGACAACTGTCTAAGAAGAAATTTTCTTTAGCTTTAGAAAGAATTTCTCCTATTTTCTGTTGTGTCTCTGGGACAGAAAGTGATATGAAATTCCCATTACGAATCACAGAGAGAAAAACAAACTTACAGGGGGGGTCTTAATTTTTTCCCTACTCTATAAAAAGCTGAGAAGAAAAAAAACAGTTCGGGCTTTACAGGCTTCACATTAGGGTTGCAACTAACTTATTTTCGATTACCGTATATACTCGAGTATAAGCCGAGTTTTTCAGCACATTTTTGTGTGCTGAAAATGCCCCCCCCCCCCCCCCCCCGGCTTATACTCGAGTCAGGCACTTTTCTGCAGCAGAAAATGACATTTTCCGATCCGACTTTGGGGCCCCGTATCTCGGGGACACTTGGTATTCAAACCCAGTGGAACTAGCACTACAACATATCCAAAGATGGGGTCCCTAGCACCAAGTGGCCCGAGATACAGGGCCCCAAAGTCGGTCAACTGTGTCCATCTGCAGCAATGTCATTTCGGGGACCCTTTGGGTCCAGAGACCCCAAATTTGAAGTTTGGGGACATATGGCTGCAAATGGACACAGTGAGGCATGAAAATGGGCACAGCGAGGCTGCAAATGGGCATTGTTGACCCTCTTTTCCACTTACAGTAGCTGCGCATTTCTCACCCTAGGCTTATACTCGAGTCAATAAGTTTTCCCAGTTGTTTGTGGTAAAATTAGGTGCCTCGGCTTATATTTGGGTCGGCTTATACTCAAGTATATACGGTTGGCCTATTATTGTTTCAAATCAATTAACCTTAAAAAAAGTGTGGTGTATAATTTAGTTAATATGTAAAGATTAAAAAAAGGCAATTTATTCTTAAATATCTCTATGCAATGGTAAAAATAAATAACCAACTATATGGTTAGGGAGCAAAATCTCTAATCCACTCTGAGAAGAACAGACAGAAGCGATAAGATATACTGTATATACTATTAGAGGTTGAATCTGGTAAAATATCAGACAAAAAGACTGTTTTGCCGATTTTCAGCAAGAACTGTAATATATTATATGCTGGCCATACAAAAACAATGTCTTCCTTTAGAAAAAATAGCATTTTAAGAATGTTCGTTTGATTTTCTAATTGTTAGTGGGGTCAAATCTATGTTCTTTTCGACCACAGTGACATGAAAAGTCGAAGGAGCAGAATAGAAAACTTCTTGGTCAAAGGAATTTTCAGACAGTGTATGTGGTTCTCATTGAATGTTAAAAGCAAGTGAAATTTTCAAATGATGTTCTTTCATTCAGCAAATGTACAAAGATTTTTCGTATGAATATTCTTGTCCAAAAAATCTATACGTGTGTGGCCAGCATAAGGCTCAGTTCACACCTATGCAGTTTGCTTTTGATCCGTTTCTATGGTGCTTTTTGCTGTGCGTTTTGCATTTTTTATGCTTTTTTTGGGCTAATTTGTTGTTGGGCAGATTAAAAAATGCAAATTGCTGCAAAAAAACACAATATGCTTGTCTGCAGCTTATCCATTGAAGTCTATTGAACCAAAAAAAGCACAGTTTTGCGTTGAAAAAATTCCTTGACATTTTCCAAATACGAAGCGGCTGAAAATCGCATAGATGTGTACGTGTCCCATAGTAAACCATGTTAAATGAACTGTAGTGGGTTTCTGCAAAAAGCACCAAAAAAAAAAAAACACAGGTGTGAACCAGGCCTAATGCCGCATACACACGGTCGGAATTCTCGTCGGAAAAAGCTCTGATGGTTTTCCCGTCGGAATTCGGACGGAATTTCGCTCAAACTGTCTTGCCTACACACGGTCACACCAAATTCCGACGGTCAGTAACACCGCGGCATAAAACACATTCGACAGCACTATAAAAGGGAAGTTTAATGCTTCCGAGCATGCGTCGAATTGTTTAAGAGCATGCGTCGGAATTTTGCGTGTCGGAATTGCATACACACGATCGGAAAATCCGATAGAAAGGTTTTCCGTCGGAAAAATTGAGAGGTTCTCAATCCAAAGTCCGTCGGAAATTCCGACAGAAAAAGACCGATGGGCATACACACGGTCGGAAAATCCATTGAAAAGCTCCCATCGGACTGTTTCCATCAGAAATTCCGACCGTGTGTACGCGGCATAAGACGTTTGGTAGCAAAATTCTTTTTTCTATCACCTGTCATAATGGGGTTTAAAAAATAAATAAAAAAATAGCCCTTTATAGTACAAAAAGGATAAGATAATCGCTACTATAGAGGGTTCATTTATACTGTGAAACAGTGAAAGTAATAATATATATTACACATTAAATACAGCCAGAAGTAGTATATACAGTATATCACAAAAGTGAGTACACCCCTCACAGTTTTGTAAATAGTTTATTATATCTTATCATGTGACAACACTGAAGAAATGACACTTTGCTACAATGAAAGTAGTGAGTGTACAGCTTGTATAACAGTGACAATTTGCTGTCTCCTCAAAATAATTCAACACACAGCCATTAATGTTTAAACGCTGGCAAAAAAAGTGAGTACACTCCTAAGTGAAAATGTCCAAAATGGGCCCAATTAGCCATTTTCCCTCCCTGGTGTCATGTGACTCATTAGTATTACAATGTCTCAGGTGTGAATGGGGAGCAGGTGTGTTAAGTTTGGTGTTATCACTCTCACTCTCTCATACTGGTCACTGGAAGTTCAACATGGCACCTCATGGCAAAGAACTCTCTGAGGATCTGAAAAAAGAGAATTGTTGCTCTACATAAAGATGGCCTAGGCCAGTGATGGCGAACCTTGGCACTCCAGATGTTTTGGAACTACGTTTCCCATGATGCTCTGGCACTCTGAAGTGTAGTGGAGCTTCATGGGAAATGTAGTTCCAAAACATCTGGGGTGCCAAGGTTCGCCATCACTGGCCTAGGCTATAAGAAGATTGCCAAGACCCTGAAACTGAGACCAAAGAAGTTGAGTGCACGTGCTCAGCATCATATCCAGAGGTTGTCTTTGGGAAATAGATGTATGAGTGCTGCCAGCATTATTGCAGAGGTTGAAGGGGTGGGGGGGGGTCAGCCTGTCAGCGCTCAGACAATATGCCACACACTGCATCATATTGGTCTGCATGGCTGTCGTCCCAGACGTAAGCCGATTCTAAAGATGATGCACAAAACCTGGAAACAGTTTTCTGAAGACAAGCAGACTAAGGACATGGATTACTGGAACCATCCCCTACTATCAGCCCCTATCCTGTCCACCTTTAAGAGATCGCTGAAAACTCATTTATTCAGGGAAGCCTATCCCTCACCCACCTAGCAACTGTCCCCAAGCCACCCCCATCAAATCATTCTCTGCAGCTATTACCTTTTGTACCACCACCCCCTCCCTTTAGAATGTAAGCTCTACGAGCAGGGCCCTCTTGTACCTTTTGTATTGAACTGTACTGTAATTGTGTTGTCCCCCCTATACATTGTAAAGCGCTGCATAAACTGTTGGCGCTATATAAATCGTGTATAATAATAACCATGTCCTGTGGTCTGATGAGACCAAGATAAACTTATTTGGTTCAGATGATGTCAAGCGTGTGTGGCAGCAACCAGGTGAGGAGTACAAAGACAAGTGTGTCTTGCCTACAGTCAACCATGATGGTGGGAGTGTCATGGTCTGGAGCTGCATGAGTGCTGCCGGCACTGGGGAGCTCCAGTTCATTGAGGGAACCATGAATGCCAAACATGTACTGTGACATTCTGAAGCAGAGCATGATCTCCTCCCTTTGGAGACTGGGCCTCAGGGCAGTATTCCAACATAATAACGACCCCAAACAAGAAGCTGAGGGTAAAAGGTGATGAACTGGCCAAGCATGTCCCCTATTGAGCATCTGTGGGACATCCTCAAATGAAAGGTGGAAGAGCGCAAGGTCTCCAACATCCACCAGCTCTGTGATGTCGTCATGGAAGAGGACTCCAGTGGCAACCTGTGAAGCTCTGGTGAACTCCATGCCCAAAAGGGTTAAGGCAGTGCTGGAAATTAATGGTGGCCACACAAAATAGTGATGCTTTGGGCCCAAATTGGACATTTTCATTTAGGGGTGTACTCACTTTTGTTGCCAGCAGTTTAGATATTAAATGGCTGTGTGTTGAGTTATGGTGAGGGGACAGCTAATTTACACTGTTATACAAGCTGTATACTCACTACTTTACATTGTAGCAAAGTGTCATTTCTTCAGAGTCCATGCATACAGGGGCAACTTTGGATCCAACTTGAAGTCTCCCCAAGTTGCCTCAAGTCGCACGACATGTTAAAATAAATGTAAGTGAATGAGAGCCATCTTAGGCTCCATGTCTTGGGCATGGGCACTAGTACCACTTTCCCCAGATTTGGGACTGCAAAGTAGCATGAGAAGTCGTTCCCCATGATTTCCAATGACAGCCAATTATATTAGTACGACTTCAAAGTAGTCCCTGCACTACTTTGGTCCGATTTTGATGCCACTTACACAGGCATTCCTTGAAATTGCGGCAAAATCGCACGTCTTTGAAGTCGCACAAGTGTGAAAGGAGCCTTAATGCACACTACTGAAGTCGCTCCGACTTCAGAAAAGGTTCCTGTACTACTTCAATCCGACTTCTAGGCAACTTGTACCCATTGATTTCAGCGGAAGTTGCCGCCAAGTCGGATCCCCCGTCTTAACTGAAGCAGCTTTCCAGGAAGTAAAAAATAGTTTTCTAGGCAAACCCCTCCCTCCCACAGAGCTGATTATTATGCGATTGGCCACTGGCAAAGTCCCCTGTCCTAGAGGCAACTTCCAGTTGCCTTGTAAGTTGCCTCAAGTCGTGCTGTGATTCATACTCGTCGTGTCCAAGTTGCCTCCCAAAGTCACGCTGGAAGTCGTGTTTCCCCTGTGTGAATGGACTCTTAATGTTGTCACATGAAAAGATATAATACAATATTTACAAAAATGTGAGGGCATTTTAACTAGGAGTCAGACATGAAGCTCTATGAAGGGTGGAACGGAGATATAAATCTTTTGTACTAAAGTAGTACTAAAAGATGTGTCATTTACACAGTAATCAGTGCATTTTTATAGCACTGATCGCTGTATAAATGACAATGGTCCCAAAATGGTGTCAAAAGTGTCCGATGTGTCCACCTTTACTAATTAAAAATAAATAAATGTATAAAAATGTCATAAATCTATTCCCTATTTTGTAGACGCTATAACTTTTACGCAAACCAATCAATATACACTTATTGCGATTTGTTTTTTACCAAAAATATATGTAGAAGAATACATATAGGCCTAAACCGAGAAAGAAATTCTTTTTTTTTTTTTTTTTATATATTTTTTGGGGATATTTATTATAGCAAAAAGAAAAAAAATATTGCTTTTTTTTCAAAATTGTCGCAATTTTTGTTTATAGCGCAACAATAATTAAAACCGCAGAGGTGATCAAATACCGTCGTGCTACATTGTACCCAAACAAAATTTACGTCCTTTTTTCCCCCCACAAATAGAGCTTTCTTTTGGTGGTATTTAATCATCTATGTGGTTTTTATTTTTTGTGCTATAAACAAAAAAAGCGACAATTAAAAAAAAACTTTTTGCTATAATAAATATCAATTTTTATTTTTTTTAAAAGCACATTTTTTCCTCAGTTTAGGCCGATATGTATTGTTCTACATATTTTTGGTAATAAAAATCATAATAAGCGTATATTGATTGGTTTGTGCAAAAGTTATAGCATCTACAAAATAGGGGACAGATTTATGGCATTTTTATTATAATTTTTTTTACTAGTAATGGCGGTGATCATCAATTTTTAAAATCGGGGCTGCGACATTATGGCGGACAGATCGGACACTTGACACATTTTTGCGACCACTGGCATTTATACAGCGATCAGTGCTTTAAAAAATGCACTGATTACTGTGTAAATGTCACTGGCAGGGATGGGGCGATCAAGGATTTAACTGTGTTCCCTAAGTAATGATTCTAATTGTGGGGGGGAGGGGACTGATCGTTGTTCATACTTGGTATGAACAACAGATCGCTTTCATCACCCCTGACAGCACGGAAATCTGTTTACATTGACAGATCTTCGTTCCATCTCTGTGTGGAGCGATCGCGGGTGCCCATCGGTCATCACGATGGGCACGCGCCCCCTAGTGGGCAAAAGGCGAACCGGTACAGTTACGTCAGTTCGCCCAGGGGAGCCAACCTGCCACAGTACAACTGCAGCAGCTGGTCGGGAAGGGGTTAAAGTCATTTTTTTTTTAAACCAAACATATTATACTTACCTGCTCTATGTAATGGCTTTGCACAGAGTAACCCCGATTCTCCTCTTCTAGGGTCCCCCACCGACGCTTCTTGCTCCTCCTGCCTTCAGAGTGCCCCAATAGCAAGCTGCAAAGTATAGTATAGAGTGCCCCTATAGCAAGGTAAAAAAAGTCTGACTTTAGAACCACTAACTTCCTGTCCAGGACTACATGGCCCATGAGGCATTGCTCCTCACACATTCACAAGTTCTCAGGCACTTACTGACAAGCATGGGTTGTGTACTGTGCTGCACTGTATTTTCTGATATGTAAACAAATAATTAATTCCGCATGCATGCCAACTAATCGGCTGGCCGATTAGTTGATTATGTGCAGGCTCAGACGATTTGAGCATCTGTGTTCATGTGCCTATCAGAGAAAAAACGATTGTACAGAAGATTCCCAAATGTAACCCTTAGCTTTAGGTGCACACAATAAGAACAAAATATGCTAAAGGTAAGAGATGAGCATAAGAAGAAAAAAAAAACACTTGTTTAATAAAAGCCTGTAAACAGTCCAAAAATAAGCAATGGTCTGATCTTTTATCACCATTTAGGAAACTGGCAGTGTAAATTATGTCAAACCCATGCCATAGCACCATCCTTCTCACATAAGACGTTTCGGGTCAATTTTTTCCAGCTGTACCAGTGGTTTTAGTTGTTCTGCAAAGCTCCTGACCTCATCAGCTACACTGTCTTGTCCAGCTGGAGCTACAGCACTAAGTTCCACCAAGTAAGAGAGAGACAATGGTTCAGCCCCCTCTGCTGTTCCTGCCACCGTCACACGGAATATTTTGAATACAGCTATTTTCATGGCTCCTTTACGAAACAAATGTCCTTTTGCTACAAATTCATGGTCCATTCTGAAGCCCATTTCTTGTAGAAATTCAGGCAGGACTTCTGAGGTTGCAATATCGACACAGTTCCTGACCAATGAGTGACGACTTCTGTCTCCTGCTTCTGGCTGTCCAAGATAACGGAGGTGCCATGGAGATCCTGGTCGGTCAAGAGGCCGTCGGGCACGAAGTACAAAGGGGCTTGCTTGCTGGCCTTTTAGCAAGTAAACACTCTCATGGTCGGCAAATGTCTCGGGCTCCATGTTGTCACATAAACCACGCAAGCGATGAAGGAGGCTGTCTAGACCTTGGTCAAGTATGCTGCCTGGTGTTACAGAAAAAAATATCATTAGTAATGTACAGAGAAACTGTATGCTACTCAAAACTAAAGTTTTAGAAGTTAATTTAATAAAGCGATGCACAAAATATACATTTACAATGTTTAACTCAAGACAAATTCAGGTACTTTAAGTGGAAACCCCCTTTAAAAAAATGCTAAAGCACTCCCTTAGCCCCCCTGCAGAGCCCCAAACACCTGTTGATCCTGCCAGTGAAGTCTACCTAATGCAACTTCCTGTAGCAGAGATGTTACCACTCATGTAGGCTGTGCCTGCTTATATCACAGTGGGATGTAAAAAAAGGTTGCAAGGCTTGTCCATCACTACTGGATTTGGTACTTGTTTGGGCTCTCATTCAGGAGTCTTTATTTGTACTTTATTCAGCAGGCAGGAATAGGAGAGATGGAGAGATTGCAGAGAGGAAGGTAGAAATAAAGCTAGATTTCCCTAAGCTGGGTTATGGTTTTTGTCGCCCTTTCTAATTAATGGTACATTATGTCACCTTGAAGCAGATATTCCATCATGTTGATGGTCCCGCCTGAAACAGGCATGGTGGTCACTGGAGGAGCCTCCATTTGTCAATCAAATTATTCCTGCAATGAAAAAAAAAAGAAAAGAAAAACATGATTATGTGTTTACATGCATCAATCACAACATGCATTTAACTAAGTCTGTCGTTTTTCAGTCTAACAATGCAGCATGTTCGCAGAACAGCATAGGAACACCTGGTGATTTTTTCTGATGACACTTTCTAAAAAATATATTGAGTTTCCTCTTTTTGAGCCGCAACTTTAGTGGGCGTAATTGATATATTACTCCAAATTAGATAGGAGGTTCAAGGAATATTGTTTGATAGTCCCCTCCCATAAGTAGTAAATCACACACACACACACCAAACTGACTGAACAATGTTCTTTACATTTTCCAAAACTATATGAAGACCTACTGAAAATATCCAATCAGAAAGGCCCTTGCACCTTATAGTTGCTGGTAAGAGATTTTTGGATTAGATTTTAACATATATGGTGAGCTTTAGGTTTCACAGACACAGGTTTGCAGTGTAGTAATGGGGTAAGCAAAGGGATTCGACCCTGCTTGACTAATGACAACACAAAGCAACTTATTAACTCCTTGATTATATATAAAAAATATAAAAGACCCTAGCGAATACAATGGCGGTCGTTGCAACATTTTATCTGGCATGGTATTTGCGCAACAATTTTTCGAACGTGTTTATTTTGGAAAAAAAAAAACTGTTTTGTGCTTTAACAAAAAAACAGGAAAGTTAGCCCAATTTTTTTGCATAATGTGAAAGATGAAGTTCCGCAGAGTAAATAGATACTCAACTTGTCACACTTCAAAATTGCACACGCTCGTGGAATGGCGCCAAACTTCGGTACTTAAAAATCCCCATAGGCGACGCTTTAAAAATATTTACTGGTTACATGTTTTGAGTTACAGAGGAGGTCTAGTGCTAGAATTATTGCTCTCGCTCTAACGTTCACGGCAATACCTCACGTGTGGTTTGAACACCGCTTTCATATATGTGGGAGGGACTTGCATATGCGTTCGCTTCTGCATGCGAGCACACGGGGACAGGGGCGCGTTCAATTTTTTTGATCACTTTTGTTCCTATTACAAGGAATGTAAACATCCCTTGTAATAGGAATATGGCATGATTGGTCCTCTTTACAGTGAGATATGAGGTCAATAAGACTCCACATCTCACCTCTAGGCTGGGAAGCTTGAAAAAAAAAAAAAAAAACGATCTTAGCTTCCCAGCCGAGGTGGCACCATTTGTTTGAATACAGAGGCCAGGTAGGACTTCATAACATTGCGTCTGTCCACCGAACGATCATAGAGACTGTACGGTAAATATCCAGGGTCAGCGTATTCTGTCTCTGACTCACCAATGGAAGCGGTGAGTCGGTAGACGCACCGGAGGGCGGCGGGAGGGGGGACATCCCCTCTCGCCACCCGTAAGAACGATCAAGAGGCGGAACAGCAGGGAATCGCCGGCTGAAAAAGCCGATATCTGAATGATGCCTGTAGCTGCAGGCAT
This sequence comes from Lithobates sylvaticus, assembly GCA_028564925.1. Lineage (NCBI taxonomy): Eukaryota > Metazoa > Chordata > Amphibia > Anura > Ranidae > Lithobates > Lithobates sylvaticus. Next base: position 188,022,773 of record CM053027.1, on the reverse strand, counting down.
CATCCAGATATATCCGCACAAAGTCAAAGATGTCATGACGGCTGGCGGAGCGGGAAGTGATTTTAAAGGCATAAAGTTCACCTTTTGTAAAAATGACAGTAGGCAGGGGAACCTCTCCCCACCCCTGCTGTCACATTTGAAAATAAGCGCAACTGTGGAGAACTCCTCCCAAACAGGGAGCGCTGGTAAACGTCCTTGTAGTTCATTGATTCCTCCTGCACTTCAATAGCTGTCTGCCCATATGGCGGTACTGAGTGTCTGCAAGAACCTGGCATTGTAGCAGCGATCCATGGATTGCAGGCGCAATGCTTTGCAAGTTGCAGTGTAAAAAAATAAAATGCACATTTTTTTTTTACCCGCATAATCATGTGCATTTATTATAATTTTTTTTACAAAAGATGAACTTGAGCTTTAAAGGGCTGATCCACACCAGATATGGAAGGACTGCTTAGGGAGGCCATTCCTGCGCAGTCCTGGTACATGACAAGAGTGCAGGCAGTATGCACTGAAAAAAAAAAAAATACAGCATGCATACTTTTTTCAGCACAGAGACCATTTGAACATCATGAAATGCCTGTGTGACATTTTAATAAAGTTTAAAACAAAAGGGGGGGGGGGGGAGTAGGTGCAGTGCATAGATTGCACCACACACACACACACACACACACACACACACACACACACACACACACACCAGTTGCTAGTGTGAATGAACCCTAAGGCTGCATTACCATAAGCATTTCAAGTTATTGTAAAGTATACTGCACGATTCTGGCCAAAATGAGAATCACAATTTTTGCTTAGAATAAAAAGATCACGGTTCTCGCGACGTTAAATCTTTCACAGTATACCACAAAAAAAAAAAAAAAAAGGGCTAACTTTACTGGTTAGGTTTTTTTTTTTTTTTTTTTTAATTCATTAATCATTTCCAAAAAAAATTGCATTCGAAAGACCGCTGCGCAAATACAGTGCGACATAAAATATTGCAACACCCACCATTTTATTCTCTAGGGTGTCTACTAAAAAAAAAAAAAAAAAATGAGATAGAGATAGATAGGAGATTATATATATATATATATATAATGTAATTTTCTAGCAAAAAAAATTATTATAACTTGAAACCAAATGTCAGAAAAAGGTTTAGTGGTTAAACTTTTTTCACTTACACACAAAGTCTATTCCATTGACAAATTGTTACAATGTTTATACTCAGGTTCAACTGATAAAGAATGTTGTGAGTCTTGCCCAGTTTTTCTCTCTCTTTCTTTCTTTTGAGGGCTGTAGCTTCAGAAAAGCAGGAGAATTCTTTGCATAGAAAGAATCAGGAAACACATTAGAAAGTCAAGATCACAATAACGATTCTTGACGATTAATCGGGCAGCTCTATTGTAAAGGCTTTTTTTAGTTAAAAATAACAGACATGTTATACTTACCTGCTCTGTGTAATTGTTTTGCACAGGGCAGCCCAGATCCTCCTCTTCTCGGGTCCCCTTTTCGGCTCTCCTGCCCCCTCCCTCCTGTTGAGTGCCCCCACAGCAAGCAGCTTGCTATGGGGGCACACCAGCTCAGCCACATCTCCCTGTGTCCATTCAGACACAGAGCCGCAGCTTGGCCCCGCCCCTTTCTCCCCTCAATGCTGACTAACTTTGACAGCAGCGGGAGCCAATGGCGCCGCAGAGCTGTCTCAGTCAATGGGGGGGCGGAGTCCCGGGCAACCAAGACACTCCTGCAACATTGCTGGACCTAGAGGGACCTCAGGTATTAGGAGGGCTACTGCACACAGAAGGCTTTTTATTAAAAACCTTTTGCCTTTACAATCACTTTAACCATACTGGAAATCCCAGCAGCATGGATCTACAGATTCCTGCGGCTGGGATTCACAGCTGTGTGCAACTGCAAGCCTGTTCAGAGCAATGACAGGCCTTTGGCTGCAGCTATTCGCACAGCCAGGGATTATATATGGTAATCATGGCCAGGCACCTGCGCAGTTGCTGCCTAAGGCTGCTATCGCACAGCCATATTTCATCTGCTTTTGAGTTTTAAAAAAAATAAAAGTGAAAGAAAAAAACATGTGACCATGTAATCCTATGGAACTCTTCACACTGTTTAGTAAAATCCTGCTTGCTGCATTTTTGGTGTGGAAAAAAAAAAAATTGCACCAAAAACGCACCTCCCCATTAAAATGGATAGAAAACACACCCACAGTTGCGTTTTTGATGTGGTTTTCGGATGTGGTTTTTAAGGCACCTGTCCTGTAAAAAAGCATATGTGTTTTTACCGCGTTTTTTCTACAGGTCAGTGTGAAAGTGTCCTTAGACATCTGCATGGTGATTTTTTTTTTTTTTTAACCACTTCAGCCCTGGAAGGATTTACCCCCTTCCTGACCAGAGCACTTTTTGCGATAAGGCACTGCGTCGCTTTAACTGACAATTGCGTCGTTGTGCGACGTTGTACCCAAACAAAATTGATGTCCTTTTTTTTTTCCCCCCACAATTCCCACATCTTTTGGTGGTTTTTTTATCACCTCTGCGGTTTTTATTTTTGCGCTATAAACAAAAAATAACTTTTTTTTTTCTCAGCTTAGGCGGATATGCATTCTTCTACATATTTAAGGTAAAAAAAAAAATATATAGTGTCTACAAAATAGGGCATAGATTTATAGCATTTTTTTATTAGTAATGGCGGCGATCTCATTTTTATCGTGACTGCGACATTATGGCGGACACATCAGACACTTTTGACACCATTGTAGGGCTGGGAGATTTTCTCAACAAATAAAAAAAAATACCCGAAATCGCATTCCCGCGCCCGATAGGTGGCAAATGTAAAAGGGACATACAGGTACGCCCATTTGCCTGCCTGTGTTATTCTGCCAACGTACATCTGTTAAACATAGACTTAGGCTACTTTCACACTGGGGCGTTGAGCGCGCTGGCAGTAAAGCAGCGCTATATTTAGCGGCTCAGTTTTAACCCCTGCTAGCGGCCGAAAAAGGGTTAAAACCGTCTGCAAAGCGCTGCTGCGATTTGCAGCGCTGCCCCATTGTTTTCTATGGGAAGGGGCGCTTTAGGAGCGGTAAATACACCGCTCCTACATCGTTCCAAAGATGCAAGCGCGCGGCTCCAGTGTGAAAGCCCTTAGGGCTTTCACATTGGAGTGCATTGAGCGGCTCTTTCAGGGCGCTTTGCAGGCGCTATTTTTAGCACTTTAGCGCCTGCAAAGCACCTCAGTGTGAAAGCAGCCTTAGGCCCATTTCACACGGGGCGGATCCGTATTGATCCGCCCCGTGAAGATCCGCTGCTCAGCAGGGATCGCACAGCTGTTCCCCGCTGAGCCGGCTGATGACAGGGCGGTCCCTGCACACTGTGCAGGGACCGCCCTGTCAGTTCTCCGCTCTCCTCTATGGGGGATCGGATGAACACGGACCGTCTGTCCGTGTTCATCTGATCCGCTCTGCAGACGGATGAAAAAATAGGGTTTTCCTCCGTCTGCAGAATCGGACAATTGCGGAGGCGGACAATAGCGGGTGTCAGCGGATGCTCATCCGCTGACACCCGCTATCCCATAGACATGCATGTATGTCCGTTTTTCATCCAAAAACGGATGGATGAAAAACGGACATACGGTCTGCATGTGTGAAAGGGGCCTTAGGGTCAAGGTGGAAAAACAATATACAACCCCAATTCCAATAAAAGTTAAAAAACAGAATGCAATGATATTAAATAATAATAAACTCATATTTTGGATCAACTGTGGGTGAAGGATTGTGTATATGGGATTGTATTTTTTTTGTTTTTTTTATTGGTTAAACTAGATGGACTTGTTTCTTTTTTCAACCTGACAAACTATGTATGCAACTATATTTTATTCACAATAAAAAAACATATCAAAATGTTTAAAATGTGAAAATGTACCATTTTAACCACAGTGCGGCGATCAGTGGTGCTGTGTGTCACTCTGACATACTGCAATGCCCGTCAGATGCCAATCAGTAATGCCTGTCAGTAGTTCCGCATTAGTGCTGCCTATTCAGTGCCCATCACTGCCACCTATCAGTGCAGCCTATCGGTGCCCATCAGCGCTGCATATCAGTGAAGGAAAAACAAATTTTTATAACAGAAACAAAGAAAAAATTTTTTTTCAAAAATGTTGGTCTTTTTTAGTTTGTTTAGTAAAAAAATAAAACCCCCAGAGGGGATCAAATACCACCAAAAGAAAATTCAAGTTAGACTTACCGGTAACTTGTTTTTCAGGAGTCTTTCAGGACAGCGCCTAAGAGAGTGGCTCCACCCACTAGGAAACACCAAAATTTTAAAAAGGAGGCTTCTACCCACAGCTTGTCAGTTGTAGCAGAGTACCTCCAGCTCAAGCTGGAACACAATCAATCAGAATATGGTTAGTCACACCAAATATATAAACAAGAAAAGGGCGGGTCGTTACTGTCCTGAAAGACTCCTGAAAAACAAGTTACTGGTAAGTCTAACTTGAATTTTTCCTAAACGTCTTTCAGGACAGCACCTGGGAGGATAATCAAGACTTACCAACTAGGGAGGGACAACAGCCAGCAGGACCTTTCTGACAAATGCCTGATCACCGGCTGACAGAAGATCCAGTCTGTAATGACGGACAAACGTTAGATAACTTGACCACGTAGCCACCTTACAAATTTGATCTGGGGTGGCACCAGCTTTTTCTGCCCATGTAGTAGCCTGAGCTCTAGTACAGTGTGCTCGAATTCCCGGTGGGGGAGACAAACTCATAAAGGAATAAGCTTCAGAAATATTTTAGCCATCTAGCAATTGACCCCTTTCATGCTTGGCAGCCCTTTCTGTTGCCAGAAAAAAAAACAAAGAGTCCGAAGACCTAAAGTCCCTTGTTACTTCCAAGTACCGTATTTATCGGCGTATAACACGCACTTTTTCCCCCCTTAAGATCAGGGGGAAATCGTGGGTGCGTGTTATACGCCGATCCCCGGCTGATTTTTTTGTGAGGGGAGCAAGCGGAGCCCCGCCCACCTCCACTGATTGCGAGAGGATCCGAGCGCCGACAACATAAAGAAATCCGATTTCGGCTATTTTCAGCTCCTCTCGCAGTCCCGCCCCTGACTGCGAGCAGAGCTGAGACTAGCCGAACTCGGATTTCTGTATGTTGTTGGCGCTCGGCTCCTCTCGCAATCAGTGGAGGTGGGCGGGACTGCGAGAGGAGCCGGCCCGAGACTAGCCGAAAATACACGCGGCTTTCGATGTCACGCGGCGCTAATTTTAAATCAAGCTGCACTGGACAAGGCTGCAATGATGGACACTGGACAAGGCTGCAATGATGGACACTGGACAAGGCTGCAATGCTGGACACTGGACAAGGCTGCAATGATGGACACTGGACAAGGCTGCAATGCTGGACACTGGACAAGGCTGCAAATGGCACTGGACAAGGCTGCAATGATGGACACTGGACAAGGCTGCAATGATGGACACTGGACAAGGCTGCAATGATGGACACTGGACAAGGCTGCAATGATGGACACTGGACAAGGCTGCAATGATGGACACTGGACAAGTCTGCAATGATGGACACTGGACAAGGCTGCAATGACAAGGCTGCAGTGATGGACACTGGACAAGGCTGCAATGATGGACACTGGACAAGGCTGCAATGATGGTCACTGGACAAGGCTGCAATGATGGACACTGGACAAGGCTGCAATGATGGACACTGGACAAGGCTGCAATGATGGACACTGGACAAGACTGCAATGATGGACACTGGACAAGGCTGCAAAGATGGACACTGGACAAGGCTGCAATGATGTGCATTTAAATGTAAGTTTTTTTCCTTAAACTTCCTTCCTAAACTTGGGGTGCGTGTTATATGTGATAAATACGGTAATGTAATAAAATTCTTCTTACATCTAAGTTATGGAATAAATTCTCCTTTGTTCCAGAAGGATTTGAACAAAACATTGTTAGGATGATTTCTTGCGACCTATTATGAACTGACGCTACTTTTGGCAAAAAACACAGATCTGTTTTAAGTACAATCCTGTCTGGGTAAATTAACAAAAAAAGGTTTCTTTACTGATAGAGCGTGTAGTTCGCTGATTCTTCATGTGGATGTAACTGCAACTAAGAATACCGTTTTAAGAGTTAAATTCCTTAACAAGATTGTCTGCAACGGTTCAAAAGGATCTTTTGTGAAGGCTTGCAAAACTACTGACAGGTCCCACTTGGGAAAATGTTTAGTAGGAGCTGGTCTGGACCTAGTAAGTGCCCTAAAGAATCTTGTAACCAAAAGGAACTTAAGAAATTGGTCTTTCTAGGTATACTCCCAGGGCAGCCAGGGTGATGGGTGACAAATCCTAGCCAATCGCACTTTGTAATTTGTTGATTACTATGTTTTGCATACCATGTTCTCATGATATGATTTTATATCTATTCAATTAATAAATAAAATGTTTATATTTACTTTGTTGTTGTACGTGCCTTAAAGATCCACCACCAGGGGGTCCCTTTTTTGTGAACCCAGGGCAGCCACTTCCACTTTAAGAGTGCTAATCACAAGACATTTGTCCGTGCCATTTTGTAGAAATTGGTCATTTACTAAAGGCAAATCCACTTTGCACTACAAGTGCACTTGGAATTGCAGTCGTTTTAGATCTGAGGGGGGCATGCAAGGAAAATAAAAAACATTTTTGCTTGCACGTGATTGGATGATAAAATCAGCAGAGCTTCCCTCATTTCAGATCTACCCCTCCGATTTAAAGCAACTGCACTTCCAAGTGCACTTAGTGCAAAGTGGATTTGCCTTTTGTAAATAACCCCCAATGTCTTCTATGGTTCGGTTTGATGAACGACACCAAAAGTTGTAGACTCTCCAAACTTTAGCATAAATATCTCTAGTTAATTTCTTTCTACTGGCGAGTAAAGTGGATACTAGAGGCTCTGACAATCCTTTGTTTCTTAACAAAATTGAGAGAAGCACCACAGTATACAGGGTAGACCCCCCATACCTAGGCCTTGCTGGTGCCTGTCCCACTTGCTGATGCCAGAGTCCAGAGTCATGGTGCTGCTTGTTAGTGGCTTAGAACACCGGTTCCAGATCCGGAACTGCTCCTTCCTCTCCCCCTGCGCAATTTCCAGCGGAAATTATGCTGCACCTGTTGCCCGGTGACGCCCCTTGCCGGATACAACATTTCCGGCTGGCTGAGTCTCTACTCTGCCACCAAAAAAAAAAAAAAAGTGGCGGCCTGTAGCGCTGACATGCTGGGGAACACCGTGAATGGCTGCCGCCATTTAGGAGCATCCCCAGAAACTGTCAAGCTCTCTATGAGCTGAAGAGGAAGGAGCCCACTTACCAGCTACCCTTGGCGTGGGAGGAACGGACTCTCTGGAGGCAAAAAGGTATGATCGGGTATGCAGTCTGGCCTCTCAGGACAGCACCTAAGAGACCCTGACTCCCACTAGGTGTTCCCTCGCCAGAGGAAACAAAAACCGTCAAGCTGTGTGGAGAAGCCTCCTTTAAAAATTTGCTGGAGTTGGTGTTTCCTAGTAGGTGGAGCCACTCTCTCAGGTACCGTCCTGAAAGACGTTTAGGGAAAGCTCTATTTGTGGGAAGAAAATAATAAAAATGTTGTGTGGGTACAGTGCCGCAATTGTCAAAGTGCGACAGCACTGAAAGCTGAAAATTGTCCTGGGTAGGAGGGGAGGGGAGTGCCCAGTATTGAAGGGGGTAAAAAATAAATAAATAAAAAAAAAAGGTATTTTTGAAAGTGATGGCAGTCTCAAAAGAGTTGGGACAGGGCAACAAAAAAATGCAGGAGATTCGTCCACTGTCCCCACCACTTATGCAGAACAGACACAGCCCGCTTTGCTCTATGGGCAGTTATATGTAAACAGGCCGGCTGTCCATTTACACCCGACTGCCCTATGATCTGATCCAGCCAGATGGAGGGGAAAGGATCCCCTTCAATTTGTTTTTGCCGGACTGGATCAGATAGGAAGCAGTCGGGTGTTAAACGGACATCGTCTGTTTACATCCGACTGCCCATAGAGAAAAAATGCAGGGTCCTATTGGGTCAACCTGAAAAATGGACAGGCGGACCAAAAGGAACTCTCATGTGAAAGTTACCTAAGGGTCCTTTCACATGGGTGGTCTGCCCGGAGGACTCCGCTTTGCTCAGCAGGGGATCGTTCCGTTGATCCCTGCTGAGCAGGTGAATGACAGATCCGTCTCCACTCAATGTGCGGCACAGTGGTGTAGTGGGTAACACTCTCACCTAGAAGTAAAAAAAGGTGTCGCTGGTTCGAATCCCAAACATGACACTACCTGCCTGGAGTTTGCATGTTCTCCCTGTGCCTGCATGGGTTTCCTCCAGGTACTCCGGGAATGACAGGTCCGGGTATGCTGGTAGGTTAATTGGCCCTATGAATGTGAGTTAGGGACCTTAGATTGTAAGCTCCTTGAGGATAGGGACCGATGTGAATGTACAATGTATATGTAAAGTGCTGCGTAAATTGACGGCGCTATACAAGTACCTTAAATAATAATAATAATGTGCAGAGATGGACCTGTCAGAGTCCCACTCTCCTCTATGGGGAGATCGTATGAAAATGAACTGTCTGTCCGTTTTGATCCGATCCACCAGACGGATGGAAAATAGGGTCACTATCCGTCTGGATTTCATGGACAGGATAAGATCGGATAGCAGCAGACATGTCACCGCTGACATCTGCTGCTCCATAGGAGTGAATGGAGGGTCCGATCAGGTCCGCCTGAAAAACTGACAGGTGGACCTGATCAGAAATTCCGTGTGAAAAGGGGCCTAAGTGGTACTAACAAGGAAGAGCTGGAAGAACACTTTGCAGCTAATTAGGTAATTGGCAACATGATTGAAAAAAAAACAAAAAAAGCTTATCTTAGAGTCAGAGCGGTTGATTTACTAAAGGCAAATAGAATGTGTACTTTAAGTTGCTCCAGAGCTTAGTAAATGAGGCAAGGCTTCACTTTGCAAAGAGTACCCAAATACATGCAAGGGAAAAAAAAAAACAGCATGTTTGCTTGCACATGATTGGATGATGGAAGTCAGCAGAACTTCTGCTCATTTACTAAGCTCTAGAGTAGGGATGAGTTCAGGCGTGTTCGCATGGTCCACGTGCAGAGCTCGCCATGAAGTCGGCGCGGCGCTAATCACAGGCAGTGAGACATTGCCCGATCTCTTCAGCCGTGCATCGGGGCAATGTCTCACTGCCTGCGATTAGCGCAGCGCCGACTTCCTGGCGAGCTCTGCACATAGAGCATGCCTGAGCTCATCCTTACTCTAGAGCAACTGCACTTTGCAAAGTACACAGTCTATTGCCTTTAGTAAATCAACCCCCTAGTGTCTCAGAAGTAAAGATGGGAAGAGGTTCTCCGATCTCTGAAAAGCTGCTTCTAAAAACTGTTGATCACTGCAACTGTGTAGCATACGATTCAGAGCAGGCACACTCACTACGTTTGTGATGTCGTTAGGAATCCGCTGACATCTGCAGCAGTTTGATCACATTGTGCATTTGGAACGCGGTGTGGGAAATGCGCACGGAATGCAGGTTTCCCAATCAGCATTCCGGGGTGAATGATCCCCCAAAAGGAGATTGTACTCTGAGTGTAATATGTGTGGTGAACTTTACATTGATTGGTCCTGTTTCTGTACAGCTGGTGCTGCCAAGTGATGGCGGTGGGGAACATTTGCAGGAACTGTCAGACGAGAGATCAATCCCCCAATTCTCATGGAACTCCTACAAACCTAGAAAAACCCTAGCTGAGAAAAGCTGACCGGTCAATTAGAAATCAATGTGTGAACGTCCAACAAAAAAACATGGTATTGTGCTTGTGTATGGAACACTGAAAGGGCCAATTAGAACTGCAAATGAAAAAGATGTCCACAATGCTGGGAGGTCCTCGAGGAGCGGTAGGTGGCCACTTGGAGTGACTTTGTAATATCCCTCTAGATCAGAGAACTCCAGACAAACTCTTCCCATAACACAGGGAAGACAGGGCTGGAGTGGTGGAGGGAGCTGTGAGGGTCATGGTGGGGAGAAGTCATGTCCCCGCACACTCCATACATCACCGGCTCCCTGGCACCATGCCAGTCTATGGGGAGGCGGGAAGTGTCGGTAAAGTGAGGTTCTCTCACCTGCTGCTCAGTACCGGGCTGCCTCCTTCTCTCTCTGTCTTCTCTCTCTGTCTTCAGCTCTCACTTCACCTCCCTCTCATCGATTTCTCTGTGTCCTCAGACTCTCAGTCTCTCCCTCTGACATCCCCGGAAGTCCTACCTGTCCTGAGGCGCCCGACCGGAAGACAAGCTTGAATGGAGCGCACGGCATCACGGGACTTGTAGTCTTCCCCTTCTTTGCTCGTTACCCGCCAGTACTGCAGACATGAAGCCTGAGGAGATTCTGTTTTCTTGTTATTGCATGCTGACGTGTTGCTTTATTTAAAATAAAAAATCACTACATTTTAAATCACAGCATTTTCATTTCAAATATGTTTTTGTTTTTGAAACAAGGTATACAAAAGAAAGGAGCAAAACATAACCACTTGAGCTTCAGAAGTTTTTACCCCCTCCATGACCAGGGCATTTTATGCTATTCAGCACTGCGCTACATTAATCACTGTTGGACCGAGCCATTTTCTGACATTTGTTTTTTTTTCCTACAAAATTACTTAGAACCCCCAAACCATTATATATATTTTTGTAGCTGGAGAATAAAATGGTGGTCTTTGCCATATTTTATGTCACATGGTAGTTGCACAGTGGTCTTTTAAACGCGGTCTTTTTGGAAAAAAATACACTTTTTTAAATTAAATAAGAAAACAGTATAGTTAGCCCAATTTTTTTTGTATATCGTGAAAGATGATGTTATGCCGAGTAAATAGACACCTAACATGTCACGGTTTAAAATTGCGCACACTAGTGGAATGGCGACAAATTACGGTACTTAACCACTTGACCACTGGGCACTTAAACCCCCTTAATAACCAGACCAATTTTCAGCTTTCGGTGCTCTCACACTTTTAATGACAATTACTCAGTCATACAACACTGTACCTATTTGAAATTGTTGTCCTTTTTTTTTCACACAAATAGAGCTTTCTTTTGGTGGTATGTAATCACCGCTGGGTTTTTTATTTTTTGCGCTATAAAAGAAAAAATATCAAAAATTCTGTAAAAAAATGCATGTTTCTTCGTTTGTGTTATAAAATTTAGCAAAATAGTAATTTTTCTTCATATATTTTGGCCAAAATTTATACCCCTACATATCTTTGGTAAAAATAACCCAAATCGGTTTATATTATTTGGTGTTTGTAAAAGTTATAGAGTCCACAAGCTATGGTGCCAATCTCTGAAAATTGATCACGCCTGAAGTACTGACAGCCTATCTCATTTCTTGAGACCCTAACAAGCCAGGAAAGTACAAATACCCCCCAAATGACCCATTTTAGGAAAGTAGACATTCCAAGGTATTTAGTAAGATGCATGGTGAGTTTTTTTGAAGTTGTAGTTTTTTTCCCACAATTCTTTGCAAAACCAAGATTTTCTTTTCTTTTTTTCCACAAAATTGTTATATTAGCAGGTTATTTCTCTCACACACAGCATATACATAGCACAAATTACACCCCAAAACACATTCTACTATTCCTCCTGAGTATGGCGATACCACATGTGTGAGACTTTTACACAGCGTGGCCACATACAGAGGCCCAACATGCAGGGAGTGCCATCAAGCATTCTTGGAGCATAAATTACACATATAATTTCTTGACTACCTCTTGAATGAATGAATGACTTGTATAGCGCAACCTATGCGAACTGAATCGCCTCAGGGCGCTTTTTGCCACTGGTGTCCATCTGTGGTATAGTGCGGTCCTTGCCCTGTGGGGTCCTGACACGCTTACAAACACATACACATACAACATACACATATTTGGCCAATTTTATCGACAGGATCTAATTAACCTACCAGCATGTCTTTGGAGTGTGGGAGGAAACCGGAGTACCCAGAGGAAACCCACGCAAGCACAGGGAGAACATGCAAACTCCAGGCAGAAGGTGTCATGGTCGGGATTTGAACCAGCGACCCTATTACTGCTAGGTGAAAGTGCTAACCACTACACCACTGTGCTGCCCCTTTTGAAGGCCCTGGAGAACCTTGACAATGGAAACGCCCCAAAAATGTCCCCATTTTGGAAAGAAAACAACCCAATGTATAATCTATGAGACATATCGAGTCTTTTGAACATGTAATTTTTTTGGAAAATGTGTAAAGAAAATGAAACCACATTTTTTTTTTTTTTACACAACGTTGTCCATTTGCACAATATTTCGAACACATAACATGTACATGGCAAAAATTACACCCCAAAATAGATTCTCCTACTCCTCCTGAGTACGGCGATACCACATGTGTGAGACTTTTCCATAGCGTGGCCACATACAGAGGACCAACATGCAGGGAGCGCCGACATGTGTTCTAAGGACATAAGTTTCATAATTTAATTTGACTACCTATTACACTTTTGTGAGGCACTGTAGTGGCATGGATGAGCATGAATGGGGATAGATGAGCTATGGATGAGGATGGCTGAGCATGAATGAGTATGGATGGGTACGGCTGAGTATGGCTGGGTATAGATGGGATGGCTGGGTATGACTGAGTACGATTGAGTATGGCTGGGTATGGCTAATTATGGATGGGGGTGGATGGGATGGCTGAGCATGGATGGATGGATGAGTATTGCTGAGGATGGATGGATGAGTATGCCGAGTATGGATGAGGATGGATGGATGGGTATGCAGAGTATGGATGGATGGGTTTGCAGAGTATGGATGGCTGGGAAGGCAGAGTATGGATGGCTGGGAAGGCAGGGTATGGCTGGGTATAGCTGGGTATGGCTGGGTATGCAGAGTATGGGCGGGTATGCAGAGTATGGATGGGTATGCAGAGCATGCAGAGTATGGACGGGTATGCAGAGCATGCAGAGTATGGGCGGGTATGCAGAGTATGGACGGGGATGCAGAGCATGAAGAGTATGGACGGGTATGCAGAGTATGGACGGGTATGCAGAGCATGGCTGGGTATGCTGAGTATGGACGGGTATACAGAGCATGCAGAGTATGGACGGGTATGCAGAGTATGGACGGGTATGCAGAGCATGGCTGGGTATGCTGAGTATGGACGGGTATGCAGAGCATGCAGAGTATGGACGGGTATGCAGAGTATGGACGGGTATGCAGAGTATGGACGGGTATGCAGAGCATGCAGAGTATGGATGGGTATGCAGAGTATGGACGGGTATGCAGAGCACGGCTGGGTATGCAGAGTATGGACAGGTATGCAGAGCATGCAGAGTATGGCTGGGTATGCAGAGCATGGCTGGGTATGCAGAGTATGGCTGGGATCGGTGAGCAGGGATGGATGGATGTCTCCCTGAGCAGGCTGTGGGCACTACACATGCAGCCCACAGCGCTGCTACCACCGATCTCTCCCCTCTCCGCTCACACTGGACGGAGAGGGGAGGGAGGAACCAGAAATCACCCCGGTTTGTTGACATGTGATCGCGCCATCATTTGACACCGTTCACCGCGATTTGAACACCGTTTACATTTGCGGGCGCGACTTACATATGCGTTTTCTTTGGTACGCGAGAACGCGGGGGTGGGGTGCTTTAAAATGATTATTTTACTTATAACTTATTTATTTACACTGTCTCTTTAAAAAAAATAAAAATAATCTGATCACTTTTATTGCTGTCATAAGGAATGTAAACATTCCTTGTGACAGTAATAAACAGTGACAGGTACTCTTTATGGAGGGACCCCAAATCCCTCCTTTGCATTAGATTGGAATACTAAGGTTTTTTTTTTTTTTTTTTTTTTTAAATCGCGCCATTGGCAGCGGAGTAAACCAGAAGTGACGTTGTGACGCCGCTTCCGGATTACTACAACGGAGATTCGATCAAAGCCAATTCCGGCTTTGTTCAGGTCTCCGGCCAACCGACGGACGTGCCGGCTGGTCGCTCGGGTCTCCTGGGGAAAGGGGAGACCTGGGCGGAGCGGGGGGGGAAAGCCGCGTCCCCTCCTTGTGATAACGGCCGAGTGGCTGCTGAGCAGCATTGGTTGTTATCAGAAAGCACGCCGCCAAATCTAAAGAATGGTACTGGGGGTGAAGGCATCACCCGGTACAACCACTTCCTCAAAGCGATGTACAGGTACGTCGTTTTGCATGAAGTGGTTAACTGAAAATTGCTCAGTCATGCAACACTGTAGGCAAATTAAATTTATATATTTTTTCACCCAAATAGAGCTTTCTTTTGGTGGTATTTGATCACCACTGGGTTTTTTATTTTTTGCAATATAAATAAAAAAAGGGCTCAAATTTCGAAAAAAAAACAAACAAACTATATTTCTTGTTCATACATCACGGGACACAGAGACTTGATAATTACTTAGTGGGTTAGATAGTCACCATCAGGTGATTGGACACTGGCAAGCCTAATTACAAGGCGAGTTCCTCCCCTATATAAACCCTCCCATATGGAGATTACCTCAGTTTTTTCGCCAGTGTCTAAGGTGGTTGGTCACGCTAAAAGATGTGCTAAAGAAGAAAGCTCTGCTTGATGGTCTCTGGGGGGGCCTAGGAGCTATACAATCGGATCAAACCTCGGGCCAATATATACGCCTAAAATGGATGGTACCCGGGCCTCGTGCGTGAAGAAACAAGGTTTCGCCTGTAATGTCTCTCTTTGAGGACTGGGCTCTGGGATCCAGTGCATTGGTGCACAAATTAAAGTTGCGCGAAAAGTTTTTCTGGCAGAGTCTTCTACAGGTCCAGGGAAGAGGATCCTGTGAGTAGCAACCCAGGACCCTGAAGGTTGGCACAACGCTACCCGCCGCGATGAGGAAGTTGTTGTACGATGACTGGGGTCACCCAGATAAACAATTTTCTCCTCCTAAGAGTTTTCTATGCTTTATCCGGTGGAGGAAAAATTCACCAAGAAATGGGAGGTGCCAGCAATAGATGCAGCTATTTCTTGTGTGAATAAAAGCTTGACCTGTCCTGTGGATTCAAGGATCCAACTGATAGAAAGCTGGAAACTTTATTTAAAGCCTCCTGTTCTATGGCTGGCGCTGTGGTCCAGCCTGAGGTTGCAGCAATTGGCATGTGTCAGTTCCTCAAGGAACAAATTAAGCAGGTACTTAACCTCCTCCCCACTGAGGAAGGTGAGGTTTATGCAGACCTTCCTAAGGCCTTTTGTTTTGCGATTGATGCCATTATGGATTCTGTTCAGCAAGCATCCCGCCTTTCCCTCCTGATCGTACACATGCGCAGGGCCCTTTGGGCTTAAACATTGGGCAGCTGAAGCTTTATGCAAAAGATATCTGACTGCGTTCCCGTTTTATGGGAAATGGCTGTTTGGGGATGATCTGGACAAATACATGCAGAAGATTACTGTCAAAAGAAAGAGTAAACGTCCCACATTTAGACGTTGTCTGTCCCCAACCCCTGGAGCCTTGTCCCCCCAGGCAGTGGCGACAGCCTTCCCAATCCAATAATGGGGGAAAGGTCCAAAGCCAAGCCCAAGGGCAAAAGAAGTCTTGGGGTTCAAGATCTGTTAAGCAGAACCCCAAAACCTCTCTATGAAGGGGTGCCCCCGCTCGGCAGAGTGGGGGGAAGGCTGCTGCAGTATGCAGGTGCCTGGCAGGAAGAGATTCAAGACAAATGGGTAACCTCCACGGTGTCTCTGGGCTACAAGCTGGAGTTCCCGCCTTCTTGTTTCCTAAGGTCAAGAGTCTCCAAGGATCCAGAAAAAAGAAGACCCTTGTTTCTGACCTTAGAACGTCTACTATCCCAAGTGGTGATTTTAGAGGTGACCCCAGAGGAGCAAGTCTCAGGGTTCTACTCAAACCTCTTTACGGTTCCAAAACCAAACAGGGATGTCAGACCTATTCTAGATTTAAAAGACCTGAATCAGATTTTAGACATTCGTTCTTTCCGCATAGAATCTATCCGCTCGGTAGTTTCCACCCTTCAGGGGGGAGAATTCTTGGCATCAATAGACATCAAAGATGCATATTTAACTGTGCCAATATTTCTCGCTCACCAAAGATTCCTGAGGTTTGTGGTGGATCAGCGCCACTTCCAATTTGTGGCCCTACCTTCTGGTCTTGCTACAGCACCTCGAGTGTTCACAAAAATTCTAGCCCCACCCTTGGCAAAACTAAGGGCTCGGGGCATAACAGTGACAGCTTATCTGGACGATTTGCTTCTTGTAGAACAGTCCGTAGCACGCTTAGACCGCAGTGGGCTCAGCACAGTAGAGTACTTACAGTACAGTACCTAGGCTGGGTCCTCAATCTAGAAAAATCTTCCTTAAAGCCCCTAAAAAGGCTGGAGTGTCTGGGCATGGTCATAGACATAGTCCAAAGCGGTGTATTTTTTACCCGGGTCAAAGGCCAAATCCATAAAAGATTTGGTCCGGGTAGTCATGGCAAAGAAGAATTCCTCCATTCGGCTATGTATGAGACTATTAGGGAAGATGGTGGCGTCTTTCGAGGCTATCCCTTACGCTCAGTTTCACTCAAGGCCTTTGCAGAGCAGCATCCTCTCTGCCTGAAACAAAAGGGTACAAGCCTTGGATCTACCAATGTGCCTGTCTCCTTGGGTGCGCCAGAGCATCAGTTGGTGGCTGCTGACCAAGAATCTGCTAAAAGGAAAATCTTTTGTTCCAGTTACTTGGAAAGTGGTAACCACAGATGCCAGCCTAATAGGCTGGGGAACGGTTCTCGAAGAAGCCTGCACCCAAGGAAGATGGTCCAGAGCCGAAAAGGTTCTTGCCAATCAACATTCTGGAGATTCAAGCAATTCGACTAGCCCTCAAGGTCTGGACTTGCAGGTTACAGGGATGCCCTGTCCGGATACAGTCCAACAATGCTACAGCTGTGGCATAGGTCAATCACCAAGGGGGCATCAAGAGTCTGGATGCCCAAAAAAAAGGTGAATCACATTTTTTCATGGGCAGAGAGACATGTTCCTTGCCTGTCTGCGGTCTTCATCCCAGGGGTAGAAAATTGGCAGGCGGATTTCCTAAGTCGCCAGCAGCTGTGCCCAGGAGAATGGTCTCTACACCCCAACATATTTCAGGCCATATGTCGAAAATGGGGTACTCCGGATGTGGACCTGTTGGCCTCCAGGTTCAACAAGAAACTGGACAACTTTGTGTCAAGAACAAAGGATCCGCTAGCACAAGGGTCAGATGCCTTAACGATTCCATGGGATCAATACTCTGATCTATGCATTCCCTCCAGTTTTTTTTTCCATCAGAGTAGTTCAGTGTCACCTTAGTAACACTGTACTACTCCGGGGGGTTACACTTTGTTTCTTATTACAATGAAGACCATTGTAATAGCCAAGTTTTCAACTGTCATAAATGGGTTACCCATTCATGACAGATGTGACCACAAGTGATCTGTGATTGGCTACAGCTAATCACATGGTACAGGGTGCTGTGATTGGCCCAGGTACCATGTGATAGCTGTGGGCCAATCACAACACAGGCAACAGAGCTGTTAAGAATGAATTCACATCACATGATCGCCGGGCTCTGTCGACTCAAATAACTCGTTGCACGGGGGAGGCACGCGTGCTGTGCACCCCAGCGGACGCATGGCAGCCCCCCTTAGCACGAGCAGGCAAAATGACATACATGTACTGTGGCTGGTCAGCAAGTGATTAAACACTTCCTGCCCGCCATATAACAGAATGATGTGTGCAAAATGGTTAAGTTATCCTGACTGGATAAGCCGCGATTCGCGCAGCGCTGCGATCGGTGGTGTGGTGTGTCACTCCGATTGTGGTAAAGAGCCTATGACGTAGGCTCTTTACCACGTGATCATCTGTGACAAACCACAGCTGATCACAGCGTGTAACCAGGAAGTGCCGGTAAATGGCTTTCCTTGGTTTGTGCTGACAAGAGAGCCTCGGTGGCTCTGTCGAGGGGGGGGGGGGGGGTCTGCGCTGATAATCAGCACATTATTATCTCAGCCCCCATCAGAGGTGCCCACCACATCTGCCAATCAGTGCCCATCAGTAACGCCCGTCAGTGCCCTTCACAGATGCCAATCAGTGCCCATCGGTAATAACTGTCAGTACCTCATCATCGTGCCATCTTTTAGTGCCCATCAGTGCCGCCTATTAGTGCCCACCAGTGCCGCCTATCGGTGCCCATCAATTCTACATATTAGTGCCTCCTCATCAGTGCCGATCAGTGCAGCCTCCTCAGTGCTGTCAGTGAAGGAGAAAACTTGAAAAAAATGTTTTAGTCTTTTTTTAGTTTGTTTAGCAAAAAATAAAAACCCCAGTGGTGATCAAATACCACCAAAAGAAAGCTCTATTTGTGGGAACAAAAGTATAACAATTTAGTTTGCGAACAGTGTTGCATGATCGCGCAATTGTCATTCAAAGTGCGGCACCACTGAAAGCTGAAAATTGTTATTGGGTAACATTGTGTTGAGGTCAGGACTCTGTGCAGGCCAGTCAAGTTCCTCCACCCCAAAATCGCTCATCCAGGTCTTTATGGACCTTGGTTTGTGCACTGGTCCAAATCATTTGGTGGAGGGGGGGATTATGGTGTGGGGTTGTTTTTCAGGGGTTGGGCTTGGCCCCTTAGTTGCAATGAAGGAAACTCTTAAGGCGTCAGCATACCAAGACATTTTGGACAATTTCATGCTCCCAACCTTGTGGGAACAGTTTGGGGATGGCCGCTTCCTGTTCCAACATGACTGCACATCAGTGCACAAAGCAAGGTCCATAAAGACATGAATGAGCGAGTTTGGGGTGGAGGCACTTGACTGGTCTGCACAGACTCCTGACCTCAACCCCATAGAACACCTTTGGGAAGAATTCAAGAAGACAAAGCAGAGCTCTGCCCTGTCAGCAGGGAAGTGATGGATTTTCTTTCCCTACAAAGTCCTTCACTTCCCTTAATAAAAACACCAAATAATAAATACCAAAACACTGGCTAGGCATACATTTAACCCTTTGATCGCCCTAGTTGTTTAACCCCTTCCCAGCCAGTGTCATTAGTACAGTGACAGTGCATATTTTTAGCACTGATCACTGTTATAGTATCACTGGTTCCCAATAAAGTGTCAGTTAGTGTCAGAATATCTATCGCTGATCGCCACCATTACTAGTTTAAAAAATATATAATACAAATTCCAAAATACATACCATAGGTTGTAGATGCTATAACTTTTGCAAACAATGCCGTAGACTGTCTACTTTCCAAAAAAGAGGTAATTTGGGGGAATTTGTACTGTCCTAGCATTTTAGGGCCTTAAGAAATGAGACAGGCCGTTAGTACATCAGGACTGATCCATTTTCAAATATATATATACCACATTATGTAGACACTATAACTTTCACACAAACCAATTAATATACACTTATTGGGATTTTTTTTTTTACAAAAATATGTAACAGAATACATATTTGCCTGAATTTATAATGAAATTCGATTTTTTTTATTGGATATAGTTTATAGCAGAAAGTAAAAAAATCTATATATTTTTTTTCAAAATTGTCAGTATTTTTTTGCTCATAGCACAAAAAAAAAAAAAAAAAAAAAAAGAAGTGGTGATTAAATCCCACCAAGAAAGCTCTATTTGTGGTAAAATAAATGACATACATTTCATTTTTCTACAGCGCTACATGATCGCGCAATTGTCAGTTAAAATATTACACAGTGCCGTATTGCAAAAAAAATTGCCTGGTCATGAAGGCAAATATTTCGGAGGTCAACTTGTTAAAGTGATTGCAAAATCTTGTTTTTTTTTTTTTTTTCTATTAATATAACAAACATGTTATACTTTCCTGCCCTGTACAGTGGTTTTGCACAGGGCATCTCTGTGTATCCATTCAGACAGGGAGCCGCGCAACCTCTCTCTCCTCATTGGCTGACTGAGTTTGAGTTGCCAACCCCTCCGTGACAAAACATGGAAAATTTACTGACGGAGCACTTTTTTTTTTACTGACCTCCTAAAATATGACAGAAACTTCTCTTTGTAAACCAAGACTAGCGATATTTAAACTGTATAAACAATATATAAAAACTTAAATACTACTCAACAAGTAATCTGCCTGGCTTTACAATTAAAAACTCAAAAGAGAGTGACAAAATGTGAGCATGACTAGGATTATAAAAGACATGGGGCATCCTGGGACAAAACGGAAATGTATGTTCTGCAGCAAACAACATGCATTGCCAGATTTAGCTTAACAAGGAGAGGCTTAAAGGATAAGTTCACCTTTCATAACATATTACACCCATTTTCAGGGTGTAACATGTTATGAAAGGACTTGCCGCCCGATCCCCCGCTCTGACGGCTAGCGGGGATCTTCTCCCTGCGCCTCCTGTCAACACGTTTTACAAAACGGCTGCGTCACTCATTCACATAATGTAAATGGAAAACTACAAGTCCCAACCTCCTTAGTGGCTGTCGGCCTGTAGTTCTCAATGAACAATCACAGTGCTGTGGTAGTTCATTGATTCTTCCTGTCAGAGTATATCGGCTTGCCCGTATGAGGTACCAGCAATCGGATATACTGACAGGTCTGCAGGAGTCCTGCATGGCATCAGTGAACTGCTGATTGCTGGTGCAATGCTTTACAGGCCCCTACAACAAAAAATAACTTTCAGGCTGGACTGCGGTGTCAGGATTGATGGTGACGCTGTAAGACCATTGGCTTGCAGTACTGGTGTCCACCAGCGGGTGTCTCCTGCAGTCTAGAACTGTCAGGAAAGGTTTCACCTGCTGGTGGCACTGTCTGATCCTTGGGCTGCAGTACTGGCATCCACCAGCAGGTGTTTCCCGGCAGTGTGGAGCCAATAATATTGCCTGCGTTCAGGCGTCACCTGAGACTGATTGCAGGAGATGTGTATTAATATGCGGCTAGCACTCACACACTTTCCTTGGTATTGTCTTTGCACCCTGCCCTGTAATCTCTGAAACCTGACCTTGAAACCAGAACCTGTACCTGTCCCTCCGGTTACCTTGTACCCTTGCAGCCTGATCCCATCCACCTTCTCCCTGTCCTGTTTGCTCCTTGCCCCCATCTGCTGATCTCCCATTGATGACTTTGGCCTGGCTACGTTTACGATTTTGGCATTTCCCATCTATTGTATATGCCCGTTTACTGTTATTTGTGGGTCTCTGGTAGTTGGATTGTTGTGCACAGTGTTGTATTGGAGTTGTTTGTATTTATATTTTACTTACCTTAATAAATTAACTATTTTAATGCGTTTGGTTTCCTCTGTTGCTGTCCACACAGTTCTGGTCACATCTGATTCATGACATGCGGGTTCCTCGGGAGACCCGGATACTTATCGTTTCTGTCCTCTCCACATATGGGAGGTATTTCCATGCATTTTGCAGAGACGTGAGACACCTTTACCCTTTGTGTCATTGGTGGGCGATTTATGTGTCAATATTGAATAAGGATCCTTTGATTGAACCATTGGATGATATGCACTTGTTGCAGGGATTACCTAACCTCTGGTTGATTTTTGAGTGGCTCATCATCCAGGTTTGAGGATAAACACCATGTATCCTCTGATATAGCTGGGTTTCCTTTCCTGCATGTTGGTGGCAGACTGAATGTTTATTTCCTTTGGTCTTCCCTTAGCTCGGACACACCAGACAATTTTTGAGCATAGGTGTGGTGTTCTACTCTATAGAATGAAGCCCTGAGGAAGCAGCCATTGCTCCGGGAAACATGTTGGCAAGCTCCATACAACACCCATTTGACATTATGCTGTGACAAGTTTATATATTATACCATTTGATTTTTTGTTACACATGTGCTAATTGTATTAGCTAAACGGGGCTAACAAAGAGTTCCCTATATGTGGATATGTATATTTCAATAAATGTTTGTTTTTACAAATTTGTGTATGCTATATCAGGGAATCACCACTTAACCACTTCCCGACCGCCCCATGTGTATATACGTCAACAGAATGGCACGTACAGGCAGAATCACGTACCTGTACGTGACATTCTTCAGGCGGTTGGGGGGTCCGATCGGACCCCCCTCCGCCGGCGGGGACGGTCGGGATGGCTTCAGAAGCGATGCGGGACGAGGGGACGGCCAGTCGTTTCTGGCCACCCCCTCGCGATCGCTCCTGGCCAATGAAAAGCTTCCCCTTCCTGTCTATTGTATAGACAGGAAGGCGGAAGTGATGTCACGCTCGGTGCGCCGGTCTATGTGACCGGGGACGCCGAGCTGTGAACGTGTAAAGGTTAGTGCACAACAGTACACTGACACCAGTACAGATAGGCACATATTCCACCCCCCTGTCACCCCCTGATCACCCCCCAGATCACCCCCTGCCCCCCCAGTCACAGTGTCACTAATTGCAGTGATCATTTATTTACTGATCACTGCATTTAGTGTCAGTGTGACTGTAATAACTGTCAGGGCAGTTAGTTTTAGGTCCAAGGTAGCCCCCTACCCCCCCCTAATAAAGGTTTAACCCCCTGATTGCCCCTAGTTAACCCCTTCACCCCCTTTTGCCAGTGTCACTAAGCGATCGGTTTTCTGATCGCTGCATTAGTGTCGCTAGGTAACCATTTTTTTTTTTTTTTAACCGCCATGTTTATATAGGTTCATAAATAGGTTTATAGGTCAGGTACCCCCATATTACAACCTAAATAAAGGTTTTAACCCCTGATTGCCCCTAGAGTTAACCCTTTAACCAGTGATCACTGTATAAATGTCACTGGTGACGCTGGTTAGCCAGTTAGTTATTTCGTTATTTAGGTTCCCCGTCAGGTTTTTATATAGCGTCAGGTACCCCCCATATATTACCTAATAAAGGTTTTAACCCCCTGATTGCCCCTAGTTAACCCTTTCACCCCCTTTTGCCAGTGTCACTAAGCGATCGTTTTTCTGATCGCTGCATTAGTGTCGCTAGGTAACCAGTTTTTTTTTGTATTACTGTTACGGGTGACGCTGGTTAGTTAGCTTGTTTTTTTATACTGTCAGGGCACCCGCCATTTATTACCCAATAACGGTTTAACCCCCTGATCGCCCGGCGGGTGATATCAATTAGGTTTTAGGGTCAAATAAGGTCTGCGTCGCCCCAGGTTAGTGCCAGTACCGCAAACACCCACGCGCAAAGCATACACCTCCCTTAGTGGCACAGTATCTGAACAGATCAATATCTGATCTGATCAGATCTATACTAGCGTCCCAGCAGTTTAGGGTTCCAAAAAAACGCATTGTTAGCGGGATCAGCCCAGATACCTGCTAGCACCTGCGTTTTCCCCCTCCGCCCAGCCCAGCCCACCCAAGTGCAGTATCGATCGATCACTGTCACTTACAAAACACTAAGCACACATAACTGCAGCGTTCGCAGAGTCAGGCCTGATCCCTGCGATCGCTAACATTTTTTTTGTGGTAGCGTTTTGATTCAGTCGCTTCAGTCAGGAGCTTTTTTTACCTGTGAATCTCAAAAAAATAAAAAAATAAAAAATAGTTGTCGTTTTATTGTTCTCTCTCTCACTCTATTCTCTCTCTATTGTTGCTCTTTTTTTTACTCCATTCTATTCTGCAATGTTTTATTATGTTTTATCATGCTTGCTTTTCAGGTATGTAATTTTGTTTACTGTGTTTTAGTGTTAAGCATTTTTTTGTTTTCAGGTGCGCCATTCAGTTGCAACGCGGATTTATTTATCTTGACAGCAACAGCGTTTGCTCCCACGATACATAAAGCCGCGACTCCAACGCTGTAGGAGGTGATTTCACCACCACAGTTAAAAAAAAGAGCATATATGCCGAAGCATGGGGGCAGCAGGGGGCGGGGAGGAGCGATTGGCTCCTAATGCCACGTACATACGGTCGAAATTCCGACCGTGTGTACACGGCATAACTTTTGCGGGAGGATGCCCCCATGCATCGGCATATATAAATGGTGCATGTATGCCCATCATTAGAAGTGGGTGGATGAAGGGAGGTATTCTAATGGTGGGCATACCCACCAATCAATCTCTTTTTTTCGTTCAGCCAAGAGGCTGCATGAAAAAAAAAAAAAGATTACAATATATGTCCAGTATGTTGCTGGACTTTGAATGGTTATACCAGAATGATGCCTGCAGGTTTAGGTATCATCTTGGTATCATTCTTTTCAGCCAGTGATCGGCTTTCATGTAAAAGCAATTCTAGCGGGTAATTAGCCTCTAGACCATAGATCTCAAACTGGCGGCCCTCCAGCTGTTGCAAAACTACAAGTCCCATGAGGCATTGCAAGGCTGACAGTTACAAGAATGACTCCCACAGGCAAAGGCATGATGGGACTTGTAGTTTCGCAACAGCTGGAGGGCCGCCAGTTTGAGACCCCTGCTCTAGACTGCTTTTACAAGCAGTGGGAGGGAATGTCCCCCTCACGGATATAAACCGCGCCATTGGGAAATTGGGAAAGCATTTTATCACACCAATCTTGGTGTGGTCAGATGCTTTGAGGGCAGAGGAAAGATCTAGGGTCTAATAGACCCCAATTTTTTTCAAAAAAAGAGTACCTGTCACTGCCTATTGCTATCATAGGGGATATTTACATTCCCTGAGATAACAATAAAAATCATAACAAAGAAAAAAAAAATGGAAGGAACAGTTTAAAAATTAAATAAAAAAAAAAAAACAAAAAAAAACAAAAAAAAAAAAACAAAAAAAAAAAAAGCACCCCTGCCCCCCCCTTCTCTTGCGCAAAGGCGTACACAAGCGTTGGTCTGGCGTCATATGTAAACAGCAATTGCACCATGCATGTGAGGTATCACCGCGAAGGTCAGATCGAGGGCAGTAATTTTAGCAGTAGACCTCTCCGTGAATCTAATGTGGTATCATGTAAAGGCTTTAAAAATGTATGTAGTTTGTCGCCACTGCGTGTTTGTGCGCAATTTTAAAGCATGTCGTGTTTGGTATCCATGTACTCGGCCTAAGATCATATTTTTTATTTCATCAAAAATTTGAGCAATATAGTGTGTTTTAGTGCATTAAAATAAAAAAAGTGTATTTTTTCCACAAAAAAAATGCGTTTGAAAAATCGCTGCCCAAATACTGTGTGGAAAAAAAAAAAATGCAACACCCACCATTTTAATCTGTAGGGCCTTTGCTTTAACAATATATATAGTGTTTGGGGGTTCAACGTAATTTTCTTGCAAAAAAAAATATGTTTTCATGTAAACAAAAAGTGTCAGAAAAGGGCTTTGTCTTCAAGTGGTTAGAAGAGTGGGTGACGTGTGACATAGGCTTCTAAATGTTGTGCATAAAATGCCAGGACAGTTCAACCCCCCCCCCCCCCCAAATGACCCCATTTTGGAAAGTAGACACCCCAAGCTATTTGATGAGAGCAATGTTGAGCCCATTAAATATTTTTTTTTTTTGTCCCAAGAGATTGAATAATGAAAAAAAATATATATATATATATATTTTTTTTACAAAAAATTGTCACTAAATGATATATTGCTCAAACATGTCATGGGCATATGTGGAAATACACCCCAAAATACATTTTGTTGCTTCTCCTGAGTACGGGGATACCACATGTGTGGGACTTTTTGGGAGCCTAGCTGCGTACGGAACCCCAAAAACCAATCACCACCTTCAGGCTTTCTAAGGGTGTAATTTTTTTATTTCACTTCTCACTGCCAATCACAGTTTCGGAGGCCATGGAATGCCCAGATGGCATAAAACCCCCCAAAATGACCCCATTTTGGAAAGTAGACACCCCAAGCTATTTGCTGAGAGGTATGGTGAGTATTTTGCAGATCTCGCTTTTTGTCACAAAGTTTTGAAAATTGAAAAAAAAGAAAAAAAAAATGTTTTTTTCTTTACTTTCTTCATTTTCAAAAACAAATGAGAGCTGTAAAATACTCACCATGCCTCTCAACAAATAGCTTGGGGTGTCTACTTTCCAAAATGGGGTCATTTTGGGGGGTTTTGTGCTATTTTGGCATTTTATGGCCTTCGAAACGGTGATAGGTAGTGAGGAGTGAAATCAAAAATTTGCACCCTTAGAAATCCTGAAGGCGGTGCTTGGGTTTTCGGGGCCCCGTACGCGGCTAGGCTCCCAAAAAGTCCCACACATGTGGTATCCCCATACTCAGGAGAAGCAGCAAAATGTATTTTGGGGTGCAATTCCACATATAACTATGGCATGTGTGAGCAATATATCATTTAGTGACAACTTTTTGAAAAAAAAAAAAAATCTTTTTTATTTTTTGTTTTTATTCAATCACTTGGGACTAAAAAAAAAAAATATTCAATGGGCTCAACATGCCTCTCAGCAAATAGCTTGGGGTGTCTACTTTCCAAAATGGGGTCATTTGGGGGGGTTTTGTACTTCCCTGCCATTTTAGCACCTCAAGAAATGAGATAGGCAGTCATAAATTAAAAGCGGTGTAAATTCCAGAAAATGTACTCTAGTTTGTAGACGCTATAACTTTTGCGCAAACCAATAAATATACGCTTATTGGCATTTTTTTTACTAATGACATGTGGCTGAATACATTTTGGCCCAAATGTTTGACTAAAATTGAGTTTATTGGATTTTTCTTATAACAAAAAGTAGAAAATATCTTTTTTTTTCAAAATTTGCGGTCTTTTTCCGTTTATAGCGCAAAAAATAAAAATCACAGAGGCAATCAAATACCATCAAAAGAAAGCTCTATTTGTGGGAAGAAAAGGACGCAAATTTCGTTTGGTTACAACATTGCATGACCGCGCAATTACCAGTTAAAGCAGTGCAGTGCGAAATTGAAAAAAGACCTCTGGTCCTTTGGCTGCCAAATGGTCCGGGGCTGAAGTGGTTAAGTTTAAAATGTGCATTTATAATTTTTTGTAAAATAGTGAATGTATTTTTTATAGACCCCTTTCAGGCACTTTAGCGCTAAAAATAGCCCGACTTAAGCTTTAAAGTGTTAGCTCTCCTGAAAGAAGAAAAAACACTATTCTGTCACACTACACCAAAGCAGCATCCAAAACTAATTAGATCTTACAAACATAACTCTTCTATGGTATACCGGCAGGCCATGATCACAACTAATCTGCCAGAAAAACCTGCCACTGCTTTTACAGTAGCGCTGTTCCATCTTTTTACATGTTAGGATAAGTGTCCCCTATCACTACATTATAAAACATGTAGTGATAGCGAGTTGTACATGCAGTATTTCAAGTTAACCTCTTGCACTACTTCAGTGTGATCTCCCCATAGTGCAGTATACCTACAGTTTTCCTGCAGTTAAACCATGCTTTCCCATAGACTTCTATGGAATCAGTTTTTTGGTGCATTTTCTAATAGTGCACCAAAAATGCAGGGCAGAATATGCACAAAAAAAAAAAAATAACACACGCTCTAATAGAAGTCTATGGTAACCGACATGAAAAACACAGGGAAGCTGCACCAGAGCAGTGTGAAAAGTGCCCCAACAGCTGCCCTGTCTGTCCTACTAGAGAGGCATGGTTGTAAGATCTGATTAGCATAGAGTTGCTATGGTATAGTGTGATTTCATATTTTTTTTTTTTTTTTAAGGTGAACTATTCTTTTACTCAGCATGCCCTCAGAACTGTATAGGGATATTGTCAAAGCATCTTCAGTCTTAAGCTAGGAACACATGAATCATATCAAAATCAGCTAGAAACAGTCGTTTGGCAGTTACCAGCTGACTTTTGCACAGAAGGTCTCATGGCTTCTGTCGAACTACCATGTTGGGAAACCATCATTTGATCAGCACTAGCAGACAATAGCTCATCACCGTTTGAGGCCCCTCTGTCAGAACACAATAGCTCAGCAGGGAGATTGTTGCCAGCCAACATTCAATGTATTAGTACAGTGCTTTAAGTTTTTCATTCAGCCCAGTAGGCTCGCATTAGGACAACACTATACAAAGACTATAAAGGCAATATTAGACAAAATATATGCAAAAAAAAAAAAAAAAAAAAACACATGTCTAATGAAAATCTTTATTCCACACATTTAAACAATTAACCTGTAACAAGATTTTTAAAATAAAAGATTAAAAAAGACAAAAACCGTAGTAAATTATAGGGTCACATTGCCCCTACTTTTACCCTTAAACATACAATCAGCAGTTCTAGAAAACCAAGAATAATTCACAGTATAAAAGATCAATGAGTACTGAAAAGGTGCATTTGAATGAGGAGAGGTAGAATACAGGAATATAGCCTTGTAATTCTCAAAATACTGTACCCAATGGGGCTGATAAGATACAAGTGGTTCATTCCCAACTGTAAGAATACATCCTAGGCTTATTACCTTGTGTTCAGTTAGAGTAAATGTGTCTTTCAATGCCCTCTTCTGGTGAGTGTCAAAACCTTGCACAATGTATACCAATGTAGTAGAATTTGTGAAATGCATCAAGTCAACGTCACTACCTTGGAACTTGTTTGTGCTACAAGTTTTAGAAATGCATACGGGCAAGCAAGATATTTTTTTTTTATAGATTCAGAGATCAAGTAAATGGAAAACCCTACTCGTTTTACCATCCTTGAGCACCATGCCAAACATCTTTGAATGGTGACATCTGCCTGCATTGTAGCGTTGTCAGCTGTGCAGACCTTTGCTATAACATGCATAAAGACATTACCATACAAGTGAACAAGATCAACTGACAATTGAGGATGGCTCTGCAGAGGTTTGCAGGACTTAAGCAGAGCCTCACATTCATGTTGATGTAGCCTAAGGCCTCATTCAAACAGGGGTACTGTTCTGTACAACTGCGCGAAGGGCTGCATTTACCAGCACAGGCATTCTGCGCAGCCAAGCTGTTAAAAATGAATGACAGATGGCTGCATGGATCCTCAAGTGTACAGCTCAAAATGCAGTGCAAGTAATCACAGCCCTCTGCACAGAACAGGCTGCTCATGTGAATGAGGCCAACAATTGTACTCTAGAATGTAGTATTTACAGATGGGATTGATCCAGTGTGTGCAAAACAGCAAGTCTTCACAAAATGTTTCCAAATGCAACATTAAAGTGGATGTAAACCCCAATTTTTTTTTTTATTATTATTTTTGTTGATGTCATAATGTAGAGAATACGATTTCCTTTCATTTGAGCCCCGTCTTGCCACACAGATTTACTCGAGGCCTGAGCAATGCTCTTTTATTGTTCAGTTACAAAAATCTTGACAAAGTTTTGAAAACTGTCAAAAACGCCCCCTTGCTGTGAGTGACAGGTGATTTACATATCTCATGCACTAGCCTGAGACAGGTTATCATCAGATCACTGGATGTTCTACTCTGCCCAGCTCTGACTACACACATGTCCCCTAAATCACTTGTCTGTCTATAGTCTGCTGACACTTTCACTGCATCCCATGATGAGAAACATCCAGTCAAAACACAGTAAAGCTGGGAGAGCTGGATGTGAATTGTGAACTTTTTACACAGGATGTGTTTGTCTCAGGCTAGTGCATGATATGCAAATCACCTGTCACTCACAGCAAGGGGCATTTTTGACAAAGTTTAAGACTTTGTCAAGATTTCTCTAACTGAACAATAAAAGAGGATTGCTCTGGCCTCGGGTAAATCTGTGTGGCAAGACTGGGCTCAAATGAAAGGAAATCTTAGTCTCTACATTACGACATCAAAAAAAAAAATTTGGGGTTTACATCCACTTTAAGTCTGAGCGAATGAAAATGGTAAACAGCTTCACTAAAAAAAAAAAAAAAAAAAAAAAAAAAAAAAAAAAAAAAGGCACACACCTTTAAGAATGTGCAAATATTTACTGCAGTCACAAAGGCCACATGGCCTTTATTCAATGTGTTGTAAACACACAAACATCAAAGTTCCAGGCATAGAAAAAATATGTTCCCTCAGGAATGCAAGTTTTCCTTCAGTGTACTGGAGTACCTTGTGCAATGACCATGTTCAATTTTGGATACAAAAAAAAAAAAGGCATTTCTAATTAACCATGAACTAATTTTTCACAGCCAAGCTCTACCATACCTGCTCTTAAAGCCATTGCATTGAAAAGTTGTAGGCTGCAATCCTCTGAAACTGCTGTATAAAGCTTCAATACTTTGTGTTAAAGGAGTTTTAAACCCTTGTGTTTTCTCACCTCAACACTGGCAGCTTATTGTTTCAGGAACCAGTTGAGGGTCTACTAGAAGGTGAATTTTATCAAAAGCAATGTGAGAATGAAGGTATTCTGTGTTGTCATTGTGAAATTTACTGAAAAGACAACTGCACAGTGACAAAGATAACTACAGCTGCAGAAAACGACAAAATCTATCTTAAAGAGCTTAGAGGTGCTTAGTACCTCATTGACTAGCAGTGTTTATACTATAAGGTGAACAGTGCCTGCAGCAAAGGGTAGGAGTACACCCTTATATTTTTAAAGTGTGCAAATATGCATGAGTAATGCAGCAATGAAGGGGCGGTCAGTCCTGAGTGGCACAGCCCATTCTTCCACAGGCTCACGTCATATAGCGGGTGATCGCTCTGAGACCATACAGCAGTGCAGCTTGTAGTCTGGCTTCCAACAGCAACACGTTCAAATGTACCTATAAGACAAGTTAAGCAAGATTAATGCACAATTCACATTTGCAAATGCATCGTTCATCATTCCCAATCCCCAACATTAGAACCTTTTGTACAAACTGAAATCAACCAGATGTAAACATACTAAAGCCATTACCCTTCAATTGTGTTTTTTTCCATATTTTTGTTGGCACATTCAATTGGGCAACTGAAAAATTATTATAAAACAGTTTTAAAAGCAAACTGTTGGGCTTTTAGTTTAAATTCTTTAACTGGGTGCACTTCACATAAAAAAAAAAAATGCAAGTAAACTTTTTTAGAAATGTAAACAAAATTACATATTCAATATATGAACAACTTTGTGGTACAAAACACTGTTCATTTCAACCAATGCATGGTTCAGGTATATAGGAAACTTGTGGATTAAGTTAATTTGCCCAAAATATATCACTTGCGTTTACTAAGCAATTTGAAAGTAAAAAACAACTTGCAGCATTTTAATGCGTGTGTATATAGGACCTAATCTGTATTCCCCCAAATAGTACCAAAACCAATTGTCCCGTTTTAATTTACCTTCTCAGAGTGCTTGAACTCCCGCCAGAAGTCATTATATAGTTGCCGGTGTACCCTCTCTGGGTGACATGTCACAGTCTTCATATACAATTTAAGGCTTCTCTCTAGCAGCTGATTCACCTCACCATAATCATAATCATCATATCTACCAGGAGTAGAAGAATACAAATGGTAAGTGCCATGAAGAAAAAATAGAGCCATAATTTAAACTAAAGTTTGCAACCATATCCTTTTGCTGCCCTTACCTGATTCCATAAACACACTGAATATAGTTCCATACAGCTCTACGCAGTTTAAATGTATCCACTCCCTGATGTGAAGCAATCGTGTGATATGTTAAGTTGTAGGCTACTTGAAACTTCTCATCCAGAAGTTGCCCCACTTCTGGGTACAACCTATGTAGCAGTGAATATCCATGTGTATCCCATGTGAAGTCCTATAAAAGCAGATGCAAGAAAAGTCAGAGCAATATATTAACTGGGAAAAAACCTCCCATGTTCAGACAACATTTACAAATGTGGCTATACTTTAACCCGGTAAGCTGACTATAAAGTAAAGTTTATCCTAGGAGTTTTCAATTAACCACTTACAGACCGCCGCACGCCAATATACGTCTTAACTTTCAAGAGGAATATCGTTCTCAGCAGCTAGCTGCCATAACCCCGGTATCCTCTTCGGCCAGCGGTCCGCTTTCCGATAAGAGTGGTCTCTGTGCCGCAAGATCACTTATTGGCGACCCCCCCTCCCGTCATGCTCCAGTGCCATCCACCGCTTACATGATCTGTCGGCAGTGGCGGAGGCAATCGGATGTTTCCCCTTGCTGGGTATGGAGACGAGTGGGGAAGATGGCCCCCACCCGTCCCCATAATATTGCAGGGTCGGAAGAGTCGTCAAAATGTCACAGAAGTGTGTCAGCGCGTTTCAGCCCTCCAGGGTGTCAAGGTCCTTTATGCCATGGAGGGGCAAAACAGTGACGCTTCCCGTCTCCCAAACCACTGAGATCACTTCCACCCTCCGTGGAATGCACGCTGAACTGCGGTGTTTCAATTTCTCCGAGTGCCTTTAGGTGGAGAGACGGGCGGATGATGTAACAATCTGATGGCAAGTCAGAAGCTTTGAATTCATAGAACACAAAGCTCCCCATAAAAGTCTGAGCACAGGTGAGGCTACATACAGTGCTCCCAACTGCTGCATATCTTAGTAAAGTTAGTAGCTTGTTTGGACCAACTTGGTCAAACAAACAATTTTAACTTCATTAAAAGCTAGAGATGAGCTTTAATATACTCAAAAGACAATACTTACTTGAGCACGGAATGTGGGAGGCGCTTGTTCACCCCTCCTGCTGAAATCAATGTAACCAAAATCGGGATCATCCAGGAAGTGGAGAATTCCAGGAGAGCACTTTGACTGAGCTATATCATCTGCAAAGAAAAAAAAAAAAAATAGATCAGATTCTATATACAGTGGATATTAAAAGTCTACACACCTTTGTTTAAAATGTCATGTTTGTGTGATAAAATAATTTCAGAACTTTCCACCTTTAATGTGACCTAGAAACTGTACAACTGAAAGCGGTTGTATAGTCAAAATTTTAACTTTCAATTTAATTGTGCATATCATTTTAAACCGATTGCCATTATCTTTTTTCTTACCCGTTTACTTGTGAAGTTACAGCAGCATTCACGAGTGGGGACATGTACTGCGCATGCGCCGGATCCCTGTTCATTCCAGCAAGCAGAGCCTCAGCCGGAAAAATTATTTATTTGTTTATGTCGGGGCTGCATCATTTCCTCAAGTAGACCTCAGCCCCGACATCCCTCGATGCTTCGTGCACATTACTTACAAAGTGATGGCTTGAATATTGTGACCGTAGCACGCACACGCGGGACTACAGAGACAAGGAACTGTGGGCAAAAATTCAAATTGAATAAGATGCAGAAGACCACAACCGAGATGGCATGCGCTTACTACAGGAATTACTCTTTACAAGATCGCCAGTTTATACAGCAAGGCAAATAATGTGGATAAACATAGCAATTGATGTAGAACTATATGGTCTTTAAGAATATGTTAATTGTTATGATAGTATCGGAGGGTTTACTACTGCTTTAATAGAAAAAATAAAATGTGGTTGCATAAGTGTGTGCACACTTATAACTGGGGATGTAGCTGTGTTCAGAATTAGGCAAATACATTCAAATGTACAGTCAGGTCCATAAATATTGGGACATCGACAATTCTAATCTTTTTGGCTCTATATAGTACCACAATGGATCTGAAATTAACAAGATGTGCTTTAACTCCAGACTTTCAGCTTTAATTTGACAGCATTTACATCCAAATCAGGTGAACGGTGTAGGAATTACAACAGTTTGTATATGTGCCTCCCACTTTAAGGGACCAAAAGTAATGGGACAGATTACCAATCCATAAAACTCACTTTTTAATACTTGGTTGCAAATACTTTGCAGTAAATTACAGCCTGAAGTCTGCAACGCATAGACAGACGCTGGGTTTCATCCATAGTGATGCTCTGCCAGGCCTCTACTGCAACTGTCTTCAGTTCCTGCTTGTTCTTGGGGCATTTTCAGTTTTTTTTCTTCAGCAAGTGAAATGCATGCTCAATCGTATTCAGGTCAGGTGATTGACTTGGCTATTGCATAACATTCCACTTCTTTCCCTTAAAAACTCTGGTTGCTTTCGCAGTATGCTTCGGGTCATTGTCCATTTGCGCTGTGAAGCGCCGTCCAATGAGTTCTGAAGCATTTTGCTGAATATGAGCAGATATTGCCCTAAACACTTCAGAATTTATCCTGCTGCTTTTGTCAGCAGTCATATCATCAATACAAGAGAACCAGTTCCATTAGCAGCCATACATGCCCATGCCATGACACTACCACCACCCATGCTTTCACTGACTAGGTGGTATTGCTTGCTTTGGATCATGAGCAGTTCCTTTCCTTCTCCATACTCTTCCCATCACTCTGGAACAAGTTGATCTTGGTCTCATCTGTCCATAGGATGTTGTTCCAGAACTGTGAAGGCTTTTTTAGATGTTTGGCAAACTCTAATCTGGTTAACATCTTGTGGTGAACCCTCTGTATTGACTCTGGTGAAGTCTTCTCTTGATTGTTGACTTTGAGACACATACACCTACATCCTGGAGAGTGTTCTTGATCTGGCCAACTGTTGTGAAGGGCATTTTCTTCACCAGGGAAAGAATTCTTCGGACATCCACCAGTTGTTTTCCGTGGTCTTCCAAGTGTTGCTGAGCTCACCAGTGCATTCTCTTTTTAAGGATGTTACAAACAGTTGATTTGGCCACACCTAATGTTTTTGCAATCTGATGGGTTTGTTTTTTTTCAGCCTAATGATTGCTTGCTTCACTGATAGTGACAGCTCTTTGGATCTCATATTGAGATTTGACAGCAACAGATTCCAAATGCAAATAGCACATTTGAAAAGAACTCTGGGCCTTTTATCTGCTCCTTGTAAATGGGATAATGATGGAACACACCTGGCCATGGAACAGCTGAGCAGCCAATTGTCCCAATACTTTTAGTCCCTTAAAAAGTGGGCGGCACAGATACAAACTGTTGTAATTCCAACACTGTTCACCCGATTTGTATGTAAATACCCTCAATTTAAAGCCGAGTCTGCAGTTAAAGCACAATTTTGTTTGTTTCATTTCAAATCCATTGTGGTGTTGTATAGAGCCAAAAAGATTAGAATTGTGTCAATGTCCCAATATTTATGGACCTGACTATGTTAAATCGGAAGCAATAGGAGTCAGTGCACACCTGCCATCATTAGAAGTGCCTCTGATTAACCCCAAATAAAGTTCAGCTTTTCTGACATTTTATTAGTCGCATCCTACAGCAAAAGCCATGGTCCACGGAGAGCTTTCAAAGCATCAGAGGGATCTCATTGTTAAAAAGTATTCAGGAGAAGGGTACTAAAGAATTTCCAAGGCATTAGATATACCATGGAACACATTCAAGACAGTCATCATCAAGGAGAAAATATGGCACAACAGTGACATTACAAAGAACTGGACGTCCCTCCAAAATTGATGAAAAGACGAGAAAAAAAAAAAAAAAAAACTTGTCAGGGTGGTTGCCAAGAGGCCTACAGTATTACTAAAAGACCTTCAGGAATATCTGACAAGTACTGGCTGTGTGATACATCTGACATCAATCTACCGTATTCTTCATATGTCTGGGCTATGGGGTAGAGTGGCAAGACAGAAGCGTCCAAGCCCAGCATGATTTTGCAAAAACACATCTGAAGTCTCCTAAAAGCATGTGGGAAAAATGTGTTGTCTGATGAAACCAAGGTTGAACTTTTTGGCCATAATGCCAAGAGGTTTGGTGCAAAAAACACTGCACATCACCAAATTAACATTATACCCACAGTGAAGCCTGGTGGTGGCAGCATCATGCTTTGGGGCTGTTTTTCTTCAGCTGGAACACAGGTTTTAGTCAAGGTAGAGGGAATTATTAAAAGTTCCAAATACCAGTCAATACTGGCACAAAACCTTCAGGCTTCTGCTAGAAAGCTGAACATGAAGAGTAACTTCATACTTCAGAACGACAATGACCCAAAGTATACATCCAAATCAACAAACGAATGGCTTCACCAGAAGTTTCAAGTTTTAGAATGGCCCAGACATGAATTAAATTGAAAATCTGAGGTGATCTGAAGAGGGCTGTGCACAGAAGATGCCCTCTCGATCTGAGATATTTGGAGTGCTTTTTGCAAACATGAGTGGGAAAATATTGCCAAGATATATCATGCTAATAGATTCATACCCAAAAAGACAGTGCTGTAATAAAAATGAAAAGGTGCTTCAACAAAGGATTACTTTAAGGGTGTGCACTTATGCTACCATATTTTATTTTTACTTCCCTCCACCTAAAATATTTCAGTTTGTTGTTCAACTGAGTTGTACAGTTTATAGGTCACAATAAAGCTGGAAAAAGTTCTGAAATGTATCTGTCTTTTTTTTTTACATCAGAAACCTGACATTTTAACAGGTGTATAGACCATTTCTAGAGGTTATCCCACAAGCTATGACAAAGTTAGTCAAATATACGATACAGCATACACCACAGATGCACTTTATATTCTATACGTGTTGTGTAAACCGCAAGTGATAAAATAAGACTTCAATTACCATTAGATGTCACCATAACACATGCTCTCTTCTCCCTCTCAAACCTAGTCTCCATTTCCTCCCGAGTGGTTTCTTGTTCTTCCTCATCCAGCTTCTTCATTTCAGCGAGTACACGCTCTGCTTCTTGTGGCATGCTTGACCCCTGCAGGTATGCATACACATTACTATGACAAGACAAATACTCCAATACAATAATTCCTATTAAAATGAGGGTTTAATATGAATGTGCTTTTTGCACATTTTCATGTTAGTGTGATAGCCTCAGTACATTTACGGAACAATAAAATAAGTTTTACCAAGCTATTCATAAATATTCAATTCACTTTACATTGCCATTTTGTCTATATACTGAGGTTTGTTTAGTTTATCCTAAAAAAAAAGAAAAAAAAAAAAAGAAAAATAACTATACACAAACGGGAACTACACTATTCTCCTGAGGAACTGTCCATCAAGCAAATATGCAATTTTGTCATCCGCCTTCATAAAGGGGAACTCCAAATAGTTTTAGACCAACATGGAAATGGTCAAAATGAATCAGTGTGTTAATATATTTAATGCATTGTTTCTACACAAATCTATGCACAAAAAGGTAGCCTAGTTGATCTTATGTCATTAAAGAAACTGATTCTGCAGTAATGATTACACTGGCCATAAACTACCAGATTTTGCCGATTCCTGAGGAACCAGTGAGAATTTGTTTAGTAGGTGGCCACCCCCAATCGGACATCCCTCCACAAAAAATTATGCAGTGTGAGTATTGACAGCCAGCAGTCAAAAAAATAGGCACATCGTGAGATCTATCCAGCTGCGCTGTATAGCACGGATGGAGGAATCAATTATTCCGTTTTTTGCCAGAGACCATGTGACCAAGACTACTTAGGCCAAGAGTTAGGAACAGCAGTTTTTTTATGACAAGGGAGAAAAAAAAAAAATCTAATTTGGCTTGTCAATGTTAACATGTTCCTTACTGAATCAATTCAATTGAACATTTAAACCTGAATTTCAGGAATTTTGCACCTTTGTAAAAATTGCAGACACACTGACCTACGTCCAAGGAGGAGCATGACATCTGAATAGTTTTATGGCTTTGCCAAAGCATACACGGATGCTGGGAGTGAGAATAGAGGCACGCCAAGCAGCCCTGCCCACCCCTCTGCTTCCTGTACAGAGAAGGCTTTGTATTTTGTGAAATTTCACATAATACAAAAGTTTTAGGTATTGGGCAGGAGAGGTGGGCACAGCAGTTGCACCAACCAATGTTGACATTGCTTAGATCTGAAGCATCAGTGTCGGGCTCTCAGAAATACAGTGAGCCATTTTCTGTGAGTGAAATAAGATAAGCCCAGGAGATGCCATGCAGCTACTTGGACTTAACTCAGTGTGCCTTCACTTTCTACAAAGAAGCTGACCACCTGGAATTGAGCTTTAAAGCGGAGCTCCACCGCCATCCTCTGTCAGGGAATCAGGAAGTGAAGCGTTGCTGCTTCACTGCCCGGTTCCCTACTGCACGTCTTCACTGGTCCCCGTTGTGTTCTGGGAACTGTTTCCCAGAACACAATGGGGGGCGGAATCTGCGGCTAGCTATGCCCGGAAGTGGGTGCAGATACCTGTATTATACAGGTATCTGTACCCCCCTGAAAGGTGCCAATTGTGGCACTGGAGGGGGGGGGAGGAATCCGCTGAGTGGAAGTTCCACTTTAGGGTGGAGCTCCGCTTTAATGATGGATCCTCTTTTAAGTGTACCTTTAGTTCTTAAGTTAGCAACCTGGTATAGGAGGCATGAGGTGTCATATTTAAGGACCCCAAAACTGGGATGTTCTTAAAATACAAATTTCAACAAGGACGTTTGCGTGGCCCTACCAACTACTTTGCCTGAAATATTGGACAAGCAAGCCAACATTAATGCGCTTATAGAATTCCATTTTTAAGGAATTTCAGAGTAATACTTAAAGTGGTTGTAAAGTCAGAAGTTTGAGCCTAATGCATTAAGATAAAAAGCCTTCTGTGCGCAACAGCCCCCTCAATCCAGCGATGAGAACGAGTGCCCCGGCCATCCAGAACTCTGGCTGAGACAGCACTGGTGCCATTGGCTTCCGCTGCGGTATAATTCAGTTAGCCAATGAGGAGAGGGGCAGGGCTGAACCACAGATCCTTATTTGAATAGACGCAGGGGAGCTGCGGCTCAGCTTGGGTGCCCCCATAGCAAGCCGCTTGCTGTAGGGGGCACTCTAGCTGCGGCTCAGCTTGGGTGCCCCCCATATTAAAGCTGCTTGCTGTGGGGGCACTCAGGAGAGAGGGGCCAGGAGAGCCAGTAAGGGACCTAAGAAAAGGATCTGGGCTGCTCAGTGCAAAACCACTGCACAGAGCAAGAACTTTTTTTTCCTTTAAAATAACAAACACGACAAAGGACACAAGACTTAACCATCAACTTTACTCCATATAAAATAAAACCCAATATAACAAAAAACAGGTTCTTTTGACAATGTACATACCAGACTCAAGGGCCCAACAGGAGAAGGAGGGCGCTCGATATTTAGTCCCTCTGGAGGATAGATGCCACATGCCAGAATAAAAGATGAAAGTGCATGGAAGTGTGTAAGCAGGACAAGAGCTTGGATCAGCTCAGCTAGAGACCAAAAGTTTCCCCCTTCGGAGCTCACAAGAGACTGCAGGAAAGAATACAAACATTTAATACATTTACACCAACACTAGCTACCTTCTAATCTACAACCTACTTTTAATATAAAAGATCTGACTTTCTGTTAAAAAAAAAAAAAAAAAAGATCTCTGAATCTGCCAACTGCTTTGACTTGCAATTTTCACTGAAAGTAATCTCTGCTAAGGCAATTCCTCATAAGTTTGGAACGCCAAAGTTTGCGGTAAAGCCTCAATTACACAGGGATATTCACCCTGTACAGGAATACACCAGTGTTGCGTGCATCCCCATACCTGTCAACTAGGACAGCTGCTCTCAATGCGACATCCAAGCAGGTGCATGGCTCACAAAGGCTGCACATTGAGGGCTGTGCACCCACATGAATGTCACAATTGACCGCTATGGGACTTCCTGCACATGGATGCATGCAACACCTGTCGATCCCGGTTCCAGCAAAAAGGGCCATTATATGGGACATGAATTTATATGCCCCATGTGAATGAGCCCCAAGAGAGACCAGCTGACCCAACAGTCCTTTATTTGACCAGTTTTTTTTATTCCAGCCAAATAGGCTGTGGGCCCCATTTAAAAATGTGGCTGCAGTATGAGCTGCACGTTGCGCCACAGCAATTTACACCTATATAAAGTGCAGGGTTAACTGGCTACTCTGGGGCAATGAACAGTTTGTGTGGCAATTGATTAAGTCCCCCCCTTTGTGTCCTGAAGAGGTCTGGGTTGTGTGGGGTCAGTCAGCTATTGCATGACACTAGTTATATTTGATTCCCGTTTTTTCTAGACAACCCTAAAAAGGTTCCTCAGATTAGGTTTTACCATCCCTTGCCTGCCAGTGTAAACCACTCGTGTGTAAATATTGTGTATACCTTTCTAAAATAAAAGCACAGATTATCGGCCTAGCAGTGTTAGCAAAGAAGCTGGCTTTACCAAGCTAGTTTTGAAAGTCACTGCAGGAGTCTTAAGCTGGCCATAGATGTCATTTTCTTGATTGCTCCATCAACACTGTTGGTGTTTGCAAGGGGAAATGCCTCCCATGCTCTGGCAGGGGAGCTGTCCTGGTCAGAACAGTGATTATTGCTAGCGGCTATAGCTACTGGCAATATTAGCATGAAAAATCCAACAAGCTGGTTGTACCCAAGTAGAGCGATCAACTTGGGTACAGTCAGCATGCCTATACATGTCTCGAATCTCAGCTAATTCCTGCTTAACCAGTCAAACTGTGCACAGCCGGCTTTAGAAATAAGTAGGCAGTTACATAGTCCAATCCTGTGGTTTCACTTACCGCAATGTGTTCTTTGGTTATAAGCCAGGGTCTATGTGCAAGGAACTTGTTTAAATCATTAAGCACGCGCAGTTTGAGTGGCGCAGCATTAATGCCTTCCAGCCAACAAGGGTCCCCACCAACTTGAAGGAAATGGGTGGAATGAAGTGAAACCAAGTAGTCACAGTGATGGCGAGCAGCGGCCTAAAATGAGATACAAAATAGTTAAATAGTAAAGAGAGAATTAAAGAGGAACTGCAGTCTGCTCACATGATTGGTAATAAAAACATCTGCCATTCTGAAGCTTCCCTCCAATCACTTTGCATATTTTATATATACTGTGATTTTTTTACTTGCCAAATATGCTACCTAAATTTAAAATGTGGTTTGTCAATGCATTACAAAGCCAAGGGTTCACTTTTGAAAAAAATATGTTATTGGGTTTACATAACATTGGTACATGGTAT
This sequence comes from Lithobates sylvaticus, assembly GCA_028564925.1. Classification (NCBI taxonomy): domain Eukaryota; kingdom Metazoa; phylum Chordata; class Amphibia; order Anura; family Ranidae; genus Lithobates; species Lithobates sylvaticus. Next base: position 187,982,032 of record CM053027.1, on the reverse strand, counting down.
ATTAATTTTGAATCATATACATAGTCATGAAGAAACAGAAAAATCAATAGCACAGTAATTACCTGTATAACAATATTATAGCATCAAGATGTGACAGTATTAACCTTAGTGCCTTTAGGAGCGGAAGCAACGTTTGGAGTATTAAAATAAATAGTAACCTCCGATATTAAACTGGCTGCATAAGTGGCGGTGAGTGAAGTTTACAGGTGAAGGTATGGAAGAATCACGGCCGTCAAGGAGCTTCAAAGATTTGTTTTCATGGTTCAGGGCGGCAGAAACGCAGAGGGGTCAGATAGATTGGCTAATTTAAAGTTGCCTAGGGAGTTTATAAGTTCTCGTTTGAGATACCAATCTGTATAGCGGAAAGGTTGCATGAGTTTTTGTATATCCTTTTGGGCAAACGTGCGTTCCATGAATTTCCACCATCTCATGAAGAATCGTGAGGCAGAGCGAAAGTTCAGTACAATGGTGTCCAATCTTTCCAGATAAAAAAGCAATAAGAGGGCTTTTTTCACTGCCAATAAGTTTGGCGGTGTTGATTTGATCCAAAGGGGTTTACTTTAATCCTGGCCCACACAGGTGATTTTACGTGCCTTTTCTTTGCTCCCCTAATGCTGTCAGCAGCAGCAGGGGTCACTATTAACTATACATTAAAGTGGTTGTACAACTACTTTTACCTACAGGTAAGCCTATATTAAGGTTTACCTGTAGGTGCTTCAAGTGTCTCCTAAAGCTCCACAGTTTAGGAGATTTACTAAAAAGACCTGCCATTTCCAATAGGGGTCATACAGTGACTGGCAGCTCCCGCACGCATGCGCAGGAGTGATGTCACGCAACTCAGGCCAGTCACAGAGCTTGAGTTCGCGGCCACGGAAGGAAGAGGGGTGAAGATGGATGCTCCCTGCTAGTGGGGACAACAGATATCGCGGGCTTCAATGTCAGGTGACACATAATGGACTACTATGCGATGCATATGCGCCCATTATGCTTTACCTTTGCAGGGAAATAAAGAGGAAGTAAAAACGCACCAGGGTTTACTTTAACCAAGGGCCCTGTGCAAGCCCAGCTGGCTGTTAGTCAGGTACCATTTCAGTACTAGTTTTAAGTGAAGTGCTAACAGTATGACAAGATGGCTTGATTACACTAAAGGAACTTCACTTTTATAGTACGTTTGTGCACAAATCGTATTTGCAACGTCAATGTAGTCAAAATAAGTATCAAGCATTCTACTTGGCCAAAGCCTTAAACACCAAATGGAAACCGCTGCAATAGGACAAAATAAAGCGTATCTACACACAAGAGAAAATGTGTATGGCAGTTTACAATTACTTAGATGTGCCTACATTAGTTCTTTCTGCATTTTTACCTTTCTCCGTTCAGCCGCTCTTATCCAGGGTGAAACGCTCACCCACTGTACTGTCTACTCTAATAAATGACACTTCCAGGTCCCCCTTTCACTTTCCCCAGCCAACATGGTCAGGAAAGATTCTAAAGCAGTACAATCTGCAGTGCATTAGATTCATTGAAGCACAGATGAGACAGTCTCAGCAAAAATCAATACACAAGGGACATTTTGAAAAAAAAAAATTTTGCAACCCCCCCCAAAAAAGTGAGGTCCCCAACATACACATGTACAAATTTAAAGGCATGCGTCGGGGACAGCCAAGCACAAAAATGTTGATGGTGATACACTACATCACTGCGCACGCTGGAGTGAAAGCAATACTTCTAGCAACAAGGGTCCTGTGCAACAGTAAACGGATGACCTGTTGGGGCTTCTGATCATCTGTGTAAAATATAGGGTACTGAAGATTGTGCGTGCCTTTGAAATGGCGACAATCCTAATATTTTACATGCTGGGTATCTATTAGCTCGGCGTAACCTCATCTTTGATATTTCAGCAAAAATGTGGTAATTCATTGCGTTGGTGCCGCCTTAAATCAACTTTAGTGTATTTCCTACGCTTATCATTTAAGAATTGGAACTACTTATTCTCTACGGTGTCTGCTTTTCAAAAATATAGAATGTTTCAGGTCATCTTCAGCCTTTAACGTTTGGTTAGAGTTCTTCTTTACTATAATTAGGGCATGGAATGAGGTTGTAAGACATGTACAAGCCTTACAAGACTGGTAGAAGGTACAACAGGGGAGTTACAAGAACAGAAAGATCCTTTTCCTTGCCGCCATGTACAATATTAAACTTCTTTCAATGCTAATAAATTTGCTCCATTTTAATACAAGGATATTTTTTCTGACTCACCATTATGGCAACATAGTGTCTCTCTGGGAGGGACAGTGCTCCATCCATACGCAAAAGCTGATGCTGCGTCTTCCAAAATACCCGCAGATACCCAGGATGAAGGCTCATAACTGCAGCAATGTTGTCATTCAGAGCTGGCGCCGGTAGCTGTGTCACAGGTATATAAGCACTGGGTCCCCTGTTATCCCTCGGTCTAGTCATCTCTCCTTGATCCTGTTGAAACCAAGACTGCTTTAGAATATAATCCTGAACACCAACTGCCTGCACGGTTAATGGACTGACAAAAGTTGCACGTGCGCATGCACGCTTTCAAATATTACATCACTAATTCCTAGGTTCATACACTGCCCTGGGCAATAAAAACACCAAATGGAATGCAGTAGAACATATGATCAACTACACAAGATACGTACACAATGAGTATCCTAATTGATACATGTGACGTGTTTAAAGCAGAACTCTGGAACACCTTACAAAGCTTTTGATCTCCCTTTCCCCACTCTCTCTAACCTTTTGTTTAAAAAGCGAATTAGACATAATGTGGTTTTAAATTCTGTCAAATTATTAAGATTGGCCAAAAACACTATGGCTGGGGCAGTGGGAAGGGTCCTGTTTGGCACTAAAGATCACTTCTGGCAAAGATTTGTGTACTACACAGGCCAACTAGATCAGCCTTTCCGGGGACCTTGGGTGTCAATGGGTAGGAAAAGTAAAAATGAGTGGGGAAAGGAGTCCTCAGAAACCAGCTCCATCCCCCCCATAGGCAGGGAGGGTGTAAAGCAAGGCTGGCCACACAATACAATTTTTCTTTAGATTTTCCATAACCATATAATGGAGGTCAAACCCAAGTGGTTTTAAAGGCAGACGGTTTTTCATCTTAATGCATTCTATGCATTAAGATAAAAAGCCTTCTCAAAAATTGTCCCTTAGATGGTATTTGACGCCTTCTCGCTTGGCAACATTCTATCCCACATTATCTAATAAGTGCTGGAGATGTAATTCCAACATAGGAAGCATATTCCACATATTTTGGGAATGTACCCTCATACAGGAATACTGGAAAACCGTTTTTCTTCTCTTAAAAGATATATCCCAGATAGATATACCAATGTCTCCGGGTCTAGCTATCCTGAATTTATCCATTGAAGACATACCCTTTTCATTTCGTCATGTGACGACACATATCCTATTGGCAGCTAGGTTAACTATAACCAGATTATGGAAGTCAGATACAACTCCCTCTATCACTCACCTCTTAGATACCGTAAACCTACATTATAGTTATGAATTAATGATGGCATCCAGTGAGGGTAAATTACCCAAGGAAAAAACCAAGTGGGCATCATGGGAACAATGGTCGACTATTACTAACTTTTTGTAACACTCATATCTAACAGATTGATATACACTTTTGCCTCTGGGTTCTAGAGTATGGACACAGGTTCCTGGATAAGTTCTATTATTATTATGGCAACGTTCTCCTCTTAGACACAGTGTAGTCCCCATGGGGGTGTCTAGAGGACATATACTTCTATTTGATCTTATCTTACTATATTGATCTTATATTTCTATATTGAATGTATTGCGTTTTGTAGCATTTTAATAACAGTAATTCTTGTTCTGTAACACTTCATTGATAATTGAGTTGACATTATTTAAGTGCTATTCTGAGTTAATTTATTTTAACGGCATACAATGTGTAATTTGCATCTTTACTGTATGTTATGAAATTCAATAAAAACTGATTGAAAAGTAAGATAAAAAGCCTTCTGTGTGCAGCAGCTCCCTCAGCCACCCTAATACTTACCTGATCCCCTTCACTACCCAGTGATGTTGCATGAGACTCTGCTGCCCGGGACTTTCCCTCATTGGCTGAGACGGCAGCAGAGCACCACTGGCTCCCACTGCTGTCAAAGTCAGTGAGAGCCAATGAGGAGAGAGAGGGCCTTGCCACAGCTCTGTGTCTGAATGGACACAGCTGCAGCTCAGCTTGGGTGCCCCTATAGCAAGTTGCTTGATGTGGGGGCAAGCAGCAGGAGGGAGAGGCCAGGAGCACCAAAGAGGGACCACGAAGAGGATCTGGGCTGCTCTGTGCAAAACCTACTGCACAGAGCAGGTAAGTAGAACATGTTAATTTTAAAACACAAAAAAAAAAAAAAAAAAAACTTCATTACTTAAACACTTTCAATTTGAATGCAATCAGGTAGGTCCTTGCACTACATAGTTGAAGGTAAATCTAAAGGAATTTGAAGAATTTGACTGTATGGCCAGCTTTAAGCCCCGTTCACACTAAAGCTTTTTCAGGCGCTATAGTGCTAAAAATAGCGCCTGTATAGCGCCTGAAAAAAGCGGGTCCTTCACTTTAGTGTGAAAGCTTTCACACTGGAGTGGTGCGCTAGCAGGACTGTAAAAAAAAGTCCTGCTAGCAGCATCTTTGGAGCAGTGTATTCACCGCTCCTACCCATTGAAATCAATGGGGCAGCGCGGCTACACCGCCAAAGCGCAGCTGTGCTTTGCGGGTGGTTTTAACCCTTTCAGCCGCTAGCACGATCGTCTCACGGGAAGGCTGAACAGGGAGAAGCGGAAGTAAACAGCATCTCCCCGTTCTGTCTAGCAACTAGTGACACTGATCTCTGCTCCCTGTGACTGGAGCAGAGATCAGTGTTCACTAAACCACATCCACACCCCCCCACAGTTAGTAACACCCCTAGGAACACTTAACCCCTACACTGCCACCTAGTGGTTAACTCCTTCACTGCCAGCGTCATTTACACAGGAATCAGTGCATTTAAATAGCACCGATTGCTGTATAAATGACAATGGTCCCAAAAATGTCCAATGTGTCTGACATAATGTCGCAGTCACAGTAAAAATCGCTGATCGCCGCCATTACTAGTAAAAAATAAAAAAAATTATAAATATGAAGAATACGTATCTAAATATGAAGAATACGTATCGGCCTAAACTGAGGGGGAACATTTTTTTTTTTTTATATATATTTTTGGGGGATATTATAGAAAAATTTAAAAAAAATTTTCTCAAAATGTATGCTCTTTTGTTTATAGCGCAAAAAATAAAAACCGCAGGGGCGATCAAATACCACCAAAAGAAAGCTCTATTTGTGGGAAAAAAAGGACATCAATTTTGTTTGGGAGCCACCTCGCACGGCCGCGCAATTGTCAGTTAAAGCGACGCAGTGCCGAATTGCAGAAGGGGGGGGGGGGGGGGGTGGTCACTTGACACCGTCAGATCACTTCTGTTTATATATAAAAAATCTTTTTTTTTTAAATAGAAAGCATTCTTTGATTAGACAAGGTAGAGACTGTGATGCCATCTGGCCCTCCTTTTCACTGTGTCCAGAGATCGCACTGTATTCACTGAAGTTTATTTATCAGTACCCACCCCCATATCTGCAATCCTTGCCCCTCCCCCAGTACCCTGGGAACATGCGACATGTTCCAGGGGGCTGCGGGACTGTTCAGAACCTCATGTAATCTCAGGCATGCACAGTAAGGAGCCAGCTATGGTTCCTTGGAGAGCCAACTCCTGTATCCATGATGGCGGTGCTGAGGATGCGCAATGCAAGATCCAGTTGTGGGAAGACAGCAACTAACTTTTACAAGTCAGCAGTTGAGTTTTATAGGGCACTTCAGAATATGCACTCTTCCTCCATTTAGGAAGCACCGAATAGCTGTAACCTTTTTCATTTGACTTATATTGTGTGAATTTCTGATTTTTTTTTAAATAAGACACACACTACTTTAGCCAACATTAGGAAAAGGTTTTATTGATTGGCTTTACCTACACCTGCTGCACCTAACAGCTGCTTTTTGTATGGCCCCATTCACACCTCTGCGTTTTGTCACTGGAAGCTCAAAGCTACAAAATACCATGGGGGGGGGGGGGGGGGTTAAAAAAAAAAATGCATCTATGGAGATGGGTCACATCTCCACTACAAGTCACCTGAAGTTCAAAAGTTCAAGCTTTATTTGTAGCTCAAATCAGGCAGATTGGTGCGTTTAAAGAGAAGGTAAACCCTGATGGGTTTTACTGCCTCTATTCCCCTTCAAAGTAAAAGCATAATGGGCTAGTATGCATCGCATACTAACCCATTAAGAGCCACTTGCCTGCAAACGAAGCCCACGATGTCCCCGCTGGAGGAAGCATCCATCTTCACCCATCTTTCTTCCAGGGCCATGGACTCCGGCTCTGAGTGGCCAGTGTCATGTGACTCCTGTGCATGCGCGCAGGAACCGATGGTCATGGTACCGGCCCTACAGAAACATCGGCGCAAGCATATATGGTAAATATCTCCTAAACCGTGCAGGTTTAGGAGATATTTTCAGTACCTACAGGTAAGCCTCGTAGGCTTACCTGTAGGTAAAGGTGGTCTGTAAGGGTTAACCACTAAGCTTTTTTGTTCCATAGAAATGCATGGAAATGCTTGATTCAAGCAGGATTTCAATGTATTTATTATTTTGGTAGAAGCATTTGGTACAGAACAGTCCGTAATGTGGGTACAGAGAAAGTAAGCCAAATACATGGATTGAATTTGAGCGTATTCGCAGGCATTTTTTCTGCTCAAATGCAATTATTTATTTCAGGTACTTGTATAGCGCCATCAAATTACACAGCGCTTTACATATAGATTATACATTGACATCAGTCCCTACCCTCAAGGAGCTTACAATCTAAGGTCCATAACTCACATTCATACATATACTAGGGAAAATTTAGACAGGAGCCAATTAACCTACCAGCAGGTATTTGGAGTTAGATTAAAAATAAATAAATCATGCAATAATTTACCGTATATACTCGAGTATAAGCCGAGTTTTTCAGCACATTTTTTGTGCTGAAAGTGCCCCCTGGCTTATACTGGAGTCAAGCACTTTTCTGCAGCAGAAAATTACATTTTCCGACCCGACTTTGGGCCCCCCCCACATCTCGGAGGCCACTTGGTACTAGGAACCCCACATTTGATATGGGGTTCCTAGCACTACGTGACCCTGAGATACGGGGCCCCAAAGTCGGTTCGGAAAATGTCATTCTCTGCTTCAGAAAAGTGCTTGACATTTTCCAACCCAACTTTGGGGCCCCATATCTCAGGGACACTTGGTGCTAGGAACCCCAACTTTGGTATTCAAACCTAGAACCCTAGTACTACAACATATCCTAAGATGGGGTTGCTTGCACCAAGTGACCCTGAGATACAGGGCCCCAAAATCGGCCAACTGTTCCCATCTGCAGCAATGTCATTTCAGGACCCTTTGGGTCCAGAGACCCCAAATTTGGCTGCAGCTAGGAGGGCATTTAGGAACCCCTAACTACCGAGTTTGAAGTTTGGGGGACCTATGGTTGCAAATGGGCACAGTGAGATATGCAAATGGGCATTGTTGACCCTCTTTTCCACTTACAGTAGCTGCATTTCTCACCCTAGGCTTATACTCGAGTCAATAAGTTTTCCCAGTTTGTGGTAAAATTAGGTGCCTCGGCTTATATTCGGGTCGGCTTATACTCGAGTATATACGGTAATAAGAATAAAAACCCTAGCCCCAATATTAATCCCCAACCTTTAACCTCTTATGGAAAAAAGTAAATTAAATAAAACCGAGAGTTGAAAAAGCTGAAAGAAAAAATTATCTAGATATACATCAAAAAAAATAAATAAAAAAAGGATGAAATATTCTCTATTAGCTCATTTGAAAAAAAAAAAAAAAACACGGCAAAGCTCAAAAACATTTAAAAACGCTGTACACAATCTGTTAAAAAAACGCTGTACGCAACGTGCACAAAACAAACACTACCCAAAATATTGCAAGATCTTAATTGCATCACCAGTATAAATCGCCCAAATATGAATGATCACAACAGTGAGCAAAGAAAGGGTTGCTAAGCAGTAAAAACAACCCAGGACTTGTTCAGTTCGCCATTTAATCTATGCACCAAAAAGCTCCTGCTGATGTAACATTGCAGCAGAGTTACAAGACAACAAAAGCAGAGAAAATGATGACAGAGGAAGCCTGTGTTACGATGATCATACTCGCTTCGATTTTATTAATGTTGCCATTCAAAACAATCAACCCCGCAATCGAATGACTAACTTTCCTTAGGATCAATTCAAACCAGAGTCAATCAAAATGGGTTGATCGGCCTGGCTGGAAAAAGCAATTGGCTTGCATTGATCAGCAGCACAGAGACACTTTTGTTCAGGGATACAATTTGTCAATCAGTTTAAGAGAGAACATGGTAGAAAACGGATACGATCATATGTTAGCGATCAATCAGAATCCACTCCTTCAAATTGCTAGCAGTCAGTCCTTTAGGGACCATACACATACTATACAATTTTCTTTAGGATTTACCAAAACCATATAATATGAGGTGATACCTAAAACACTTCCAATTGGTATGCAAACAGGCAGGCCCTTGCACTACATAGCGGAAGGTAAATCTAAGGCCCCTTTCACACTGGGGCGGTTTTCAGGTGGTACAGCGCTAAAAATAGCGCCTGTACACCACCTGAAAACACCAGCCCCATTCACTCCAGTGTGAAAGCAGGCGGGCTTTCACACTGGAGCGGTGCGCTAGCAGGACAGTAAAAAAAGTCCTGCTAGCAGCATCTTTGGAGCGGGATAGGAGCGGTGTATTCACCGCTCCTATACCGCTCCTTCCCATTGATTTGAATGGGACACCGCGGTAATACCGCCGCAAAGCGGCGCTTTGCGGGGGATTTTAACCCTTTTTCGGCCGCTCGCGCGGGGGGGGGGGGGTAAAACCTCCCCCCGCGAGCGGCCGAATACCGCGGCTAAAATGACAGTAAAGCAGTGCTAAATATAGCTCTGCTTTACCGTCACCGCGGCTCCCGCCCCAGTGTGAAAGGGGCCTAAAGGAAAGCAAACCACAAAAGTTGTATAGTGTGTATCCAGCATTAGATAGACCCCTCATTTATATTGTACGATACAAAGCAGAGGCTGTTTGCTTAGCTTGTTTACCGATTTGCCCCTAACGACTTGGGCACCCAGAAGTGGATTTCAGCCTTATCAATATATTGATTAGATCAATCCATTGGAGATACCTGTATTAAGCATTTTAACACTAAAAATACTTCTATTGTTAAGCATTGTAAAACCCAATAAAAACAAACTTTCATAAAACAGATACTGCTCCCCATGTTAGGAATCATCTATAGTCTGCAATCGATAAGCCAATCAGAAGAGATCGGAAAGACATGGGATGACTTGATGTGCAATATTTGTTTGTACCACCAGATAGTCCTAAATACAGATTATAACGTATTATCTGAGTGGCTCTATAGCAGGGCCTACCCCCTGCTCTATAGTGTCCTGCACCTCATAGGCTTAGTGAAATTGTAAATATGGAGGAATGGCATTATAACAGTGCTACTGAAAAAAATATATATATATTTTTAGTAGTACAAAAGTAGAAATATCAAATCAGTTAAAATCAATGATAGAGCATATACATGATATATGAATTAGGTTGCATGTATATGCTCTACCATTGATTTTAACTAAATTTGATTATTATTTTTGTACCAAGAAATTATATATTTTTTTTATCTTACTTGTCATGAACAATTTGTCAGTAGCACCATTATAATATCCATTCCTCCATATTTACTATTCCGAAATAAAGTTTGTAAGCAAAAGAATAAATCTAGGAGTGTGGCCACCAATAAAGAGGACCTGTGTACATGACAAGGATAGGGAGTGACGTCTCAGGTTACACTGAGGACGTGCAGTTTTCCCCAATGAAGTTGTCAGCAGAGCACACAAGGTATAGCGATCCACATCCAGCCCCTCTCCTCAGATCTGCACACACAGCAACTACAAATCAGCTGGACTCGGGATACAAAGTACACCACAGGCTGCCAATCGGCTCACAGCGTACTGCACTGCTAGCAGAAAGAAGATTTGTGATTGGCAGCTTCTGCTTACCACACTTTAACCGACTTCTCGGTGTGAAGTGACCCCCCTATTCCCCTCAGCCGTTCCCCACTCACCTTCATAATCATACGGGCGCAGCACGACTGGCACCCGGGGTAGCAGTCTTCTCGGCCCATGGAGCAGGTACAGTAATTGTCTCCCACCATAATGGGAGCAACGGGGCAAACGGCTTCCAGGGCTGCGGGCGAGGTGATAAAGAGCCTACGTGCGCCGGTCAGTCTTTACTATTCTCCACTCATCTATACACCTCTCTTCCAACTTGGAACTCTGTCCTTGTGCACGCCCACCTCTCCGCTACCTTATTTATGGCCTCGCCAGCTGGGCCGGGTCTACCTTTCTCCTCCGCCAATCGCGAGTCAGCGGCCTTCGCAAAGGCTGTCGGGAAGTGTAGTCGCTTCCGCTGCTGTCGCAGTGTGTAGGAGATAAACAAGTTCTGTAGGCGAGATCTATCCCTGTGTTCTGCCGAGAAGTGTCCGCGCCGTACTGCGCATGGACGAGGAGACGCCGACAGTCTCCGAAGATGAACGGCGCCTGCACATTTAACCACTTTCAGACCGGACCGTTTTGCTGCCTTAAGACCAGACCACTTTTTGCGATTTGGCACCTCGTCGCTTTAACTGACAATGTGCGGTCGTGCGACGTGGCTCCCAAACAGTTGACGTCCTTTTTTTCCCCACAAATAGAGCTTTCTTTTGGTGGTATTTGATCAACCCTGCGTTTTTTTTTTTTTTTTTGCGCTATAAACAAAAAAAGAGCGACAATTTTGAAAAAAAAAACCGCATTATTTACTTTCTGCTATAATAAAAAGCCCCCAAAAATATATATGAAAACATTTTTTTTTCCTCAGTTTAGGCCGATACCTATTCTTCTACATATTTTTGGTAAAAAAAAATCGCAATAAGCGATTATTGATTGGTTTGCGCAAAAGTTATAGCGTTTACAAAATAGGGGATAGTTTTATGGCATTTTTATTAATAATTCTTATTTTACTAGTAATGGCGGCGATCAGCGATTTTTATCATGACTGCGAAATTATGGCGGACACAGCGGACATTTTTGACATATTTTTGGGACCATTGTCGTTTATACAGCAATCAGTGCTATACAAATGCACTGATTCCTGTGTAAATGACATTGGCAGTGAAGGGGTTAACCAGGGGGTGGCAGTGTAGGGGTTAAGTGTGTCCTAGGGGCGTGTTACTAACTGTGGGGGGCGTGGCTGTGTGTTAGTGAACACTGATCTCTGCTCCAATCACAGGGAGCAGAGATCAGTGTCACTTGTTGCTAGGCAGAACGGGGAGATGCTGTTTACTTCTGCAGCTCCCCGTTCAGCCTTCCCGTAGGACGATCGCGGGTATCCCCGCGGCGATCGAGTCCGCGGGACCCGCGACCGGACTCACGGGGGTCCCGGTTAATAGTACCTTCTGCCCTGAGACCAGGTTCAAGACCCACCATGCAAGTGGACATATGGTAGATGTAAAACAGCACTTATTAACAGGGTCGCTCGCCACGCTTCGGGCACAGCCTCGCTTCGCTCTGCAAATTTTTGTTCTAACTCTGTCCACTTGGATGGTGGGGCTTGAACCTGGACTCAGTACGCAGTCGCCGTTCATCTTCGGAGACTTTCGCCGCCTCCTTGTCCTCCGTACTGCGCAAGCGCAGTACAGGGCGGACACTTTACAATGGGGGACAGTATTCGACAAAACACCGGCACTCTGCATTGTTTATTACATTTACATCTCCATAATAAGGTCACTTAGCAGATTTTCCCTTTTTGCACTCAGGTTTTGGATCTGTTTTTTATTTTTTTAATGATTATAAATATTACTTTTAATTGCAAGTTATTTTAACCACTTAGGGACCAGGCCTATTTTTCAAACTTGTTTACAAGTTAAAATCATTTATTATTTTTTTATTAGAAAATTACTTAGAACCCCCAAACATTATATATATTTTTTTCAGACACCCTAGAAAATAAAATGGCGGTCATTGCAATACTTTATGTCACACTGTATTTGCGCAGCGGTCTTGCAAACGCAATTTTATTTTTTTTAAGTATACACTTTTTTTAATTTAAAATTAGAAAACAGTAAAGTTAGCCCAATTTTTTTTTATGTGAAAGATAATTTATTTATTTATTTATGTGAAAGATAATGTTACGCCGAGTAAATTGATACCCAACATGTCATGCTTCAAAATTACACCCGCTTGTGGAATAGTGACAAACTTTGACACTTAAAAATCTCCATAGGTGACGTTTAGAAATCTCTACAGGTTACCAGTTTTGAGTTACAGAGGAGGTGTTTTACTAGAATTATTACTCCCGCTCTAACGTTCACAGCGATATCTTACATGTGTGGTTTGAACATCGTTTACATATTTACTTACTTACATATGCTTTCACTTCTGCACGCGAGCCCGGCGGGACGGTGCGATTGAATTTTTTAGTTATTTTTAATGATTATAAATATTATTTTTAATTGCAAGTTATTTTAACCACTTAAGGACACTTTAAAACAATTTTTTTCTTATTTATTTTACTTTTTATTTTTTATTTTTACACTGTCCCTTTGGGATCACTTTTATTCCTATTAGAAGGAATGTAAACATCCATTGTAATAGAAAAAAAAGCGTGACAGGACCTGTTTAATGTGAGATCTGGGGTCAAAAAGGCCTCAGATTTCACATCTCAAAAAAAAAATAATGAACCTTTAAGGCCGTTGGGCGGAAGTGACATTTGACGTCCCTGACGTCATCCAACGTCATTGATTCAAGTGTGGGCCATCATTCCCTCAGTCGACTTCCAGCCTCTGAGGGAAAGGGATCGGATCGTCTCTGTCGCTATCAACGGCTCCGGTAAGCGGCGGAGACGACTGGACAGAGGCATGGGGGCACCTCTCCCACCACCGATAAAGGTGAAGCCGCCGCGGAGACCACTTTTATCTTAGTGTACCGCATGCCGTTTAAGAAAATACCGGGGTTATGGCAGCTATCTGCTGCCATAACCCCCGGTATTTAACATCAAAGTACCGACGTAGAACAATGGCGGGTGATCCGGAGCTGGATAAAACAAAGGCTGGAAAAAATTCTGAACATGTCAGAATTTTGTGTTGGGGCTCATTCAGATGTGCGATAGCCCTTGCCGCAGTGGATCGCTTTTCAAAAGGTCGGTTGATAGGCAGTTGGGAGGTGGGTGAATTTGTTCGCACTGGAATCGAATCGCATGGGTGTGCGATCCGATTCCTGCAACATTTGACAGTTTGCACTGTCACAATGTGTATGTATAAATGTGAGATAGGACCTTAGACTGTAAGCTCCTTGAGGGCAGAGACTGATGTGAATGTACGATATATGTGTAAAGCACTGCGTAAATTGGCGGCGCTATATAACTACCTTTAATAAATAAAATACAATAGATAAATAACGGGCATAATGAAATACTGATCATCTATGCATGAGGGGGCCGGCAGCTGTTTTGCAGATAGATCCGGCACAAGGGCTTTTGCACACAGACACCCAGAGACTCTCTCATAGACATGAATGGCTGTGTGCGGCTGTACTTGGATGTACAGCAGTGCTTACATAAACACGGGCATATATATATAAAAAAAATATATATATATATATATACACAGTATATACCGTATATATAGAAAACTTTCTATTTTTGGCATAGGCATTTTTGGCATAGATTTTAACCCCTTCCTACCCAGTGTCATTAGTACAGTGACAGTGTATAGTATTATCACTGATCACTGTATCACTGGTGATGTCAGTGGCAGTTAGTCAGTTCCCCCTCAGCATCAGTTAGTGTTAGATTGGCCGCTGCACTTTTGCAGTCCTTTTATAAGTCGCTGATCACCACCATTAGTTGAATAAAAAAATAAAAATTCCAGTATATATACTTTAATTTGTAGATGATATTACTTTAATGAAAACCAATCAATATACACTTATTGGTATTTTTTTCTTTTATCAAAGACGTAGCAGAAAACACTTGGCCAAAATTTATGAAGAAATTTTATTAATATTTTTTTAAAAGTTTTTTTATTGTATATCTTTTATAGCAGTAAGTAAAAAAAAATTTTTTTTTTTCAAAATTTGCCATCTTTTTTTTTTTTTCCGTTAACCGCTTCCCGACCGCCTCCTGCACATATACGTCAGCAGAATGGCACGGCCAGGCAAAACCACGTACAGGTACGTGGCCCTTTAATTGCCTGGCCGTGGGTCGCGCGCGCGCGACCCCGCCCGCGGGACCAGCGGACCCGATCGCCGGGTCACAGAGCTGAAGAACGGGGAGAGGTCTGTGTAAACAAACCTCTCCCCGCGCTTCCTACTCTGCCGGTCATCGGGAAAGCCGATCAATGACGTCAGACGTCAGCCCCGCCCCCTAATGTAAAAAAAACACACACACGTCACAGCCCATAACCCCTCCCCTCCCCCTAGTGGTTAACTCTTTCACTGCATGTGTCATTTATACAGGAATCAATGCATTTAAATAGCATTGATTGCTGTATAAATGACAATGGTCCCAAAAATGTGTCAAAAATGTCTGATGTGTCCGCCATAATGTCGCAGTCACAATAAAAAATCGCTGATCGCCGCCATTACTAGTAAAAAAAAAATATTAATAAAAATGCTATAAAACTATCCCCTATTTTGTAAACGCTATAACTTTTGCGCAAACCAATCAATAATCGCTAATTGCGATTTTTTTTACCAAAAATATGTAGAAGAATACGTATCGGCCTAAACTGAGGAAAAAAACATTTTTTATATATTTTTTGGGGATATTTATTATAGCAAAAAGCAAAAAATATTGCATTTTTTTCAAAATTGTCACTCTATTTTTGTTTATAGCGCAAAAAATAAAAACCGCAGGGGCGATCAAATACCACTAAAAGAAAGCTCTATTTGTGGGAAAAAAAGGACGCCAATTTTGTTTGGGAGCCACTTCGCACGACCGCGAAAGTGTCAGTTAAAGCGACGCAGTGCCGAATCGCAAAAAGGGGCCTGGTCCTTTGGCTGCCAATTGGTCCGGGGCTGAAGTGGTTAATATTGCAAAAAAAAAAAAAAAAAAAGCCAGTGGTAATGAATACCACCAAAAGAATGGCCACACAATTACCAGTTAAAGCAGCACAGTGCTAAATAGCAAAACATGGCCTGGTCATGAAGGGGGTAAAATCTTCTGGAGGTTAAAACAAAGCAGGAAGAAAGAAACAACATATGACAACTTTCAGGACAGAAAACACTCTTTTTCCTCATACGCATTTTAGTTTTATTAACCCTGTAAACGATTAAAAAAATAGTTTGTTCTGATCAAAAATTCTAACATGTTCGATCTGACGTTTTCGATGGCAGCACGAAAATCAGCTGTCGCTGTTGGTACACTAATGATTTGAAAATCGTTCTTTCCACATGAAATTTTAGTTTTTCGATTCATGTATGGTCTGCTTAAAATAAAAACATTTGAAATGGTCTGTAAAGTGCTTGCGTTAATAAGCGTATAGACATGTTAACATCTGTATGCATTTATATGCGTAAAATTCTTCTTTTTGATACTAAAGTGTAGTATGTGTGTTTTTGTGCTATAGGAAATAAAACATTTCCTGCAGCCAGAGCTTGCCTATAGGGGACAAGCGAATTCAACATTTTGTGTATTGCGGCTTTGTAATCACAACAAGGAATCCAGACAGATGGGGCTGGAAGTATGTGAAACAAAGCTACTAAACATAATAAACCCAGTGTTATTAACATGTGCCATGAACTGATGAAGTTAGAGGATCTGAGGGAAATGGCAACAAAGTGAAAGTGAGTCCAGTACTTTGAGCGGACACCACCTGCTATTGGTACTGTAAAACTTGACCACGTGACCCTGACCCACCTGTCTAGCTTTTTTGTTGTTAAGCTGCAGGGCGAAATGATCTGGGCACCTGCTGAGACTGCCCTTGGACAGGAAGGGTGACTTGATGATTGACCCGCCAAACCTCCCCTGGTCTGAGGAAGCCAAAGAAACTTAAATACATGGCTGCCTTGAGCACCAGACTGGGACCTATACCAAAAGGGGATGATGACAGCAAATCTGAAATATCCCGGACCATCTGAGCGGTAATAGGCAGTCTGGAAGCCTGCGCTTGACCCTGTGACTTCAGAATACCCCTCAACAAGGCCTTGAGAGGGTGAGCAGCAAAAATGGATGGACTAGAAGGGTCTTGGAGGGTCTTGAAATGCTGAATGCCTGAAAGGTATAACTTAATGGTACTGGCGGACAAAGCCAACTCACCAACTCACGGCAATAGGCCGCATTACAGATCTGATGTCCCACGGACAGCTAGAAGGATGAAGCTTCAAAAACGTTTGAAATTTCATCCAACCCGTGGAGTACACTTTAAATGTGTTGCTGGATAAAGATACGTTGGCCAAACCGATGGCCTGCGTCCAGAACCTCATCAGTCCATTGTGAGCAGGGAAAATGGAGGAACCGGCTTGCCCACCCGCTCTGCTTCCGGGTGCTGCAAGAAAAAATGATCAAATTTAAAACGAGATAATGCATCGGCCGCCCTATTGAAATCCCCACTGATAAATTCCCCTTGAAAATGGAACCTGTGAGTCAAACCTAACCAAGTCAATTTGCGCATGAAGAACATGATGACCAGGGACCCTGACCTGCCTTTGTTGATAATGTTAGCGGTGGCCAGATTGTCCGCAAAGAAAATTACTGAACTTCCTGCCCAGACTGGTCCCTAAGTGACAGCTGCAGCCACAATTGGGTAGATTTCAAATAACGCTGAAGTCTGCGCTAATTTAGGCAAATGGAAAACTTCCCGGGGGCCAACGGCTATCCAGCTATTCAACCCCGCACATGGCCACAAACCCCCCTGACGCAGCTGCATCAGTGAACAACCCTGGATGATGTGCTGGAAGGCTGAGGACTGAGCAACGAAATGGCATTCCCACAGGAACTGGTCCCACATGACCAAGTCAGCGCGTGCATCCGCTTGCAAGCTGACACACACGTCAACATCCTGAAAAAGGGGCAAAAGGGCCAACAGTCTGGAGACAAATGCCCTACCCTGCAGAATGATCCTCATCGCATGATTCAGCATGCCAAAGAGTAACTGCAACTCCCTCTTTGAGCAGACTGGGACAAAACAAATGCATAGATTGTTAGACAAATTCTGTCCAACTTCTCCTTGGGCAAACTTGCAGTCATGCGATCAGAATCAAGAGTAATACCTAAAAAATTAATAATATTGGCAGGACCTTCCACCTTGTGAACCGCCAGTGGCACATTCAATTCGGCTAAAAATTCCAGTATATATACTTTAGTTTGTAGATGCTATAACTTTCACAAAAACCAATCAATATACACTTATTGGTATTTTTTTTATTTTATCAAAGGCGTAGCAGAATACACTTTAGACAAAATTTATGAAGACATTTTATGAATATTTTTTTAAAAGTTTTTTATTGGATATGTTTATAGCAGAAAGTAAAAAAAATATTGTATTTTTTTTCAAAAGTTTCCATCTTTTTTTTTTTTTGTTAATATCGCAAAAAATAAAAAAGCCAGTGGTAATAAATACCACCAAAAAAATGGATACGCAATTAAAAGTTAAAGCCGCGCAGTGCTAAATAGCAAAGCATGGTCTGGTCATGAAGGGGGTAAAATCTTCCGGAGGTTAAAACAAAGCTAGAAGAAAGAAACAACATATGACAACTTTCAGGACAGAGAACATTCTTTTTCCTCATACGCATTTTAGTTTTATTAACCCTGTAAACGATTAAAATAAATTGTTCTGATCAAAATTCTAACATGTTCGATCTGACGTTTTCGATGGCCGCACAAAAATCAGCTGTCGCTGTAGGCACACTAATGGTTTGCAAATTGTTCTTTCCACATGAAATTTAGTTCGTTTTTCGACTCATGTATGGTCTGCTTAAAATAAAAACCTTTGAAATGGTCTGTAAAGTGCTTGCGTTAATAAGCGTATAGACATGTTAACATCTGTATGCATTTATATGCGTAAAATTCTTCTTTTTGATACTAAAGTGTAGTATGTGTGTTTTTGTGCTATAGGAAATAAAACATTTCCTGCAGCCAGAGCTTGGCTATAGGGGGACAAGCAAATTCAACATTTTGTGTATTGCGGCTTTGTAATCACAACAAGGAATCCAGACAGATGGGGCTGGAAGTATGTGAAACAAAGCTACTTAACATAATAAACCCAGTGTTATTATTATTATTATTATTTCAAGCCAGTAGGTCAAAATACATTGTAGAACTTCCTCAGGTGAAGAATAAAAATAGTTGCGCACACAGATCCATAGCTTCGCTCAAACTGGCTCCTTAAAGAGGTAGTAAAGCCTTATGGCTTTTACTTCCTCTTTATTTCCCTGCAAAGGTAAAGCATAATGGGCTACTATGCATCGCATAGTAGCCCATTATATATCACTTACCTGAAACTGAAGCCTGCGATGTCACCACTGTCCCCACTAGCAACGAGCATCCATCTTCACCCCTCTTCCTTTCCGGAGCTGCGAACTCCGGCTCTGTGACTGGCCGGAGTCGCGTGACGTCACTCCCGCACATGTGCACGGGAGCCGCCAATCACGGTTTGACCTCTTTAGAAACTGCACGATCTGCCTTTTCTAAAGTGCACATGCGTCATAGACTTCGGCGCATGCGCTGTAGACATCGGCGCATGGCTTTTTTGTAAATCTATCCTAAACCGTGGAGGTTTAGAAGATATTTCCAGCACCTACCGGTAAGCCTTAATATAGGCTTACCTGTAGGTAAAAGTGGTTATACAGGGTATACAACCACTTTAAAGTGCAAGTAAAGTCCACTTTTTAACTTGTACTGTACCTACAGGTAAGCCTATAATAAGGCTTACCTGAAGGTAAAGTAAATATCTCCTAAACTTGCACTGTTTAGGAGATGTGCAGCTGGTGATGTCACCGGCGCATACAGGTGGCGTACCTTCAGAGCTCCATGGCAGGGCTCCCGCATGCCTGCGCGGGAGTGACGTCATCATGGGCCCGGCCATTCATCATACAGCTGGAGCCCACGAACCCAGAAGTGAAGATGGCCAGGTGGCCGCAACAGTGCTGAGCTGGAGAGTTCCTTGTGCAGGTAAGTCTAAGGTAAGTAATGTATTAGTATGCAGTGCATACTAGTACATTATGACTTAAACAGGCAGTGGGGCACATTTTTTTTATTTATGTGGCAGTTTACTACCGCTTTAATAATCAATAAATTGACTGCATACAGCAATATCTCCACCCAAAAAAGCAGCCTTCATTGATGCGTTTCACCACTCCTGGGTTGCACACAAGAATAGGGGAAGCCAGGAATGGTGAAACACATCAAGAAAGGCTGCTATTTTGGGGAGATATCACTGTATGTAGTCAATTTAATTGATTGTTCGCATTAAATAGTTGCTTGAAGTCATTCTAAATATGGCCAAATTAAACTGAAAAAATAAATCTAAGGATTGGAAAATGTACTCATCCCGTAAAGCATGAGCGAAGAAATAAGTGTTCATATATGTGTGTAATAAACATGGTGAACATCTATTATTAGTGCTTGTTCACACAATACAGTATGTGTGGTGACTTCCATTTTTTTTTCTATGTGCCCTATTCACTGCATTGCTCTGGAGTCACCACCTGCAGTAACAGAAATGAGGTGTCGCTATATTGGCTGTACTTTACTTCTCCTGTGGATCACAGGAGTGCAGTTCGTTTTGCACTCCTATGGCTGAAGCCTGCTGCCAGCTGATGTCACAGAGCTGGTCCAGGCTCAGGAAAGATCGGGAACATATGGTCAGGTCCACCCACATGCCTGGACTGTCACCCTGCTCAGCCTCTCAGCGAGCCACTGAGAGCCTGAGTCAGCCGCTCCCTCCCCATTCACAGCCCAGTGCTTCAGTAAGCACAGAGGGGGGGGGGGGGGGCAGAGCAGAGAGCTGGTGATTAACAGTCACCAGCTTTCTGTGTGGGGGGGGGGGCAGAGCAGAGAGGTGGTGACTGACAGTCACCACCTCTCTGCTCATGGAGCTGTGAGAACCAAGCGATCGACAGTGTTTGATCGCTCAGTTCTCAGTGTTAGAGCCAGCGAGGGGCCGATGCTGCATCCAGCTAGGTAAGTATGATTTAAAAATCCAAATCCCATACTTCTCTTTTAAAAAAAGTTAAACATGTGTCGCACTTCTCTCTAGCCTGCATGATAAAATACTGCAGGCTAGTGTGAACCTAGCCTTAAGGTGATTGTTTTATCATCATTATTATACTAAAGTTTATATACATATATATATATCTATATATATATATATATATATATATATATATATATATTTATTTATTTAAATCTTACCTTATAAGAGGGGTATACACCACAGCTGATGTTTTTGAGATCAAGTGTAAAAACAAACATTGTCCTAATTAAATTAGTAGTTCTCCCCTAAATGGATCTTCCACCCTCTCTCTCCCTTAGACCCCTTTCACACTGGGGCGGGAGCGGCGTCGGCGGTAAAGCAGCGCTATATTTAGCGCTGCTTTACCGTCGTTTTAGCCGCGGTATTCGGCCGCTAGCGGTGTGGTTTTAACCCCCGCTAGCGGCCGAAAAAGGGTTAAAACCCCCCGCAAAGCGCCGCCGGTGTCCCATTGATTTCAATGGGTAGGAGCGGTATAGGAGCGGTGAATACACCGCTCCTTCACCGCTCCAAAGATGCTGCTAGCAGGACATTTTTGACCGTCCTGCTAGCGCACCGCTCCAGTGTGAAAGCCCTCCGGCCTTCACACTGGAGTGAATGGGGCCGGATTTTTTCAGGCGCTGTACAGGTGCTATTTTTAGCGCTGTAGCGCCTGAAAAACGCCCCAGTGTGAAAGGGGCCTTAATCTAGAGCTGTCTGGAAAATTCCAATAGGTGTGAATGTTTTCTAATTTACTCGAGTCTACAGTATTGTGGCCAGGGCAGGACTTAGGGTGGTGGGGGCCCCTGGGCTTGAGTCACTTTCGGGCCCTACCTTCTATACATTACTTTAAATAGAACAAAATCATACATACACAAGCTAAGTATTAGAGCTACACAATTCTGGATAAACTGAGAATAAAAATAGAGATCACGATTCTGAACAAACAACTAAACAAAATTCTTCTCCGCGCTCTGTATGTCTCCAGGTAAGGTCAGATACATATACACACATACTTAAGGGAAATGGCCGGATGTGCGGAAACAACCATATACACAGTAAACAATATAATAATTAAAAACTAACCAGGAGATTAATAAAAGCAATAAAAATGGATAAAATGATAATTAAATTGTAACGAATATGAAGATATTTAAAACGTAAATGGGCGGGGCCCCCTATTGGGCGGGCCCATGGGCTTGAGCCCAGTCAAGCCCAATGGTAAGTCCGGCCCTGATTGTGGCTAACTCATGAAAAGTGAAGCAAAACAATTTGGTGCGGTTCTTAGCAACACTTTATTTTTATCCTTGAAATGCTTGAAATCTGTAAATGTAAATGAATTTCAGTAAAGAGGACCTTCATATCATTAAATGACCATTCCCTTACTACAATCCTTCCTCCTCCAACACATATTTAAAAAAAAAAGATTTTTTTAAAATCGTTTGTTTACATTTTTGTCTTGCACTGGCCTGCCCCCTGCCTCCATTTTTACCTAGGCAAGCGTAACTTGTCCCTTCCCCTGCAGCCCCCTGGGATATCCCCCTCACATATTCCAGAGGGGTGCAGAAGGAGATACACAGGATGGCTAAAAGCATAGCTCCTAACTGTCCCTGATTTTTGAGGGACTGTCCCTGATTTGGAGAAATGTCCCTTTGTCCCTCATTCCTCCCCATTTGTCCCTCATTTTGGTCTGATCTCTATAGTTGTATATAAAATGCACTTTTTATCTTTCAAAAAGTGTTTCCCAATGCTAAACCTTTCATCTGATTTCTAAATTGCTGCATTTGTACATTTTAAAAGCCAATATAAAGGAATAGTAGTGGTAAAAAAAAATCCTTGTGGATTTAATTAACCTTTTTTTTTGGTTAATTCCTTTAAGGGGGCATGGCCTATGCCTACATACATT
The DNA here is from genome assembly GCA_028564925.1 of Lithobates sylvaticus. NCBI lineage: Eukaryota > Metazoa > Chordata > Amphibia > Anura > Ranidae > Lithobates > Lithobates sylvaticus. The sequence goes on along the minus strand of CM053027.1, from coordinate 187,959,701 downwards.
TGTTAGTAGATGTCCCTCATTCCCATCTCAAAATGTTGGGAGGTATGCTAAAAGGCCAATTTGCATTGCGTCATAAGGGAGCCAACTTCAAGAATCTGGAACAGACAGGCAGCTCCTAATGATAGGAGAAGTGAAGATGGCAGCATGAACCTGATGGTTGTCATCAGATCCCAGCAGAACAATGCTAGATTTGATGGGCATGTATGTTTTTAAAGGAGCACGAGGGTGAAGTTCTTCTTTAAATTTGCTTCACTGCCCACTTTGAGGTGATGGGCTGGAATGGAGCCATTGAAAAGATTTAGGGGCTCATTCATGTAAGGAATCAACACAGGTCGGATCAAGCGCCTCGAGGCGATTCAGTTCGCAGTTGCAGCGCTATACAAATCATTCATTCATTCATTCATTCAGGGGTGGTGAGGTGTGATAAATCACATCACGCTGTTTTCTTTTTTTTATTTGATAGAAGTGTCACAAAATGAAACTGCATGCAAGTCTATGCTATGCACTAAGGTGTGGTGACATGCAGTGATGTGAATTGGCACTGCGTAAAAATGCAGTGCGTCTGCATTTTTATGTAATGCACTGCACCCCATTATGATGGGGACAGGACATATAGGGGTTGATTTACTAAAGGCAAATAGACTGTGCATTTTGCAAGTGCAGTTGCTCCAAAGCTTAGTAAATAAGGGAAGCTCTGCTGACTTCCATCATCCAATCATGTTCAAGCATAAATGCTGTTTTTTATTTTCCTTGCATGTGATTGGATATTCTTTGCAAAAGTGAATCTTTGCCTCATTTACTACTGGAGCTTGCAAAGTGAAACTGCGCTTGCAAATGAATGAATAATTTGTATAGCGCTACAATGCGAACTGAATCGCCTCAAGGTGCTGTATTCGTGCTTTGTTGTCAAGCTTCTTAGAAGAGGTAGGTCTTGAGTTTTTTCCTGAAGGCCTGTTGGTTTTCTTCCATGCGGATGTAGGTTGGTAGAGCATTCCATAGCCGTGGTCCTTGGACAGCGAATCTCCGTTCCCCCTTTGATTTGATTTGATTTGCAAAGTACACAGCCTATTTGCCTTTAGTAAATTAACCCCACAGTAAACAATTGTTTTCTATGTGCCCTTGAGATGAGCTTATGTACTACGCAGATCAACTAATATGGTGTGCACAAACTCTAAAGCCCCGTACACACGATCAGAATATCGTACAAAAAAAAACGCTTTTGACTAGATCGTGCAATAATCTGATCATTAGTACACAGCTGTCGTCCAAAATTTTCCGAAGGGACAAACGCGAAGATTGTTCTCGTACGATACCAGATAGTACGATTTTCATTTAATCAGTTCAGTTTTTGTCCGAAAATACAATACAAATACACTACAACACATTACATCACTTCCGAATTTTTATTCTGTCATACGTGAATTTTTGTACGTAACCTATTTGTTTTTGATATGGAGATCATCCAAAAAAATAAATAAATCGTCCTGTAATCTCATTGTGTGTACTAGGCTTAAAGTTTAGCTGCCTATAGATTAATCAAAATTTTGACAGGTTCAGCAGGGACCAGCCGAATTTCGATCCATCTATGGCCATTTCCATTTGAGAGAGTAGATCTAATGACTAACCCCACTCGAAAGGGGCTGTTGGTAAATTTTCGCTCGATCAGCACTGATCAGTGTATTTTGGCAGCGGCACTCGATCAGAACTACAGCCAATCTGATCAGTGTATGGAGTCCCCTCTGTCAGAATACAATAGTGCAGCGGGGAGGATTCCCCCATCCACCTCGCTTGTGTGGATTCGGGAATCTGTTAATTTCTTTTTCAATCAGCTTGCTGACTGATCGAAAAAAAGCCAGCTTAAGGGCTCTTTCACACGTTTTTCATCCTTCCGTTTTAGGAAGAAAAACGGACATACATGTATCCCTATGGGATAGCGGGTGTCAGCGGATGAGCATCCGCTGACACCCGATCTCGTCCGTGTCCGCTATGGTCCGTTTCTGCAGACGGAGGAAAACCCTATTTTTTCATCCGTCTGTAGAGCGGATCGGATGACGACGGACTGTACGGTATGTCGTCACCCGATCTCCCATAGGGGAGAGCGGCGCTCTGACAGGTCCGTCCCTGCGCTGTGTGCAGAGACGGACCTGTCATCTTCCTGCTCAGCGGAGATCGCTCCGGCGATCCCCGCTGAGCAAGCGGATATCCACGGGGCGGATCAGCACTGATCCGCCCCATGTGAAAGAGCCCTAACGGAGGCTCAACACTACACATGACCACATCTGTAAGAACAGCTGCCTAGTAATTTATTAGATAAAAATATTTGATGCAAGCTGCAAACTGATAGAAAAGACTTTTGTCAAGCTATTGTTTGAATACGCCTTTCCTGGCCCTATACCTAGGTAAAATATGAGCACTCAGGAAAGACAAGCATCATGTTTATGTTGCAAGCTGGCTTGAAAGATGATTGGTTACACTGTCATTAAAGAGGCACAAAGACTGCAATCAACCTTTACTCCTATTGACTTTGTGTAAGCGGTCTGAAGTGGAAATAACAAATAAACAATGACATTTACAAGCTCAAGATCGTATTTTTTTTGTGTGTATTCTGTTTTTCAAATTTGTGTATATCAGACACACATTGATTCACAAAATGGGCCATTCTATTCAATTATTTATATAAAAAAACATAGCTGAACTCAATAAGGATTATACTTCAGATATCAGCATGAAGCTTTGGAAATGTGTCATTGGCTATAAAGTTGTGTGCAGTTTATTGGCCCATATTAGCTTATAAAGGACACTACCAACAGGTTGCTTATTATGTAATTTATTGGGACTATTGGATGAGTAACATTTGTATGGAAATGTATCATCTTAGGTAGACTGATTTATTTAATTTTTTCACAAATCAAATTGAACAAATTCCTTTTCATTGTGCATTTTACAAAGGTACCAGAAATAAAAAGAATGCATATTATGTTCACTTGTTTATTCTGGCTAGGTGTGACTATTGAAAGACAGTGAGGTGTAATCCCAACCCCTCCTCTGTCCATTGTGTGATGGGGGTTGTGTCAATCCTGTTTGCGCATAAAAGAAATGGAAGAATCACCAGCTGCTTGGCCAACAATTTTCCTCCCAGCTCCACCCCCCAAATGAATTTCAGCCAATTCATCAAGAGGCGGCTAAAATTTGCTCTGTGGATGGCCAGCTTTAGGCTGCTTTCACACTGGGGCGGTGCGGGGCGGCGACGGTAAAGCAGCGCTATATTTAGCGCTGCTTTACCATCGTTTTACCCGCGGTATGCGGCCGCTAGCTGGGTGGTTTTAACCCCCGCTAGCGGCCGAAAAAGGGCAGCGGCGCTTTGCGGGCGGTATCCCCGCGGTCTCCCATTGATTTCAATGGGATGGAGCAGTATAGGAGCGGTGAACACACCGCTCCCTCACCGCTCCAAAGATGCAGCTAGCAGGACTTTTTTTACCGTCCTGCTAGTGCACCGCTCCAGTGTGAAAGCCCTCAGGGCTTTCACACTGGAGACACAGCAGCAGCTGTTTCGGGTCGGTTTGTAGGCGCTATTTTTAGCGCAATAGCGCCTGCAAACCGCCCCAGTGTGAAAGCAGCCTTAAGGCCCGTACACACGATCTGACTTTTTGACAACCAACATGCAAATTAGCTGTTTTGGACAACCATCCGACCGTGTGTACGCTCCATCGGACCAACTTTTTCCAGGTTTCATCGGACTTTTGTTGGCTGTGCGAACGGACCAACTTTCTGCCAACAAAAGTCCGATGGACCAAAGTCCGACCGTGTGTACACAAAACCAACGGACTTTTGTACAAAGTACAAACACGCATGCTCAGAACCAATGCAAAAGATCAGACAACAATATAGAAGTTGACCAAAGGTGGCGCTGGAGTATTCGAACGTCCTCTTTTGATGTGTCGTCAGTACGTTGAAACGTCACTACGTTCATGTTTGTTGCCTAAAAAGTCTGATCGCGTGTATGCAATACCAAATTGGGGACAATGCCCTTTGGACAAAAATCCACGGGAAAGTTGGTCCACGGTCCGATCGTGTGTATGAGGCTTTATATTCACTTTGCTGATGTCTCGGATCTCACTTTAGGTCCCTGGATATTAAGAAAGTTGACAACCTTTGCTTTAACCCCTCTCCCCCATCTGAAATCTAAAAAAAAAAAAAAAAAAAGTCTTGACTTTAAATAAGCTTTTTCAATTACTTTTGATTGTACATGCTGCCATCTAGTAAACCTTAAGTTTTTAACTATATATGAAAATAATGTCAGCCATATTTGCTCATTGAATACTCAGGCTCTGTGTTTTCCAATGCCTGAAGGCCAAGCTGGATGAGCAGAAGAAACAGTTGGCCATGATACCTGCAGTGCACATCCTCTTCATAGGCACAAGCATGCAAGATCCCCTACTCTCCATTACATTATTACAATAATATATATTGATGTAGCACCCTGATGTTTAGGCAATTTACCTGCCAGGTGTAGTTTACTTGGGATCATTGTTAGGGATCAATTGATTTCACCCTATGTCTAGAATTTCTGCACTTTTCTCTTCTGCCACTAGGTGGTCAGGTACCTAGGGACATTAGAAAAGACAAGGGCAAAGCATGGACAGATTAGGAGTATATGGGGTATCTCAGCCAATGGGCAGGGGTTTTCTTAAATACCTTGGCCTGCTGGGAGAACCTATATATTTGGGTGGAGTCAGGTGATCAGTGTTCTGTGTCACCTGGACGGCTGTCTGGGTGAACGTTAGGGTTGCCACATCATCCCTTTAATCCAGGACACACATTAATTACACAGGCTCTGTGGCTGATTAAGGTGGTAATTAAACTCACTTGGTGCCTTAGCTGCATTAAATCAGCCCAGAACCTGTGTAACTCAAAGGTGTCCTGGATTAAAGGGAGGATGTGGCAACCCTAGTGGACGTGTATTGTATTGCACGGGCTGCTAGGCCGGAGTTTGGGCATATCGCAGGCACATCTGGCTGCTAGGCTGTCTGAGGGCCTATCCAGAAGCAGGAGAGCAGCGCAGGGCTGGGATTGCGGCTTGCAGTCCAACCAGAAGTGACGGTTCTGCTGGCCGGAGAACTTGTCATGGTCGGCGGTAGAGGGGAAGCTGTTGCCACCAATGCCTCGTTTCCACTGAGTGGATCGGTTCGGTTTGGTACGGTACGCTATTTTCAGTGTTTCCATTATGAAAGTGGCCCATACAACTGAACTATACCGCACCATTTAGGGTCCTGCTTCAGATGTGGGGCCATAGAAAATGGAACGGTTCGGTCAGGTAACCCTTGCAAACTGTACCGACCCGAACCGATCCGCTCAGTGGAAACGAGGCATAAGGGACGAACCACCTTATTACCAGGGACCACAGTGAGTAGCTGAAGCAGTATTCTCACCAACCGGGGACGGTGAAGAATAGGGAAACTTCAACAGGTATCAAGCCATGGACCCAGCCAGCGTAGGTGACGCTTGCAGAGCAGCCTTGTGTGTCAAGCCAGGGACCGAGCAGGCCAGTGGGGTGAAGCTTGAGAAGTATCTGAGTTTTAAGCTATGGACCCAGCAGAGAAGTGTGGGTGACGCTTAAGGAAGATTCTAAAGTGAAGATTGGAAGAGTTCAAGGGATTTGGTGGCAGTGAATCAGCAAGTCTAGTGACAGAAACTGAGAGCTCAGTGAGTTGAGAACCTACAAGAAGTGACTGTAGAGAAAGTAAAAAGGTTCGATACAACTTGTGTTAGGAACTGTTCTAAGACTGTTGCCATAGGAGACAGCATTCCTACACATGCTGTCTACCTAGAAGTCTCGGAGTCTGTCAAATTAACATTGCAACTACCTAAGGGTGTCCTGGCCCTAACCCTTTCTCCCAAAGTTCTGTTCAAGAGAAACAAAATCTCTTTGCATTCAATAAGTGTCTGGAGCCCATGAATCTACCTTGCACTACACCCACTATGCCTTACAACCCACTCTATATGGAGGGACTCTGGAGAATCTCATTAGACTAAAGGAGGCCTGGGATCTTGCTACATTAAGATCTGTCATTTGGCAGCCCGATTGTGCATGTGTGCATGTATTTTCAATCACTGTCTACAGTCTGTAAGCACTTTCTTTCACCTCCTTCATTAACCATTAACTAAATGTGAGTACCAGTAATCTGAATTTACTTAGTAACACTTGCTAGCTGGTGTTTGGGTCTTGTTTTCCTCAGCAGGAACCATACCTCGACTGGGACCTTCTAATGCATGTCATCTGGAGTCAGCTTCCTTCTGCTTCCTGAACCTTTCCCAATAATGACATGCATTCCAGATCTTGCATATGCGCAGATCACACATAGCAATGTCGAACAGGCACAAAATTTTGTGGGATTTGGGAGACATATCCGATATGTGCCTATAGCATTTAGTAACATAGACTACAGGAAGGCAGGGCAGATGTCACCAATGCCTGGGCTGAAAAGCTTGTTGGCAGAGGTTTGAAAAGATATTATCATACTTTTTAGAAAATTTGTTTTTTTTTATAGCAATTCAGGAAATTATTTTACATTGAGGCGATAGGGAGGTACATATAGTGCAACAAATGACTATGTTCCACAATTTCCACTTTAACCACTTCAGCCCCGGAAGATTTTACTCCCTTCCTGACCAGAGCACTTTTTGCGATTCGGCACTGCGCCACTTTAACTGACAATTGCACGGTATTGCGACGTTGCACCCAAACAAAATTGACATCCTTTTTTTCCCACAAATAGAGTTTTCTTTTGGTGGTATTTGATCACCTCTTTGGTTTTTATTTTTTGCGCTATAAACAAAAAAAGAGCGTCAATCTTGAAAAAAAAGCAATATTTTTTCCATTTTGTTATAATAAATATCCCCAAAAAAATTTATAAATAAACAATTTTTTTCCTCAGTTTAGGCCGATATGTATTCTTCTACATATTTTTGGTAAAAAAAAAAATTGCAATAAGCATATATTGATTGGTTTGCACAAAATAGCGTCTACAAAATAGGGGATAGTTTTATGGCATTTTTATTATTATTTTTTTTTATTTTAGTAATGGCCGCGATTTGCGATTTTTATCGTGACTGCAACATTATAGTGGACACATCGGACACTTTTGACACTATTTTGGGACCATTGTCATTTATACAGCGATCAGTGCTATAAAAATGCACTGATTACTGTGTAAATTACACTGGCAGGGAAGGGATTAACCACTAGGAGGCAATCAAGGGGTTAAGTGTGTCCTAGGGAGTGATTCTAACTGTGGGGGGGATGGGCTTCAACTCACAGCGACAGTGATCACTGCTACCGATGACAGGGAGCAGTGATCTCTGTCACCATAACAAAAATATTGATCAATATAAAAATAGTAATAGCCTATTAAAAGGACTGTAAAACTGCATTCCAGGCAAACAGCTGAATACACTGAACTGTAGAAATGTGGGAGCAGAAAAATGACCAAGTGGTCAATGGAGTCTGCGCCCTTTTAATTTTTTTTCCATTTTTTAAATGTTTTTGTTTGAGTATAGATCTACAGTATGTGTGTCCCAAACATCTTTATTTCTTTGGAAAACAGTACCAAACACATTAGGTATGTATACTAGTGTGTCTCCTTTACAGTCAGGGGATACTGCCCTGAATGGCTGTCTTCCGTGGCTGTGAAGGTTAACAGCAGCCTCTAATACAGAGAAAAGTGGCACCGCTTGCCTGCCCCCTTCTGCCCCCTTTGCCATTAACAGAACTTGTATCACTATTTTCCCACAATGCATTGTGATCTGTAAATAGGCAGGGGAGTTCCTGTCATTCATCTGCTCCTCCTTTATTCACAGAACATGATGCATTAAGGGACAATAATAGTATGACAGTTGTGTGAATGGTGGAGAGGACAGAAGGGGGTGGGCGTGTGGTGAAACTTTTCCCTATAGCAGCGCTGCTGTTAACCTTTAGGGCCTTTTCACACGGATGGACTGGTGTTGTCCACTTGTCAGTTTTTCGGGCCCTTCAGTCTCCTCTATGGAGTGGCGGATGACAACGGACATGCAACCCTATTTGCCAAAAACATAAAAACAGACGGATGGGGATCTGGCAGATCGGATCAGATGGCAGTCAGGTGTAAATGAACAGCCGGTTTGTTTACATCCAACCCCAACAGAGGACAGCAGGCTTTGTCTGTGTCCACTCTATATAAGCGGAACAGACACAGACCCCCGCTCAGCAGGCGGATGACAGGCCCGTCTCCGCTTACTGTGCTGAGACAGCCCTGTCAGAGTCCTGCTCTACTCTATGGGGAGATCGGATGAAAACAGACCCCCTGTCCGTTTTCATCCTATCCGCCAGACGGATGGAAAATAGGGTCTTCATCCGTCTGGATATCACGGACAGGATCATATCGCATATCGGCAGATGTCAGCGGACATGTCACTGCTGATATCCGCCGCTTTATAGGAGTGAATTGAGGCTACGATCAGGTCCACCTGAAAAACTGACAGGCGGACCTGATCAGAAAGTCCGTGTAAAAGGGGCCTTACAGCCCTGGATGGCAGCTTCCATCAGTTGAGAAGGAGGCCTGCAGGTAATGGGATATACATTTAAAAAAAAATTGTTACATTGCTACATTTTTAGCTTTAAATCCACTTACTGTTAACTGACTCACTACCTCTTCTGGAAGCTGGAAGACTGTTCTAAACATCGGCTACTCTATTTGCCTTTTCTTTGTGTTGGGACTGCATTGGACAATGCAATTTATCATTGATATTTTGCTTTTTTTCTTATATACAAATTCACAAATATCTCCTTTCCCCCTTGTTTTTTCCCTTTTCAGGGAAATTACGTTTAATCCACATGTATGTGCACCGGTATTATTGAGATCTTGGGCTTAGGAGACCTGTATGGACACCCGAGGATGCATGGCATGGCTTTTTCTTTCTCCACAAATTGTGGTAGATTGCGCCTTGTCATGCGTCCACCTTGGGAGCCGGCCCTGAACGCCAGTATCATCCCAGTGCTGGCGATGTAACACTCGGTCCCTCTCCTAACTCTGTACTGACAATGGCATGGCCACTGTCAGCAGAGGATGTAAGTGAGGGATTCGCCATGCCATGAAGCGGAAGTCTGTCTACTGTGCAGACTTCCGGTTCCGGTGTGTAAGTCGGGCGTTAGCATTTGGCGCCACGGGGGGGGGGGGGGGGACTATTTAAACCCGGCCTGACAATCTGTCAGGCTGTGGTCTATTTGGAGGCTCGGGAGGCGCTGGGATCTGATACCAAGGTAAATATGGAACTATGATATTGGAAACATTAGGACACTGTCCCCCATTACTTATAAAGATTACTTATACTTACCTTATCCCTCAATTTTGAATTAATAGGACTTGGACTCCATTGACGTCTTGCAGACGGGGTTTCCCTGTTCTGCAGAAACTTTGTGACGCCCTAGGAGTATACCTTGGTGGCCCTTATAGTCCACTTAAGGTAGGAATAGCAACATTCTGGGAAGTATTTTCCTTGACTAGAATTCAATTCATGCATTATTAAATGCAATTCCTATTTGGGTTCTTTGTTTGTTCTTTTAGAACTCAAAATTACACTTATGACGTTGGTCAATTAGGGACAGATGCCCCATTTTCCCTCAAACGCAAACCCGAGACCCCAGTGTATTTTTCTTAAAAGATATTATGAGGTAGGTGCAATTCGATAGACCTGTGGCCTGGATTGAATTGTTCCCTTATCTCTGGTTTATGTGATATATTATTATATATCCTTCTTATAGGAGTATTTTGTATATTTCAGGTCTACTTGATAAACCATTAGATTAACAAGACCCTATATCGGGTCTCCAGCCATTTTTCCTTGGTCTCAGTTCTCTGATGCCATTTTGTGGATTTCATTGGGTGATTTTTTGTGATAACTTTTTGGGAACCCGTGGATGCTCAGACCCTCTGCTCTTGGAGGTAAGAGGCCGTGTGCATATCAGGGGTCCATATGGGACACTCATTGCCAAATCTCATGCAGCATAATTAATTATATATATGTGTAACAATTATCAGTTACTAGCATGTAGTAATTTGATATTCTTTATTTATACCTATATGCATATTTTAGAATGAGAAAATACCTTCAATATTCCAAACTTGTACCTTACGCCTTTCTCCTGAAGAAGCCACATCGGTGAAACATGTCGAGAATGAATGGACAAGTATAATGATTTGTGCACTTAGAGTATACCACTATTTTTGTTCTATTGGAGATTGTATGCATAACCTCTGAATCATAATATGTATATTGCTGTGCACAAATTCATAATTTTTTAGGTTTTATATTTCAATAAAAGTGTATCTATTTTATTATATTTAAACGCTTTTGCAATTTTGTACCTTAGATAGTCCCGTATCTACAATATTTCTATTTTCTTATCATTGATATTGCGAATGAGGGAAATAAAATGCTACAATAAGTGAAAATATGTGCTCTCTTTGAGTACATTATACTTTCCCTTTACGATACCCATAGACCTCAGACAGCAGACAGACATAGAGGCAAGATCCAACCTGGACCATTGAAAGATATGAAAAACGTTTGCATGTATACTTATGCCCATGGAGGAGAAAGAAAAAAAGTCAAAGGACATCCCCAGCAGCACGTATCTGGGAGGAAAATAAAACTAGTCATAGACAGATTGAAATTGGGCCGGTTCAGCAGGAGCTGACCAAGATTTGATCTGTCTATGGGCAAGCTGGTTGTACTGAAACCAATCCATCCATCAATCAATTTTAGTACAACCACCCTGTCAGCTTTTTTTTGCCCGATCACTGCCGGTGGCTATACCTAGCAGTGATCATTGTATCCCCCCGGCGGAGAAAGCTACCAGCGCTCCCCGCTGGCAGAACATAATAGTGCTGTGGTTGAAAGAAAACAAAAATGTGCATAATGTATGGCCTACCTAACAGTGACCAGTGCAGCTCTCGCCAGAGAGTGCCTACAATAGCCATGGAGTACCCACAGTCACATAATCACTTCCAGATTCAAGTGTGACCTGGAAGGCCATACATTGTGCAATTTTCTTTCCTTCATCCATGGGATGAAGGAAAGAAAACTGCTTGAATCCCTCCCGCAGCGCCATTGTGTTCTGCCAGCAGGTAGCCTTCCCCGCTGGCAGAATGCAGTGATCACTGCTAGTGGCTATAGCTGCTGGTAGTGATTGGGTGGAATAAAAACATCCAGCATGCCTATAGATGGCTTAAAATTCAACCAGTTCCTGCAGAACCGGCCCTATTTCGATCCGTCTATCGCCAGCTTAACAGTCATACTAGATCTATGGGCAACTTGAGGACAAAGTGTTTACCAGACAAATTCATTTATCTGCTAAGATAATTGTATTTACACAGGGCTGAAATACAATGAAAAGACTGACTCAGCAAGTTTAGCAGTAAGGTAAACATCACAAACCAAAAGCACCTAGCCCCTATATGAGCACATCTATTGGAGTTTCTGTCACAACTGACATAATTATAAGTTCTATACAATGATGCATTTCAAGAATGTAACATCTTGAACATGCTTCTAAAATGTTCTAATTTTTCAACAATCACTGCCTAAGTTTTGCCTTCAATCCTGCGGGGCTGTTCTGAAATCTGGCCTTAATCCTACAGTCCCTGCATGTCCAGGACGTGCCCCAGCATATAAATGAATGGGCAGTCTTTAAAGTGTACCTAAAGGCAAAATGTATTTTTTTTGTTTTGGATAGAGTGGAGATGGATTAGATCACCTGTCAGGTTTTTATTGCTGTCTGTGCCCCAGTAAGGCCCCTTTCCGTGCGGACCGTATGTCCGTATTTCAACCATCCGTTTTCAGATAAAATACGGACATACATGCATCCCTATGGGATAGCGGGTGTCAGCGGATGAACATCCGCTGACACCTGATATCATCCGTCTCCGCTATGGTCCAATTCTGCAGATGGAGGAAAATCCTATTTTTCTATCCGTCTGCAGAGCGGATGGGATGAACACGGACAGACGGTCCGTGTTCATCCGATCCACCATAGAGGAGAGCGGAGATCTGACAGGGCAGTGTGCAGGGACCGCCCTGTCATCCGCCGCCTCAGCGGGGACTAACGGAGCGATCCCCGCTGAGCAAGCGCATGTTTACGACGCGGATCATTAAGGATCCGTCCTGTGTGAAAGGGGCCTTTATGGAGATTAATCCTCTTGTTCTGTTTACCATTATCAATAAAAAGTGAAAGTAAAAGGAAGTCACTAATTTTGGGTTGTTCCCAGAAAAGTAATAGAGGGTAAATCTTCCGATGGGGACACTTGGTCTGGTGACTTGGGGGGGCCAAAGGATTTCCTTAATTTGCATGGATTTCCTCTCACCTCCTGTTTTGGCTATGGGACAGGAAGTGAAGGAAACTCTCCCCACTGGGACACAGATCGCAAAAATAAAAAATAAAAACTGACAGGGGTCATAACCCCCCTACGCTATCCCAAATTAAAAAAAAAAAAGTTTTGCCTATAATTCAACTTTAAGTAAACCTGCCCCCATACAACTGAATGGGCAGCCACAGAGCTAAATTGTTTGCCAATTTGTTTCTTTAGCAGACAGCTTGGCCCAGCAACTGCCCATGCAAGGATAAAGTGTTTGTAAACCCTCCCTTTTAAAAAAAAATAAAAATAACAAACATGCCTATACTTACCTGCTCTACGCAATGGGTTTGCACAGAGCAGCCTTTACAACTACTTTAAGTATTTCTACTGACCACTAACCACTTCCCTCCACTAACCACTTCCCTCCACTAACCAGTGGGGCTGGGGCATTCTTCCTCTCACTGGGCATCAATGCTGAGTTATTTTTTCCTTCCATTGATGCTGGAGCATCTTTTTCCTCCCACTAACCACTGACAATGGGGCATTTTTTTCTCCCACTTATTGACAACCCCAGGACATTTTTATGTCCTAACCAGCAATGTAAGGAGCAATATGTTTCATAAACCTGACAACTACACTGCATCCCCTGTATTGTACATTACATAGGTCTGACGCCTGAGCTCTATATTCTGTAGTACGTTACATAGGTCTGGCTTACGTATGAGCTCTATTTTCTATGTTGTATGTTACAAGGATGTGAATTCTGGGCTCTATATTCTTTGTTGTAGGTCACAGAGACCTGACCCTTGTACTCTATAGTCTATGTTGTTCGTTATACTGCTCATTACTCTCAAAATTTTACAGTACATTACATTCTACTGACCAATGTGTTTACTGTCTTAACAATTACTGACTGCTAAGTAGTCTTCAATATTTTTAATTAAGTTCTTTTTTAAGGTAGGCTTAGGTGCTTGCTATCTGTCTATATTCTGTGTATAGAAAGGCAAACAGTGCATCCGGAAAGTATTCAAAGCGCTTCACTTTTTCCACATTTTGTTACAACCTTATTCCAAAATAGATTATATTCATAATTTTCCTCAAAATTCTACAAACAATACCCTATAATAACAACATGAAAGAAGTTTGTTTGAAATCTTTGCAAATGTATTCAAAATAAAAAACGAAAAAAATAAACATCATTCCTTCGGCATGACACTCAGAATTGAGCTCAGGTACATCCTGTTTCCACTGATCATCCTTGAGATGTTTCTACAACTTGAGTGGAGTCCACATGTGGTAAATTCAGTTGATTGGACATGATTTGGAAAGGCACACACCTGTCTATATAAGGTCCCACAATTAGGTCCCTCTGAGAGCCCGTTCACACTACCGCGACTTGGGGGGCGACTTGTCAGACCGCAAGTCGCCCCAAGTCGCTTGACATCAGAAATGACATGCAAGTGAATGAGAGCCGTCTTAATGAACGCTACTGAAGTCGCTCCGACTTCAGAAAAGGTTCCTGTACTACTTCAATCCGACTTCTAGGCGACTTGTACCCATTGATTTCAATGGAAGTCGCCTCCAAGTCGGATCTCCATCTATATGGACGCGACAGTGTCTCCTTGAGGTGGAACTCCACGCCAAATTTTAAATAAAAAAACGGCATGGGTTCCCCCTCCAGGAGCATACCAGGCCCTTAGGTCTGGTATGGATTTTAAGGGCAACCCCCTACGCCGAAAAAACGGCGTGGGGATCCCCCCAAATCCATACCAGACCCTTATCCGAGCACGTAGCCTGGCCGGTCAGTAAAGGGGGTGGGGACGAGCGAGCGCCCCCCCCCCTCCTGAACCGTACCAGGCCGCATTCCCTCAACATGGGGGGTGGGTGCTTTGGGGAAGGGGGGCGCCCTGCGGCCCCCCACCCCAAAGCACCTTGTCCCCATGTTGATGAGGACAAGGGCCTCTTCCAGACAACCCTGGCCGTTGGTTGTCGGGGTCTGTGGGCGGGGGGCTTATCGGAATTCCGGGATCCCCCTTTAATAAGGGGGGCCTCAGATCCCGGCCCCCCACCCTATGTGAATGAGTATGGGGTACGATGTACCCCTACCTATTCACCCAAGGTGTAAAAGTGTAAATAATTTTTAAAATATTTTATTGCACTGCTCCGGGGGACTTCTTCCGTCTTGGGGGGTCTTCTCGCCGGACTCCTCCGCTCTCTTCTGCTCTTTTACCTAGCTCTTTCATGAGCAGAGGAGCCCGGCTTTCTTCTTCGTCGTCGTCGCCGTCGTCTGGGGGTCTCGTTCCACCTTCGGGGGTCTTCCGGGGTCTCTTCTGTTCTTGTCGCTGCCTTCTGCGCCGCCAGACCCCGACAACCAACGGCCAGGGCTGTCGGGAAGAGGCCCTTGTCCTCATCAACATGGGGACAAGGTGCTTTGGGGTGGGGGGGCCGCAGGGCGCCCCCCTTCCCCAAAGCACCCACCCCCATGTTGAGGGCATGCGGCCTGGTACGGTTCCTTTCCTGACCAGCCAGGCTGGGTGCTCGGATAAGGGTCTGGCATGGATTTTGGGGGGACCCCCATGCCGTTTTTTCGGCGTAGGGGGTTGCCCTTAAAATCCATACCAGACCTAAGGGCCTGGTATGCTCCTGGAGGGGGAACCCATGCCGGTTTTTTATTTCAAATTTGGCGTTGGGTTCTCCCTCCAGAGCTGATTATTCTCTGATTGGCCACGGCCAAAGTCGCCTGGCCTGGGGCGACTTAAAGTCATGTTGTAAGTCGCCCCAAGTCGTGTTGAAGTAGCTCCTCAAGTTGTGTCCAAGTTGCCTCCAAAAGTTGCGCTGGAAGTCGTGTCGCCCCTATGTGAACTGGCTCTGAGACAGGATTGTATCGAGGTACAGATCTGGGGAAGGGTACAGAAAAAGTTCTGCAACATTAAAGGTCCCAATGAGCACAGTGGCCTCCATCATCCATAAATGGAAGAAGTTTGAAGCCACCAGGACTCTTCTTAGAGCGGGCCACCCGGCCAAACTGAGCTATGGGGGGAGAAGGGCCTTAGTCAGGGAGGTGACCAAGAACCCAATGGTCACTCTGACAGAACTCCAGCATTTCTCTGTGGAGAAAGGGGAACCTTTCAGAAGAGCAACTGTCTCTGCAGCACTCCACCAATCAGGCCTGTATGGTAGATTCCCCAGACGGAAGCCGCTCCTCTGTAAAAGGAACATGACAGCACCTGAAGGACTTTCAGACCATGAGAAACAAAATTCTCTGGTCTGATGAAACAAAAGATTGAACTCTTTGACCTGGCCAATACCATCCCTAGAGTGAAGCATGGTGGTGGCAGCATCATGCTGTGGGGATGTTTTTCAGCGGTAGGAACTGGGAGACTAGTCAGGATTGAGGTAAAGATGAATGCAACAATGTACAGAGACATCCTTGATGAAAACCCGCTCCAGAGCGTTCTGGACCTCAGACTGGGGCAAAGGTTCATCTTCCAACAGGACAATGACCTTAAGCACACAGCCAACATAACAAAGGAGTGGCTACGGAACAACTCTGTGAATGTCCTTAAGTGGCTCAGGTAGAGCCCCGACTTGAACCCCATTGAATATCTTTGGAGAGATCTGAAAATGGCTGTGCACCGATGCTCGCGATCCAACCCGAAAATATCTGTGCCAAGCTTGTAGCATCATACTCAAAAAGACTCGAGGCTGTAATTGGTGCCAAAGATGCTTCAACAAAGTATTGAGCAAAGGCTGTGAATACTTATGTACATGTGATTTTTTTTGTTTTTATATTTTTAATAAATTTGCAAATATTTCAAACAAACTTCTTTTAAGTTGTAATCATGGGTTATTGTTTGTAGAATTTTGAGGACAATAATGAATTTAATCAATTTTGGAATAAGGCTGTAAGATAACAAAATGTGGAAAAAGTGAAGCGCTGTGAATATTTGCCGGATGCACTGTATGTAATGAGTTTTTTTTTTTGTTTTTTTTTAATGATCCTTCAACTTGAGGGTTATGTGCGATTGTGAGACTGTTGCTTGCAGGAGAGGAAATAAACAACACCTGTCCTTAAGGTGGCCATAGATGGATTGAAATTCAGCTGGTTCAGCAGGATGGGACAAGTTTTGATTAGTTAGTGGCCCTTCCCGATCAACTTCAGTTGAATATACAAGTTGGAACATGTTTGTCAATCAGGTAATTGTTTGTAGCCGCTGATCAGTATATTCTGACAGTGGCAGGGTCACTGTCAGAATACAATGTCCAGGAGGAGGGGAATCCAGCCAGAGGGCTGAACAAAAATAAATTGTCTATGGCCAGCTTTAGTCAAGTTTTGGTTGGATTTTGGAAAGACAAAAAGCCCAATAGTGTTTCACTTAAAGTGTCATTAAATCCAGACTATGAAAAACTCTCATTACATGCTATATAACAGAGTGTGCAAACTCACAAAGCCACTAAAGCATTCGTTTTGTGTAGACTAAATTATACCTGGTTAATTCTGCCTTTAGCTGTCACTCTCATATTTTCTTTGTCTCCACAGAAAGAATTAATGCACAAAATACAGGGGTCAGATATGTGCTGGGGAGAGGGCTAGTGCTAGCAGAGGGGTGGGGAGAGTTAAATATGTGCTGGGGGGGGGGGGCTCTATGGGAGGGGAGAGGGCTAGTGTTGCGGGGAAGTCAGATATGTGCTTGGTGGTGCTTCGGGAGGGGAGAGGGCAAGTGCTTGCAGGGGAGGCTGGATGTGTGCTGGGGGGATGCTTTTGGAGCAGAGAGGCTAGTGCTTGAGGGGGGGGCAGATATATGCTATGTGGTGCTTTGGGAGGGGAGAGAGCTAGAGCTAGCAAGGGGGGCACTTCGGGAGAGGAGAGAGCTAGAGCTAGCTGGGTGGGCTTGGATATGTGCTGGGGGTGCTTTGGGAGGAAAGGGGAAGGGCTAGTGCTGGAGGGGGGTCAGATATGTGCTACGTGGTGCTTTGGGAGGAGAGAAAGCTAAAGCTTGCAAGGGAGAGTCAGATATGTGTTGGGGGGGGGGGGCGCTTGGGGGTCTGATATGTGCTGGGGGCACTTTGGAAAGGGAGAGGGCTAGTGTAAGATGGGGGTGAGGGTCGGATATGTGCTGGGGGGGGGGCGCTTTAAAGGGGAGCGGGCTAGTGCAAGGGGGTTGGATATGTGCTGGGGGGGGGGGGGTGCGTGGGGGTCTGATATGTGCTGGGGTGCTTTGTGAGGGGAGAGGGCTAGTGCAAGGGGGTGGTGGTGAGGGTTGGATATGTGCTGGGGGGGAGCTTGGGTTCTAATATGTGATGGGGCGCTTTGGAGGGGGAGATGGTTAGTGCAAGATGGGGGTGGGGGGTCGGATATGTGCTGGGGGGGGCGCTTGGGGGTCTGATATGTGCTGGGGGTGCTTTGTGAGGGGAGAGGGCTAGTGCAAGGGGGTGGGGGCTAGATATGTGCTGGGGGGACGCTTGGGGGTCTGATATGCCAAAGCGCACCACAGCACATATCCTCTTGACCCCCCAATCACTACACATTTTTTTACAATTTTCTTCTTCCCAGCCACTCTCCCCCACCTCCCTGTCCATGTACAGAGCATAGAAAACTTTGTACAGACCTCGACCAGCGCATCCCTGCTCCCCCTCCTCCTGTGTATGTGTATACAGAGCGGAGAGGGAGGAGGGGGGAGCTTTTATCCACTGACACTGCCGTTCTGAAACAGGCTGCCGTCGGGAGGGGAGACACACATCAGATAGCGATCAGACTCATCACTCCCAGAGCATGTGTGAATGATGTGTCCTGGTCTGAGGAAGATAGAAACCCGAACACATCATTCAAAAATCGGACTGTCCAGTGTGGGCGTATACACTCTGGTAAATGACACCCCCCTCCCTTCCTCCTTTTCCATGTCTTGCTGTTGCTAAACATTGTAGGGGCAGTATATAGTATGCTGATTGATTACATTTACTAAAAAAACTCAAAAAAAAGCTTAGTTTTCATATAACTCAGTATTAAATTGGAGCTCCACCCAAAAGGGGAGGCTCTGCTTGTTTATTTCCTCCCCCCCCTCCCCTTCGCTGCCACATTTGGCACCTTTCAGGGGATAGCTGTCATAATCAGATTCCCGCTCCCACTTCCGGGTAAGATCGCCGCAATCGTTGTGCGGCGATCTACAAAATTTCCGGCCCCTCCTCCTTCCCCCTCGCTGCCTTCTGGGAGACACACAGGTCCCAGAACACAGCAGGACCATTCAGAAAGCACATGCGCAGTTAGGAAACTGTGAAGCCGCAAGGCTTGACTTCCTGTTTCCCTTAGTGAAGATGCCGCTGCCTGCACCCAGAGCCGTTGGATGGATCGGCTTGGGGTTCCGACATTGCGGGATCCCTGGACAGATAAGTGTCCTTATATTAAAAGTCAACTTTTTTTTTTTTTTTTACAAGCTGAAACTTTTTTAACCACTTAAAGGCCAGGCCTCGCCCACAGGGACCATGTCACTGGCCACACCCCACACACATGTTTTTTTTTTTCTCCAAATTTCAATAACTTTATCAACACTCTGCGGCATATCCATTAAACTGTGCTGATAACAGACGTGTGAATCCGCGGCCAGCTATTATTAGGCCACTTTCACACTGAAGCGCTTCTAAACTGCCAGTAAAAACACTGAGCGCTTTTGAAGAGCTTTTCTGGCGCTTTTGAAGAGCTTTCCATTCATTTCAATGGGGAGGGGAGTTTTTCACAGCCCTGCCAGCGCACTGCCCCAGTGTGAAAGTGTTCATTGATTTTAATGGAAATACGGTTTCGTGAGCTTTTTAGGCTCTGTTTTTAGCGTGAAAGCGCCTGAAAAGCACCTCAGTGTGAAACTGGTCTAAGGAATGTACTGAAGTAATAAGTTAGCAAGTGTTCATTGGCAAGTGGCAAAAAAACAAGTGACGTGATCCAGGGGTCAAGTCCTGGGGAAAAAAGTGTGGGAACTCCCACCCAAGGTCCACTCGCCCACCAAAAAAAAATAAAAAATGATACGCTCATATACACGAACGCTTCAAAAGTGGTATTTTTCATCCAATTTTCGTATTTTGTATATGAAGCTTAACTGTTAGTACATAAAATAAAACAGTCCTCAATACACATAAATACGGTAATTCTCTGAATAATCAGCATTCATTCGATTGTGCTTCCATGCAAATGTGAACATCATGTTCTGATCTTTATTGGGGAATTGTATTTTGTATATAGAGTGTTTATGTGGTGCGTTTACACTTTTCATTGAACAGAGTTTGGATAACACAGGGTTAAACGGAAAGGTCATAAATTAACTGCACATTATCTGGACAGAATGCTTGGGGAGATAGTGATGTGTTCCTGCTTAGGAGATGTATGTTAGCTTGGGGGGCTGCAAACTCTGCAGGGCTCCAACACACACTCGCTGCTATTCCAACCCTTCACATATTTCCACATAAACCTCCTGGCATTAAACTTTGCCAGGTGTGGTGCTCAGCTTACCACCCCAAACTGATGTTCCTCCCTCAGCTCACCTCTCTCCCTGCATGTCCAGAATAGCTGTGCTCCTCCTCTGGGTTCTCTCATCATATGGCACTGAAGATAGAGGAGGGGGGGGGATTCAGCGGGACACACAGAGCAAGTATGCAGGAGACTTGGGGGGTGGGGAAGATGAGGAGACAGAAAATCAGGAGGGGCCGGCGGGGAGGAGCGCATCACGAGAGGTCTGACTAAATACAATCTCTTAGCAGCAGGGACCTGATCTACCTGTTAGCTAGCTGTGATTGACAGGTAGATCGAAGCGGAAGCTGTCATGGGGCCCTACTGGCAGTGCCTGAATGGTCAGGTGTGCGGCACTTACTATTGCGAGCTGTGTCGGCAGCTGCTGGTGTAGCACCTGCCACACAGCTCGCATACTTCAAAGTCTTGCAGGACACGGCTGCTAATGGGAACTGAGTTCCTGTTGTGGAAAAAGTACAGGAACTCCGTTCCCATGCGTTCCCGCAGGACTTGAGCCCTGACGTGATCAATGCAGGCGGAGCCTTTGTTTTCTTGTTGCACAATAAGCCCCCCAGGGCACTTACCCATGATCCCTCAGCTTTGCTGCATCTGGTTTGCATGCAATAAATTGCCTGGGGAAGATGCTATTTTGTGATTTGTCAATTTTAACTGTATATATTTATTTTGATAGTTTGTGATAATATCATAAGATATATAATACACATCTAAAAGAAAATATAAGAAAAAAAATAAATAAAAAATGAAGGTCGCCATATGGTGGGAGGTGACCTCGTACATCCTGCCGTTTTCTTGGAGAGAGAAATGTTAAAAAGGGCTTGTGCTGTTTTCAGCACATCATGGGCTCCTGTTTGGGGTCTGTGGTGCAGAATCGATAGCAAGAGATTTTGAAAGCATAATTTTTGTAAATAGGACTGCCTGTGATCATTATTCCGAGCGTCCTCACTACTATGGTAAAATATAGACTTAAACTGACCTGGGGAAAAGTTGGTCCTCTTCTGATAATCTCATAAGGATAAGCAAGTTTTGTGGGGAACGGCTCTTTAACTTTATTTAATGTAATTGCTAATACTTAAAAAGTAAAAAAAAAGGTACTTGGTCAGCAATGCTAGTGACAGGTACAATGACACAAGGCAGGCATTCCACCCAGTATAAGGCTACTTTCACACTTAAGCGTTGTGGGCGCTGGCGGTAAAGCGGCGCTATATTTCTTGCACACACCCAAGAGGTGTGTGCAAGAAAAACAAAAAGTGACGTGACTGAGTGCCAGTGAAATTTTGTGAGGTACTACTCCCAAATTGTTTCACTAGCACCCTGGGATACCACTCCCAGCAGGCACATCATCAGGAGGTCTTTACACCTCCCAGCCCTTGGCCGGACAAATGCAGCCCCTCTCCCACCACAATGGTATTAGCACTGAGCCCGGGTTCACACTGGGAGCTCATGTCGCATGACGTGTGAAAATCAATGTTTTCCTATGGGAGTCGTCTTAACTGGTCCGACACAAGTTGGTCCGACTTTGAAAATGCTCCCTGTACTACTTTGGTCGGACTTTGATCCGACTTCAGCCCATTGACTATCACTGAAGTCGGATCAAAGTCGGATCACCGTCTTGCATGATCCGACTTTTGGCATGCGACTTGTGCTCTGATGATCTTGAGGGGGAACTCCACGCCAAATTTTAAATAAAAAACCGGCATGGGTTCCCCCTCATAGAGCATACCAGGCCCTTGGGTCTGGTATGGTTTTTAAGAGGAACCCCCTATGCCGAAAAAACGGCATGGGGGTCACCCCAAAATCAATACTAGACCTGTATCCGGCACGCAGCCCAGCCAGTCAGGAAGAGGGGTGGGGACGAGTGAGCGCCCCCCCTCCTGAGCCGTACCAGGCCACATGCCCTCAACATGGGGGGTGTGTGCTTTGGGGCAGGGGGGCTCCCTGCGGCCCCCCCACCCCAAAGCACCTTGTCCCCATGTTGATGAGGACAAGGGCCTCTTCCTGACAACCCTGGCCGTTGGTTGTCAGGGTCTGCGGGCGGGGGGCTCATCGGAATCCGGGAGCCCCCTTTTAATAAGGGGGCCCCCAGATCCCGGCTCCCCACCCTATGTGAATGAGTATGGGGTACATCGTACCCCTACCCATTCACCTGGGAAAAAAAGTGTCAATAAAAAAAAACACACTAGACAGGTTTTTAAAGTAATTTATTAGGCACCCCCGTGGTCTTCTTCCAACTTCGGGGTCTCTTCTGACTTCTCCGCGCTCTCTGGTTCTTCTCCTGCTCTCCGGTGCCTTCTACCGGGCTCCTTCGCTATCTTCTACTCTTTTGGCGGCTCTTTTGCTAGCATTGGCCTGTCGTCTTCTTCCCTCCGGTCTTTTTCCAATGTTGACATGACGCTCTCTCCCGCTGTAATGCTGTGTGCGTGGTGTGCAATGACTTATATAGGCATGGGGCGGGGTCACTGGGTGATGTCATCTGATGACCACGCCCCCGTATGACATCGCCACCCCATCATGCACCAGATGGTGACGTCATAAGGGGCATGGTCACCGGATGACATCACCCCGTGACCCCGCCTAAAGTTCCCCCTCAAGATTCATTCCAAACACAGTGCCTGGTATTGGCGGGATCCAAGTCGGATCCCTGTTCATTGAAAGTCGGACGAATGTCTGCCTTTGTTTTCTTGTTGCACAATAAGCCCTCCAGGGCACTTACCCATGATCCCTCAGCTTTGCTGCATCTGATTTGCATGCCATTTAATTGCTTGGGGAAGATGATGTTTTTTGGTTAAATATTTGTCAACTTTAACTGTATATATTTATTTTGATAGTTGTGATAATATCATAAGATATATAATACACACCTAAAAGAAAATATAAGAAAAATATAAATAAAAAATGAAGGTCGCCATATGGTGGGGGGTGACCTCGTACATCCTGCCGTTTTCTTGGAGAGCGAAATGTTAAAAAGGGCTTGTGCTGTTTTCAGCACATCATGGGCTCCTGTTTGGGGTCTGTGGTGCAGAATCGATAGCAAGAGATTTTGAAAGCATAATTTTTGTGAATAGGACTGCCTGTGATCATTATTCCGGGCGTCCTCACTACTATGGTAAAAGATAGACTTAAACTGACCTGGGGAAAGATTGGTCCTCTTCTGATGATCTCATAAGGATAAGCAAGTTTTGTGGGAAACGGCTCTTTAACTATATTTAATTTAATTGCTAATACTTATAAAGTAAAAAAGAAAAGTACTTGGTCAGCAATGCTAGTGACAGGTACAATGACACAAGGCAGGCATTCCACCCAGTATAAGGCTACTTTCACACTGAAGCGTTGCGGGCGCTGGCGGTAAAGCGGCGCTATATTTAGCGCAGATTTACCGTCATATTAGCGGCGCTATTCGTTAAAACCGCCCCGCCAGCCGGGCTAGCCGGCCTCCTCCGCTATCTTCTGCTCTTTTGGCCGATCTTTTGCTATTGTTGGCCCGTCGTCTTTTTCCCTCCGGTCTTTTTCCAATGTTGACATGACGCTCTCTCCCGCTATAATGCTGTGTGCGCAATGACTTATATAGGCATGGGGCGGGGTCACCGGGTGATGTCATGCGGTGACCACGCCCCCATATGACATCGCCACCCCATCGTGCACCAGACGGTGACGTCATAAGGGGCATGGTCACCGGATGACATCACCCGGTGACCCCGCCTAAAGTTCCCCCTCATGATTCATTCCAAACACAGTGCCTTGTATTGGAGGGGATCCAAGTCGGATCCCTGTTCATTGAAAGTCGGACGAATGTCTGCCTTTGTTTTCTTGTTGCACAATAAGCCCTCCAGGGCACTTACCCATGATCCCTCAGCTTTGCTGCATCTGATTTGCATGCAATAAATTGCTTGGGGAAGATGCTGTTTTTGGTTAAATATTTGTCAATTTTAACTGTATATATTTATTTTGATAGTTGTGATAATATCATAAGATATATAATACACACCTAAAAGAAAATATAAGAAAAATATAAATAAAAAATGAAGGTCGCCATATGGTGGGGGGTGACCTCGTACATCCTGCCGTTTTCTTGGAGAGCAAAATGTTAAAAAGGGCTTGTGCTGTTTTCAGCACATCATGGGCTCCTGTTTGGGGTCTGTGGTGCAGAATCGATAGCAAGAGATTTTGAAAGCATAATTTTTGTGAAAAGGACTGCCTGTGATCATTATTCCGGGCGTCCTCACTACTATGGTAAAAGATAGACTTAAACTGACCTGGGGAAAAATTGGTCCTCTTCTGATGATCTCATAAGGATAAGCAAGTTTTGTGGGAAACGGCTCTTTAACTATATTTAATTTAATTGCTAATACTTATAAAGTAAAAAAAAAAGTACTTGGTCAGCAATGCTAGTGACAGGTACAATGACACAAGGCAGGCATTCCACCCAGTATAAGGCTACTTTCACACTGAAGCGTTGCGGGCGCTGGCGGTAAAGCGGCGCTCTATTTAGCGCCGATTTACCGTCGTTTTAGCGGGGTTATTCGTTAAAACCGCCCCGCTAGCCGGCCTCCTCCGCTATCTTCTGCTCTTTTGCCCGATCTTTTTCTAGCGTTGGCCCGTCGTCTTTTTCCCTCCGGTCTTTTTCCAATGTTGACATGACGCTCTCTCCCACTGTAATGCTGTGTGCGTGGTGCGCAACGACTTATATAGGCATGGGGCGGGGTCACCGGGTGATGTCATCTGATGACCACACCCCCAAATGACATCGCCGCCCCATCATGCACCAGACAGTGACGCCAAAAGGGGCATGGTCACTGGATGACATCACCCGGTGACCCCGCCTAAAGTTCCCCCTCAAGATTCATTTCAAACACAGTGCCTGGTATTGGCGGGGAGCCAAGTCGGATCCCTGTTCATTGAAAGTCGGACGAATGTCGGCATCAAGTCGCAGGGCAAAGTCAGATCCAAAGTAGGCCGGCTGTCGTGTCATACCAGTGTGAACCCGGCCTTAGGGAGAGTCCTGCCCTCAACCAAGGCAAGCCTGGTAAACTAGGCCAGAATCAAACCGGGAAGAAAAGGATCGTACTCACCTTATTAAATCCGGAATTACTAACAGCGGAAGGGGAACCCCACTCAATAATCTTAAAATCTCAAGTCTTCAGATTTAGTGTCTTAAGTCTTAAATTTCAAACATCATTGTGGAAAGGCAGACCCTATTTTGACACCTTGATCATCTTGTTCCTTGCTCTAAACTTCCAAAATTCCTCTGTACTATCTTCTACAATTTTTTTCTTATCTCTCAGATAGTAGGTGTACAAAAAACTTAAAGAGAAACTGCAGTCTGCTCACATAATTTGTAATAAAAACATCTTTGCCATTCTGAAGCTTCCCTCCAACCACTTTGCATATTATTTTATATATAGTGTGATTCTATACTTGCCATTTATGCTGCAGAAATCTCCCTCCACTGAGTCTGGCTGCAACCATTTTAACTGTGGGCAGGTGAAGCTGCTGCCTGTTCACTTCCTGGATTTACACAGACACACCTCCAGCTCTGCAGCTCTCAAAGGCCCTCTTATGACTCATCCCCCCCCTTCCTGGCAAACTCTCACGAGAGTGAGAGAGAGAGAGAGAGAGGAGAGGGAGAGAGCGAGAGAGAGCTGTGCATGATGCCATAAGCCTAGGCTTTTTACCAGACAAGAAACAGGAAGTGGGCTGCATAAGTTATTTACTGGCAGAAAAAAAAATGTTTTACTATCCAAAGTTAAAACAACAAGGGCAGAAGGTTTAATAGATGGAAAGTTGAAAAAAAGGACTGAAGTTCCGTTTTAAGCCTAGGCTAACACACCCTTCCACTGAAATGTCTTCATTTTAAAATAAGTGTATGTTCCTTACTTTCCATAGAGCAAGTTTTATAGAGTTGACTAATAGTAATACTTTCTTGAAATCTTTCTTCGCTCCATAATTAAAAATTTTTAAGGTGCAAAGTTCTTCAACTAGTGGTCCTACTTTTCTACAGTGATTCTGGGCAAAGCCACAGTTCCAACAAATGTGTAGGGGTGTTTCCTCCATTAAAGCATCCCTCTCTCACACATCGTGGGCTTCTAATTAATCCTCGGCTATATTGAAAACTTCTTGTTGGCAGGATTTCTCTCACAATACACCAAACCAGGTCTTTCTACTCATTAGATAATAGCAAAAATGCTGATGCTTCCCAAATTTCTTTAGTTATTTTGTAAGAAAAGTTTTTATTTGGACTAATTATAATTCCCTCTTCTAAAAGTTTTTTTAAATTTTTTATAATCTTTTAAAATCTCAATATCCACATCCACCAATTTAAAATCCCTAAGAATTCTTTCCAAGATTATATAATTTTCTGGGGGGGGGGGGGGGGGGGGTCCACATCAGAGGTTTTTGTTGGTCTAGGTCTGCCCATTTATATCTTTTAACAAAAAAACCTAACTGATAATTAAGGAAAATATTAATCCGGGCTTCTTTATTTAATAACCTATTGATAATATATGAAAAATATTTTAAACATAAAAAATTTCTAATATCCGGAAAGCTCTTCCCCCCCTTTTAACTTTGGCTTATAGATTTCCTCGTGTTTTATCCTTTCCATCTTTAGTCCCCAAAAAAAGTTAAAACATTTGAACAATCTCTTCAAGAATAAAACTGGTGGAAAAAAAGACCATTAATAGATATAAAATAATTGGTAAAATTACCCTATGTCTCCAAAAATCGAATTTATTTTTTACCCTTTCCAGAAGCGCTTCCCAATTTTTTATATTTTCATTGTTTTCTAAACAAAACCCCTAAAATGTTTACATCCGATACTCTAGGTATCTTAAGATCTGGTTCTGTATAAAAATCTCCAATTGAAAAAACTCCAGATTTGTCTAGATTTATTTTGAAACCTGAGCCTCCACAAAACCACTCAACAATCCTTAGTGCTCTTTTAAGACTTTTTGAATTTTTCACTATTAAGGTTACATCATCCAATCATGTATGCAATCGTTGATACCCACCACTCCCAAGGACAAAAAAGCCTTCTACCACTTTGTCCTTCCTAATTGTATTTAAAAGTGGTTCTATTGTGCATATAAATAGGATCAGGGACAAAGCACACCCTTATTTCACTCCACTTAATGAATTTGAGTTATGTAATAACAATAATATAAAGATATATGGGAATGTATATTGTGTAAATGTAAATATTTAATAAAATGTGATTATTCAAAAAAAAAAAAAACATTTCTGACCTCTGTCTCTAACATCCCAGATGATGTCTCTGATTCAAGTTAACGAATCTCATATGACCCTACCTGGAACAGCACAGGTTTGCTCTTCCTCGATGATTGCACTCACATACTTTTTCATTCTTTTGGCTAGTCATTTTGCATAAATTTTTTAGTTGCTGTTCAGAAGTAGAATTGGCCTCTAATTTTTTATTTGCTCTTCGTCTCCTTTTTTAAAGATGAGGACTATTACTCCTTCATTCCAAGAATCCGGTAACTTGAAGTTTTTCTAGCAATACTATCTAAAAGATCATCTTTTAAAATTTTCCAAAAGCAGAGGTAAAATTCCACCGGTAGTCTGTCTTTTCCAGGGGTTTTAAAACTGGCAAAACTTCTAATGACAAAACTTCTTGGTTAAAATCCTGGGCCAACAGATTTTGCTCCACTTTGTTCAGAGATTTTTCCAGACTTCCTATAAAAAAACTCAGACAACGACTCGTCTATATTTTTAGTACAAAATAAATCCTCATAAAAATGTTTTACTTTCTTCAACTTCCCTTCTATTGATGTTTCTCCTTCCATTTTAATTTCATGTTTTTTGTCAACAATTAAAATAAAAATATTTAGAACATTTCTCATTCTCTTCCAGATCTCTCACCCTATAGTTAAATATTATTTGCTTTCCTCCAATGTCATTCTTATTTCTCTTTTTGTTTTCTCTATTTCTGTCTTTATATCCACTCCTTCATTAGCTAAATGAAAAAAGACTTGTAGTCTAGCATTTACTCTTCTATACAGATCTCTCTTATCCTTTGCATCTTCTTTGCTTTTCTTAATAAAACATTTTTTTAAAAGTTTCTTGCCCTCATCCCACCACACTAAAATATGTTCATATTTTTATTTTTTTTCTGTTTCCATTCTGTGTATAAACTTTGAAACTCTTTCCCTATTATTTCTTCCTTACAGAGATGTATTTAATTTCCAGTATGGAGAATTCTTCTCTATCCCACCTCCAATTTCCACATTACAACAAATTAGTTTGCGATCAGAGAAGCACACATCCTTGGCCTCGACGTCCCTCGCACAGATAGAATCTGAAACAAAAAAATAGTAAATTCTAGACTCTGCTCTTTTATTTTTCCAGGTTTGTTTTTTTTTTTCTTGTGTCTGCCTCACTGGACTCCCACACATCCTTTAAGTTAATAGAAGCAATTGCATCTTTCAAAAAACTGTCCATTTTTTGGTCCCCATCCAGAGGACAATTAAACTCACCACCAGTGATTATTGGTTTTGTTCCTAGGATAAAAAGCTGCAAAACCTTGAATAAATCTTTTCTTTCTTCTTTTGAATTAGAGGCGTATACGCTAAAGACTTACATTTTTTGTTCTCCCTTTTGCAATTTAGCCATTAGAAGTCTCCCGGGGATATAGATCTTCAATTCCAAGTATTTCCCTTCTTGGATGTCAAAATATCTACTGCTACACACTTATTCTCATTACCACCTGAAAAGGCAGCATTACCCTTCCAGAACTTTTTAATGTTCTCATAATTTAGTCTTTGCTCTAAAGTGCACTCTTGCAAAAGGATAATATCTAACCCCTGAGTTCTACTAGCAGTTCTTCATTTTGCAGAAGGGTGCAGTTCAGCTTCCAAAAGCCCAGGGCAGGGGCAAACCCCTTGCCTAAGTCACCCTGAAAGTGAAAAGCCCTGTGATCAAAGAACAATCAGGGGACCATGAAGTACCCATGATGTCTGACTGCCTTGGAGGTGAATACGAAGTCAATCCTGGAACACGCAGATCCATCAGGGCAGCACCAAGAATAGTTCTATGCTCCCTTCTACCCACGATGTCCTATAAGGAGGACTTCATGGTCAACTCTCTAAGCAGCCTAGACGTAGCTTTATGGGGAGTTCTTTTTTTTTTTTTTTTTCAAAGCCCGTGGCGTGTGAAACACACCCAAAAACTCCAACCGGTGCCAAAAAAAAGTGCACACACATAAAGAGGTGACACAAAACGTGCAACGGGTGTTACACTAGTCCTCCATAGGAAGGACCTTACCCTGATCCCCCGGGGCATTAGGCTCCTGACGGGGACTGAGGTACTTCACTCGGGTCCATCTTGCCGAAACCAGACGGACCCCCTTTCTCTGGAGGGTCTGCCGGTGGGGCTCCCCCGAAGGAAGACTCTATGGGAGAGAATGATCTAAGCCAAAAGGCCATGTCCACACCCCACCCCAAGACTTTCAAGTTAGGCCCGAAGAACCACCCTACTAATCACACAGTGAGAAAACGTGTACACTCCAAACAAAAAAGTACAAAAAAGTGACAAACAAAGGGGTAAATAAATAGAAAGTGGGGGAGAAGGAAGTGGGAGAAGTGAAAGTGACCATTGTGCAATACAATGGCCAGCCCTTTGGCCAGAAATAAACAAATTCCTCTGGTCCTAGCCAAAGGCAAGTGTGAAAAACGCGTGTATGGTGAAAGGACCATGGTGCCATAAATCAAAGTGACCCTCACTCACAGTGATTGAACGGCACCCCCTGAAATGCCATTTCAGGGGCACATTTTATTTTATTTTTTTAAAGACAGTGGCGTGTGAAACATACCCAAAAACTCCACCCGGTGCCAAAAAAAGTGCACACACATAGAGAGTGAAACACAAAATGTGCAACGGGTGTTACACTGTCCTCTACTAGGGAAGAACCTTACCCTGATCCCCCGGGGCGTTAGGCTCCAGACAGGGACTGAGGTACTTCACTTGGTCCATCTGCCCGAAACCAGACGGACCCCTTTCTCTGGAGGGTCTGCCGAAACAGACCCACCCAAGTACTTGGTGGGGCTCCCCCGAAGGGAGACCCCATGAGAGAAGGTGAACTAAGCCAGAAGGCCATGTCTGCCCCCATCCCAAGACTTTCAGGGTTGGCCCGAGGACCCACACCCTACTCATCACACAGTGACAAAACGTGTAACATCAAAAAAAAAAAAAATTACAAAGGGAATAAATAAAAAGAAAGTGGGGGAGCAGGAAGTGGGAGAGAGTGAAAGTGACCATTGTGCAATACAATGGCCAGCCCTCCGGCCAGGAATAAAAAATTCCCCTGGTCCTAGCCAAAAGGCCCTAGAGGCAGGTGTAAAATAAAAGTGTGTATAGTGAAGTGTCGCTGGTGCCATAAATCAACATGACCCTCACTCACAGTGACTGTATGGCACCCCTGAACTGCCACTTCAGGGGCACATTCCCCATAGGCTTTTTGTACAACCCTGACCCACAACCCAGACCACAACGGCCCCCACCCCAGCCAGGAAGAAGAAGCTCAGGGGGCCAAACCTCACCCCATCACTCCATTAATTTACATCCAGGAGACACCAGCAACTCCTCCCCTTAGCGTAGAAGAAGCTACTGGCATACTCTCCTGAATAACCTGGCCTGAAGCTAGGTCCGCCCCCATCTAGGCCAGAAGGCCAGGGACTCGACCCTCCGGATCAGACCCAGTGGTTCTCCATCCTCATCAGGAGCACCCTTCCAGGCGGCTCAGACTCAACCATCGGCAGGCCCCCAGTATCTATCGGGCAGCTCGGCATAGGCCCTGCTGAAACTGCCCTTCTAGGCACTATAACACCATTGGAATTGCTGGCCCTCCCCAACAAGAGTAGCACAGCGCCTCCTCTGGAAACTGATAAGAACAGATACTACACTTGATCTTAGCCAAAAGGCAGAGAAGCAATTTATGGGGCGTTCTTTTTTTGATTGAAAATGTATACTTTATTTTTCAAGAAAATATACAAAAAACAAATACTTTGAACAGGGTACATTCATCATCAAGCATACATTAAATTACATTCATCCTGCGGTATGATGCCTGATGTGTTGTGCAGAGTACTAGTACCCCGAAACATCACATCATGCATGACGGCGCATTACCCTGTAAGCATTACATCAATAACATTTAACGTTTTTCTTCGTCTGTTGTCTTCTGTCAATGGCAAATCAATAGGCAACGGGTGTGATGTGAGGGGGTAGGGGGGGGGGGGGGTGGTGAGGGGGAAAAGAGTTCACCGGCCCGAAGCTTTATTTGAACTGCCCATGGGTACATAGAGTGGGAAAGGGTAGGGGGGAAGATCTTTTATGGGGTGTTCTTGTATATAATAAACAATACCTGTCAACATAAGTCCTTAATCAAGTTTTGTTTGTATTTTTGATAGCCAAAGAGCCCAATAGTGTTTCACTTATTGGGAGTTTTTGTTTAAAGTTATGTTACAGCTGTGGTCTTGTGACATACTGACATATAATGGCATCACTGCAGTTTGGAAGAGCAGATATGATCTTTCAGAAATACTTGCAAGGGGAACTATAGTAATTTTCAAATTTGCGTGTAAAAGAGATCCGGTTAATATAAACAACCATATTAACATGTGCAAATATGTTAAAACACCCTTTTTTATGTATATTATGTTAATATCTATGTACATAAAAGCCAGCCTTTTTGATCCTCAAGGCCTCATTCTCACGAGGCCGATCAGCTTCCACGGAGTCCGCCTCTGTCTGCCAGCTCAGAGGGAGATCTCTCCGTTGATCTTCGCTGAGCCGGCGGATGTCAGGTCCCTCTCTGCTCACTAAGCGGAGAGGGGCTTGTCGAGCGCCGCTGGTTTCTATGGAGAGATCGGATGAAAACGGACAGCATGTCCGTTTTCATCAGATCTCGTCCGATCGGCCAGTGACTAATTCGAGCGTAGGGCCATCCGTCTGCTTTTAGCGGATCGGACTGGGTCGGATGTCAGCGGACATGTCACCCAAAGAGAGCCAGAAAGGGGAGCTGCCAATGTAAACAGACAGATCCCCATTCTAAAAGGGGAGGAGAGATAGATCCTAGTTATTAGGAACAGCGATCTCTCTCCTTCTCCGGTCAGTCCCATCCCCCCACAGTTCGAAACACCTCCCAGGGATGGTGTCCCTTCCCTACCAGTGACATTTACACAGTAATCAGTGCATTTTTATAGCACTGATCGCTTTATAAATGTCAATGGTCCCAAAAATGGGTCAAAAGTGTCCGATAAGGTTTTGTCCTCTCTTATACCTGAAAGAGCTAAAGTGACTTTTAGGGGCGTCCCGTCCTTACAAAGTAAGATAGCCCCAAACATCATTAATCCGCCCGTTAGACCCTCATTTTTTCATAATTTGAAGGGTTATTACCCTTGCAAAAAATGTGGGGTATGTCGCTGCAACACAGCGGGCAAGTCTAAAAGCGTCCAATTCCATTCCACAGTTACAAAACGCATTTATCAGATTAAGGGTTTCCACACTTGCGCATCTAGATACGTGGTTTACCTCATAACCTGTCCCTGTGGGAAGCAGTATATTGGACGCACTACACGTACATTCTCCATCAGAGTAGGAGAACACTTGGCCAAAATCAGAGGGGGGGACACTAAACATACTGTCCCCCGTCATTACAAGGAATGCCATGACTGCAATCCTGAAGGGACTTCATTCATTGTAATTGACAGTTACATTCCTCCCTGGCGGGGCGGAGCAATGACATGGGGTGTCTCACAGCTTGAAACCTTTTGGATTTTTTCTTTACAATCGTACCAACCTTGGGGACTCAATGTCGAGTGGGACATCAATTCTTTTCTTAATAAAGCATAATAACATTGCGCAACATACATATTTTGCGCCATTTTTTACACTTTTTATATTTTATTTCTTTTTTGCCTGTCTGTTTATAGCGTAGTTTTTTTTTATTTTTATTTTTTTATTTTGTTCTCCACATTCTCCAATTATCCAAATATACATATAAATAATGAGATGGGATCAACTATAATTCTTATTTATTATGCATCATGCAGATTCATTTAAGATTTTATCCTATGATTTCTTTTTGTATATATTGTAGCTTTTGAAATGTACGAGGTCAGCCGTATATCACAGCTATTTCAATTCCAATTATAACTGTATACTTTAAAAAGAATCAATGTTAATATACAAAGCCAAAGAATATATAAATACCTTTATATGACATAAGTGTGCTAGGAAGTTTTTCCTGCCCTACCAGCTGGCTCTTTGTGCCAGTTGGTTTGGTTCTGTTCTAGTCCATGCTTTTTTTTCCATTGGCCGTGTATGTTTAACGTCATTTAGTGACCTCTTAATTTTAATTTTAATTTTAACATTCTTATACTCGAGATTTGCCTGTGCTAAAGTTCCTCTGTTTTTTCTTGCACATGCCCAGTTCATTTTGTGTGTTGTAATGGTGCCAGATCCGGTCCTGTTAAGAGGATCGGATTTTATGTTATTGATTGCCCTGTTTGTTTAGTCGCGGCCTCTATCTACGTCATTCCCGGCCCCATATAGAGGCTTGGACAGCATTGCGCTCCACGCGCACTACATTTCTGGTGTAAACAACGGAAGTCGCGTCACTTACGCTTTTGGGCGCCATTTTGCGGACGGCGCCACATCTCAAACACACTGTATGAGATCTTTTTAACCGTCTTCTCTTCCTTCAAGCTGTTATATATATTTTTATCTTAATAAGCACCTAGTATTATTTTCAGCTAATATGTCCATTTACTTATGGACACAGTCAAAATTGTGCAACGATCTATAGCTATATTGTTAACCACCACAGACTCACAATGAGGCTTGACACACAAGCCATGGGCACCATCTTCCCTGGAACAGGAAGTAGTTCAATTATTGTTAACCACCACAGACTCACAATGAGGCTTGACACACAAGCCATGGGCGCCATCTTCCCTGGAACAGGAAGTAGTTCACTGGTGGCCCCAGTGAATCAGCACCCCCAGATGATGCCTCTATAAGGCGAAACATGTCAGGAGACTAATTTGCTGATGCCACTGCTGCCAATTCTTTCCATATATGCTTGCATTTTCTCTGCACATGTGAGTACCCATCTGCTTTTTTAAAAAATAAATTTTATTAGCCTATACGGTATCACACTATATGGCCTCATTCCTTTTTTGCCGGTAATACTGCTGGGGATGAACTACATTGTACACCTTCCACCACCCCCACCTTGGGCTTCCATTGAGCGTCCACTGTCTGCATTTATCCGTGGTCTTCACTGCATCATAATCCTGGAACAGCTGCTCATCTAGGTGTAGTCTAAACACCATTCAGCATGTTTGACTCACACGGCATAAGCCTACTGAGTCCACGAAAGTCGGTAAGCCTTTTGTCCAGTTGGTGATTGAAAACTTCAGACAAGCCGCACAAGTCACTTTATAATATTTTGCACACACCTATGTCACTATTTTTGGTGTAATATTGTTGCTTTTTATTATTGTCTCATATAATCACTTCTAATTGATTATGAATATTTATTATTAATATCCTTCAGCATATTTATTATCAATAATTTTCAGCATATATTGATTTTTCACTACTCATTCACAATCTATATTATAATAGTTTTATTTATTTACCTGTTCAAATATGAATTTTTTGAAACACTTTAGGAGCGCCGCACTTTATATTTATTCACGTTTTTCCCATACAAAAGTGTCCGATCTGTCCGCCGCAATGTCACAGTCCCGCTAAAAATCCGCCATTACTAGTAAAAAATAAATAAATAAAAATGCCATAAATCTATTCCCTATTTTGTAGACACTATAACTTTTGCGCAAACCAATCAATGTATGGTTATTGCGATTTTTTATTTTTTTTACCAAAAATATGTAGAAGAATACATATCCACCTAAACTGATGAAAAAATGTGTTTATTTTTTATTTTTTGGGGGATATTTATTATAGCAAAAACCCCAAAAATATATTTTGTTTATAGCGCAAATAAAAAATGCAGAGGTGATCAAATAAAACCAAAAGAAAACTCTATTTGTGGGAAGAAAGGGTCATCAATTTGGTTTGGTTACAGCGTCGCACGACCGTGCAATTATCAGTTAAAATGACGCAGTGCCGTATAGCAACGGCCCTGTCATTAAGGGGGAAAATCTTCTGGTCTTTAAGTGGTTAATAAATTATTTTTTATATGTAAAGTCACACCCCTATGACCTAAGCTCCCCCTCTTTTTCTAATCTTTTCAAGGTTTCAACAACACACAAGCAATCAGCCACTGCTGTGCCATCTCTTTGGGTAAACCCTAGAGCATTAGAAATCCGTTGTCATGTTATAAATGTTTGTTTGCAAAACCAAAATTGGATTCATAGGGGTTTTAGTAAGGACACTGTCGGTGCAGACCTTCGGTGGTGTATCTTATAAAACCTTTATATTGTTGCAGGTCTGCAGGAGATCCAGGGAGAGAATTAAAATTGGACACGATTTCCCCTTCTGCAACTGTTGAAAATGCACCCATTCAAAAGGAGAAAAGGTGGGTGACAGTATTCATGCAGAACCGACACAGCCCCTGGAAAGGACATTGCCACCTATCTCCAGTGCCTCTGCACCTTCACCAAGGTGAAGGAGCTGGTCTGAATCCTCAATGCAAATGGCTTCTATAAAGGTAAGTGGACAGTTATTTGCAGGAAACCTTCAACACCTGGAACTCTGCTTCGCTATTAAAAAAATTCTTTACTGGAATCCTGCATTACTTGGACCAGTCACAGACCTCAAGGAGGTGTGGCAAGCATGGTCACGTAGGCAGGGAGTGCAGTGAACCTTCTTACAAGTCATGCCCCAAAAGAACAAGAACTTACGCAGGAGCCCTAATTTAGAGTAAAACACTAGGGAGCACAGGAGAGCCATCTAGGGAACTCCAGAAGGCCAAAGGAGGAAAAGAGGCCCCTCCCTACATGTTTTGGCCCCTCCCTTTCTGACTCTCCTGCTCCCCAGCCTGTCCCTGACCTGTCCTCTCACAAGGACTTCTTTTCCCTGCCAACCACCGCATCTTCCCCATGGACCTTTCAGTGGGTAGCTGGAAGAGCAAGATTAAGGCAAGCCCAGTGGCGGAAGACTCCACCACCACCAAGTGCCCTGCAATGATCTAGCAAGAAAAGCAAAACAACTGGAGGAGAACTTAAGTTGCAGTGGGATAGGAGGAGGTCAGCCCCAGCTGGTACACAACCTCATAGCTGGTCTTGAAGAGGTGAAGTCTTCCAGCAGTGCATTCCAAGATTGACTTTCTGTTCAAATCTCCAAGTTCCCCTGCTTTTTCTCTCACCACAGGGCAATTTACTTTCAGGGTGACCTAAACGAGGGTTTGCCTTCTAGAAAATTAGAAATTGCTGGAGGAGCTAAGGGTGGCATATATCACATGGCAGGGGGAGAAGAAATTCTTTGGAAAGGTGAGTGACTGGTGAGAGTTTTTAAAAGTCAAATTACGCAACTTCTTTCAGGGTATACTAGCATGTGTGTGCTAGGAGAAGACTGCTCAGGACCTTCAACACTGTATCTGGGAAGTGAGGCAGGACCTGGCAGACACCAAAAACAAAGAGGACAATTTGAGGAAGAATCCATGCACAGACGAAGAATCTGGAAAGGTGAAAATTGTAACAACACTGCTGAACTGGGCGACAAGACTGGAATAATCCTGAAGGGGAAAAAAAAAGCTGTGATAGAAATGGTCAGCGACTATTACAGCAACTTATATTCCTCAAAAAAACAAACACAACAGCAGCCAACAGTATCAATAACACTATTGATCCTGCGTGTTTGTTGGCCACCAACTCTCCCTTGATGCTGGAGAAGCTGCACTCTGCTCTCACATCTTTTAGGCTGGGCTGGACCCCAGTTGAGATAGCCACCCAGCAAAGTTGCAGGACCTGCATGGCCCAGACTTGCTCGAGCTGTATTAGGAAATGATTGTGGAGGGCAGAATGCCTCCTATGGATGTATTGGACTTGAGGGACTCCTGGTCACAGAACTGTAGACAGTGTTGCATTTTTCTGGGACACGGTCCAGTTTATCAATGACAACCCTGTGCACGTGGCATTGGGCAGTGTCTCCCATGTTCACATGCAGAGCCCTAAGTAGGTTTAGTCTTGGGAAAAAAAAGTTATTCATATGTTGACCTGATGTACCATGATTTTTGCAACACATAGCTTGGGAATGGCTGGAAAACTAACCCCTTCCCAGTTCTCCCTGGGATCAGGCAAGCCTGTCCCCTCTCACCTCTTCTTTTTTGTTGTATACAGCTCTTCCCTAAGTGCATCAAAATCCAGAGATTAGAGGGATCCCCATACCAGGTCCAGACAGAGAGTGTGATGATCGTGTTTTTGACCTTTCGGTTTGTGAAAACAGTTTACACACCCTGGCAAAATGTCCTATTTTCTTGCATTTATTGCATATCTGCCCCCTTGCCGGACAGACACTATTTTTATGGTGCATGTTTCCACAAAATCCACACGCTTCTTGTGTGTTACTTGTCCCAGTGCCATAGGTGTTCTTTATTCCTTTGTGTGTTCTTTCTTGCCCATATCTGCTGCTGTGATTTCCTATAGCATTAATCTGGAGCTGTTTTCCTTCCAGTACCTGCATGTCCTTTCTTGACATTTCATATGCTCTGGCAATCCTTATGGCTTTCTCAAGATTTAAATCTTCTTCCTGCAGCAGCTTTTCCTGAACTTCCTTAAACTTACTGCCCATCAGAATGCGATCTTTTATCATATCTCCAGCATCATAGAAAGCACAGTCTTTGGCAAGCAAGCGCAGCTGTGTCACCCATTCATCCACAGACTCACTTCCACACTGGTTCCTCTCATAAAACAGTTTCCTTTGCACTGTGGAGTTTCTCCTTGGGTTGCAGTATGCCTCAAACTTTGCAAACAGTACCTCTGTTTTATTTTTGTCCTCTGCAGTAATCTCCCCATTTGCTTGCCAGGCTCGGCACACATCACGTCCTTTTTGTCCCACACATATCAGAAAGTGAGCTGCTTTCTGCTGATCAGACCATTTGTCTGCATCTGGTCCTGCAAACACAAGCTCTATCAGCTCCCTCCATTGTGACCAGTTTTCAGATACATTCCCTGATTCCAAATCCAGGGATGGAATGTTCTTTGTGTTGCTGTTTGCTGCCATGACTCTTCTGACCCGACTTCTGGTACCATGTGATGAGTTAACACCCAAAATAAGCAGACAGCAGAAGCTTGAACATGGCCTGATGTTTATTCAGCAGCAGCCATCTTACAGAACTGAGCACAACTCCCCGCCCCCAGATCACATGACCAAAACTGTTAACTGTTTCCTAACATGCATAAGTACTATAACTAGGCATAACAATTGAACTTGAATTATAACATAAAGCATACACATCATTACAGAGAGGAAGTCCAGTGTTTGCTCTACATGGACAATGTGATGGTGTTCTGTGCTGACCAGCATTCCATTGACTCATCCAGACCTGCGCTAACTTTGGCCGAGCTTCAGGGGCAAGAGTCAACTGCAGGAAATTAGAGACCATACTCTTCAGAAAGTGGTACTTACCTTCCACGCTGTCCATCCTCTTCAACATCAGAGCAGATTTCATCAAAATCCTGGGCACCTGGTTCAGAGATGAGAGACTGTCTTAAGTCATGCAAAAAGTTGGCCTCTGGAGCCTCAGAGAGCTCACCATTAAAGTAAAGACACTGGTACTCCGCATCAAGATTCTCCCTGTGGTGCAGTACCTTACCCAGGCTTGGCCCCCCTGGGACAACACATGTAAGGCTATAACAAGCTTGGTGTTTTTATGTTACCTGGGTTTCCAAGCTAAACAGATTAAAGTGGGCAGTCATGTTCAAAGCACAGGCAGTAAGGGTGGTTCGACTTCCCTACTCAAATGAGGGCGTTCTTTGGTGGCAAATAAATCCATTGCTTGTTATGACTATGGACTCTGGTGCCAACTCCAGGTCCCCTTTTTTCCTCCTGCCTCTTTAAAGGTCGCTCAGATGGTACAAATGGGACAGCTCCATCCCCTACAACTGGGACACACCTTGGTTTTACTTAGACGCTTTTAAGGTTATCAAGGAGCAGGGGGTGAATGGAGTTCAGCCCTACTTGTGGAAATGTGTGAAATGGCTCTCTGTATCTGGATTTTGCTGGGAGTGGTGATAATCCGGATTTCCATTCATGAATATTATGAGGGAGGGGCGATAAGCAGCTTGTAGAGCACTAAAAACAGGTGAGGAGGTGAGGGTGTTCAGTTTTTTTGACATAAGAACTCAAAGGGGAAAAGTGAACTGGCATATTGTTTTGGGGGCTGCAAGGACCTAAGAAAATGCCTGATTTGAAACATGGCTAGGGTATCCAGTGGAGGTGAGGGCATAGTTTGGATCTGTATGTGGTTGAGCCAGTATTATTTTGAGATAAAATGCATTGCTCTAACCTTGCCTGCTTCTATGAGATGCTGGAACCGTTTACTGTCCAGGCTGGCAAGAAAGTCCTGTCACTGGGGAGAGGGGTGAAGGAGCAGTAGAAAAAGATCAGAAAGATCCTACGTTTGACCCTAAGAGTGTCCCCCATAGTCAGGTGGTGTTTGAGGGCCCGATGAGTGCTAGGGGAAGCCATGCCACAAAAGTAAGAGGCATAGGGGCACAGTCTTGTTCCACATGAACCCAGTTTTAAAGTATCAGTTGGGAACACCATACATTCATGTGGGAAGGACTGTGTAATATTTATCGATATCTGGAAGGCCACTGGCACTGTCTACTTTGTGAAGAGGTATAAGGGAGTAACCTAGCTAAGAGTGTTGTTTCTCCCATATGTAAGACCATAACACAACCCGAAGGAGAGTAAAGTATTTATGTGGGATAAATATCAGGAGGTATAAAAGCTGAAGTAAGATGGTATTTTTCAATTGCATAGGTCAGTCCTGATTTTCCCCCAGTAAGGAGCGAGAGTTAGCATCATACAGAGTGCATGGTTTGGGAGTTGTTATGACTCTCAGATTTAAAGGGTGAAATGTCCTTATTGAAAAGATACTCCTTCTTCAATTTTTGTGTCATGTCTAAAGGAAGGGAGACATAAGGTGCCTCAAGTTTGCTGTAGTTAACTTTAAAGTTTGACAAGTCTCCATACTGGAAATAGGGTGGGGAGAACCGATATAGAGATGAAGAATTGAAGGATAGAAGAGGGGTCCCCTTTGACAGGGCAGAATATATGAGGTCAGTTACCCTGGAGGGCTTGACAATTCAGTTGAGGACACAGGCAACTGTGACAGTTATTATGGATGGCATAACTAGAATATAACAGTTTTGGGAAATGGTTAATCCTCTGGATGAACTGTGGGTATAGGATTGTATATATAAGATTGTATAATTCTTTTCCCCTTCTATTGGTTGAACTAGATGGACTTGTGTCTTTATTCAACCTAAGTATGTAAGTATGTAACTACAGTAAGTAACTGTGATTGGTTTAGTTTTGCTTTATAGTACAAGGACTCTTGTATTATGATCTAAGCAAGTCCCAAATCCATTTACTATGTGATGCACAAGCTTCACATAGTACTGAAAAAACTTCTATTACTTTCCCTGACTGAGCCAAATCTTCCTACAATTGTGTCTCACTCACATGTCCCCATTCCCAGATACTGAAGCTTACACTGCCCCAATGGAGGCAGTGCTGTCAATATAGGAAGCTGTGGGCAAGACTAGGTGTGGCCAGGTACTGACTGGCAAAAACTATAAGCTTCGGAATCAGCAGTGACAATGATGATAGCCATGGCCCCTGCAACTTTTTTTTATGGTACAAGCTGGCACAGCTTAAATATGAGTGGCAACTCTGCTCTGATTTCAGAAGCTGTGCAGCATTGTTGACACATCATCAGAAAAAGCTGCTGGTAGGCTCTGCAGGCATTTGGGGGACTTTGCAAGGTGCACTTATAATTAATGACCTTGTTTTTATATTTCAATGGTTTTTATTGAAAGTTGCAAAACATGTTTGACATTTTGGCATAAACTGTTTGCCATAACTCAGTATAGGTATACAACAAAATCTTTACAGAAAAGCGAATTATTTACTTTCGGCTAGCACATTCTGTTATTATATTATTGCAATTTCGGAAAGAACTAAACACTAACACAACCAATTAACATTTCTTTAATCTAGAATGGGGGGGGGGGGGGATTGCCAAGACAACAAACGACTCCAGTGGAAGAAAAAGGGAACGAATAGAAGTAAGGAAAAAGGAATTTCAGAGAGAAAAGCAAAGTGTACTCCCTAAGGTTGGTTTAGTGAATCCCTGATATCTCACAGGGGGTCTGACAA
Source organism: Lithobates sylvaticus (assembly GCA_028564925.1). Classification (NCBI taxonomy): domain Eukaryota; kingdom Metazoa; phylum Chordata; class Amphibia; order Anura; family Ranidae; genus Lithobates; species Lithobates sylvaticus. The sequence continues at coordinate 187,918,433 of CM053027.1, read as the reverse complement.
ATATCTTATCCAGGGTTCCCACACCTTGTCAAATTGGGCTGGTTTGTCCTGTAGGATCGCCAAAAGGCGTTAATTTACCATGATCCATGTCAACTTATTTCTAACCAAGTCGAAAGGGATCGAGGGTCTTCCATGATCTGGCAATTGCTATTCTAGCTGCCGTAAAAATGAAAGCTACAAGTCTCCCTGCTTGTTTGGGTTGTTTTGCTTCTACCGGACGTCCCAGAAGAGCTTGTTGTGGGGATTTAATTAAATTCACCTGTGTAAGTGAGAAGATAAAATTGTAAAGGCGGATCCAAAAACATTTCACCTTGGGGCAGGACCATCATATGTGAAACATGGTTCCTTCCAATCCGCAAACTCAAAAACAGGAGGGAGAGGCCCCTGGAACAAACGAGGCTATTCTTGTCGGTAACATGTACCATCTAAGCAAAATCTTGTAATTTGCTTCAATTAATGAGGTATTTATGCATGATTTTGACACACACTGCGACGTTGTGGACCATTCGGCAAGAGTGAGTGTCTCACCCATGTCTTGTTCCCACTTCTTCATGTAAAACATTTTATCTGAAGCAGAGGTCAATGTACTATAGATTTTCGAAGATGAAGCCAGTGTGCTTATCAAAGGATCTACACAAAGACTCCATTGAGGTGGACGTGGTTATATGGGCTGCATGTTGCAAGGAGTGCAGAAAATGCACTATTTGCACATAATGAAAGATTTCTGAATTTGGGAGGAGGTACTTCTCTTGGAGGGATCCTTGTGTTAGAATCCCCCTATGACCACAGAGATCGGCTATACGTATCAAACCCTTGTTTGTCCACCAAGCAAGTGACTGGGAATTGAGACCTGGGTTGAAATCTGGGTTGTACATTGGGGGGGTCATGGGGGTGTGTGGGGATTTGAAATTATGGGATTTCGACAGTCTATCCCATAGGTTTAATGAGAATGATAGTGTGGGACACATCATGATTTGTCTGTCTTTTGGTTTCAACCACATCAGGTGACTGATTGGTTTAGTAGGATGCAAGGTTGATTCAATTTTTATCCAGATGGACGGGGGTGTTGAGGAGTGAAAGCGAATTAGCTGTGCCAATTGCGCTGCATAGAAATATCTAGCTAAATCCGGGACTCCCAAGCCTCCCCCATCTTAGGCGTGTAAAGGGAGCGTTTATTCACCCGAGGTCTCTTGTTCCCCCATATGAATTTCAAAACCTTGTTTTGGAATTTGCGTAAATCTGGCATACAAATGCATATCGTCTGTGTTCTGAATAGGTAGAGTTACCTCGGCAAGAGATTCATCTTAATTGCGTGCAGTCTACCGAACCATGACAGAGGATAAGTGCCCCAACGTTGGAGATTAGCCATCATCTTGTTGTAAAGAGGGGGATAGTTTCCCCGATACAGCTTATCTAGAGTGGGGGTCAGGAAGATTCATAAGTAATTAAATCAGGGAAGGACTCCGCGCTTAAGAATAAACAATAGGTGTGCAGCCTGTCCAGAGAAAATGAACCCCCTAGAGGGCAATTTTAAATGTAAAATGCAGGATAATAGACAAATGGCGCTACCTTTAAAAACTACGTGCAGTGAGCCTGAAAGAGTTAAAGACGTGAGATGGGTGCGCCTACCCAGCTAGCTTGTGTCCTCTAATCACCCATTAATACATCCATAAAATATTATTATTGTAACATTAGTGCATAATGAGAGTGGCCAATACCACTATTACCATATATGTTTATGTTGTGCAAAAAACAACAAATTGTGACAATGTTAGCCCAAAAAGGGGCTTAGACATATGTGACAGTCCCAGTGATAGGTATAAAAAAAAAAAAAAAAAAAAAATATATATATATATATATATATATGACAGTCCCAGTGTCAGGTGCAAAAGACCAAAAAATAAAAATAAAAAGTGTGGAAATGGCCCAGATAGCGGCCTCAAGTGAAAAAGTACATGTATAAGAGTCCAATTCCAAAGAAGAACCCACGAGAACAGCAAAAAATATATAAATGTATGGATAAACTGTAGTAATTCAACCGGTGACTCGCTTCTCGGCCTTTTGGCTAAGATCAAGTGTAGTATCTGTTCTTATCAGTTGCCAGGAGGTGGCGCTTGCTTCCGTCCCTGTTCTACGGCGAGGTGGAGCAGGGTTGGCGGTTGCTATGCAAAAGCCTGCTGGCGTAAAGGTGACCTGGAGCGGTTCGTAGCCGAAAGGGAAGCCTTCTGATGGGATGGAGAACCACTGGGTTGGCGCTGAAGGGCCGAGTCCCTGGCCTTCTGGCCTGGATTGTGGCAGCTCTAGCTCTGGTCAGTTTTTGGGAAGGAACACATGCTCCCCTCAGTGAACCGGGGGGGAGTGGTTAGTACTTCCTGATGTAATTAGGAGGGAGTGATGGAGCGATGGTGGAGCCTTTTTCTTCGTCGGGGCACACACTAAGCTTCCTGATCTCCTTCCTTCCTGACTGGGGCTGTTGTGGTCTATGGCTGGCGGGCCAGGGTTGCACGTTGAAAAGCCAGTGGTGATTGTGCCCCTGAAGTGGCAGTTCAGGGGTGTCATACATTCACTGTGGGTAACCACTTTGTTTTATGGCACCATGGTCACTTTCATCACAACACACGTTTTTCACACCTGCCTCTAGGGCCGAGCCTTTTGGCTAGGACCAGGGGAAATTTTTTATTCCTGGCCGGAGGGCCGGCCATTGTATTGCACAATGGTCACTTTCCACTCACTCTCCCATCTTCCTTCTCCCCACTCTCTTTTTATTTACCCCTGTGTTTGTCACTTTTATGTATATTTTTGTTTGGTGTTGTCACGTTTTCACAGTGTGATGAGTAGGGTGTTCGGTCCTCGGGCCAGCCCTGAAAGTCTTGGGGGGAGGTGGACATGGCCTTCTGGCTTAGTTCGCCTTCCCTCATGGGGTCTCTCTTCGGGAGAGCCCCACCAAGTACTTGGGTGGGTCTGTTTCGGCAGACCCTCCAGAGAAAGGGGTCCGTCTGGTCTCGGCCAGATGGACCATGTGAGTACCTTAGTCCCCGTCTGGAGCCTAACGCCCCGGGGGATCAGGGTCAAGGTCCTTCCTTGGGAGGACAAGAGAACACCCGTTGCACGTTTTGTGTTTCACTCTTTATGTGTGTGCACTTTTTTTGGCACCGGGTGGAGTTTTTTGGGTGTGTTTCACACGCCATTGGCTTTTCAAAAAAAATTAAAATTCAACCGGTGACTTGTAGTGCTTCAGGCAGTAATAGGTGACTTTGTGCTGCCCCCTAAGGCTCCCTCACTCACCAGACTTAGGTACCCCTGCAGGGGTGAACAGCTTTCAAATATGGATATCAGATGCTCCTTTGGTTACAAGCTGGAACGTGTCCAATCCAGTTACTCCCTCCAATGGATCCAGCCAGACACGCAGATGTGGGGGGGGGGGGGATGCCCCAGCGATCCCCAGATGGTGTAAGGAATGTGCCTCACGGAAAAAAGCAGAGGGGGAGACCCATGTGTAATACCAGGTGGATAGCAGTTTGCATGAAGCCGCTCAGAGATACAGGGGTACCTAAGTCTGGTGAGTGAGGGAGCCTTAGGGGGTAACAGTCACCTATTACTGCCTGAAGCACTACAAGTCACCGGTTGAATTACTACAGTTTATCCATACATTTATATATTTTTTGTTGTTCTTCTCGTGGGTTCTTCTTTGGAATTGGACTTTTATACATGTACTTTTTCACTTGAGGCCGCTATCTGGGCCATTTCCACACTTTTTATTTTTATTTTTTGGTCTTTTGCACCTGACACTGGGACTGTCATATATATATATATATATATATATATATATATATATATATATATTTTTTTTTTTTTTTTTTCATTTTTTATACCTATCACTGGGACTGTCACATATGTCTAATCCCCTTTTTGGGCTAACATTGCCACAATTTGTTGTTTTTTGCACAACATAAACATATATATATGGTAATAGTGGTATTGGCCACTCTCATTATGCACTAATGTTACAATAATAATATTTTATGGATGTATTAATGGGTGAATAGAGGACACAAGCTAGCTGGGTAGCTGCTACCTCTCTTCCCCCTGCGTTTTAATAATACAGTAATTTAGTTATATATCTTTATCAATTGTCACTTCCTTATTTATTAGCACTTTGTATTTACAGATTGGGTAGTTAGGGGTGGTGACCCCCCACTCACTTCACAGTCTACAATTTGTTGCCTTAGAAGGGTAAACACGGTGTTGAGCTTTTTTAGGCGCACACATCTCACGTCTTTAACTCTTTCAGGCTCACTGCAAGATTCATAAGTATGGCTTCTGTCTGCCATTTAAATGGAAATGAGGTTTGTAGTTGTGCTACTGTGTTCGCGTCTAGTGAGAGGTTGAGGGCGACCGATTTCGAGTGGTTGATGGAAAGACCTGAGATCATGAAGAAGTAGCACAATGTGCTATAAAAATTTGGTAGTGACGTGACCGGGGACGAAAGGAGCATAAGAATATCGTCAGCAAACATAGCACACTTGTGCTCGAGCTCACCACAATGTATGCCTTTTATGTCAGTGTGACTCCTAATTTTAATGGCTAAGGGGGTTCCAGGGCCCATAAAAAAAGAATGGGAGATAAAGGCCACCCTTGTTGAGTTCCTCTATGGATATCTATTTGAGGTAGCCTTTCAGTGCATAAAATGGGTAATCCCATGACAGAGAGTCAAAGGCCTTACAAATGTCTAATGATAACAACATGCTCCTCCTGGATCCATGGTTGTCCCAGTTGGACTGAACCGCTGATATGACATCTATTAATCGCCGGGTCTGATCTGGTGCTTGGCGATTGGGCACAAACCCCACCTGGTCCGGATGGATAGGAAGGTATTCATTTGGTTTGTCAAAACTTTGGTCATCAATTTAAGATCTACATTAATTAATGAAATTGGGCAATAAATTGGAACAATCCCCGAGGTCCTTCCCAGGTTTAGGGATAACTTAAATAAAGGCAGCATTTTCATGTATTGCTAATGCCGAGCCTCTCTTCAGGTCATTAAAGAAGGAGCATAGGTGGGGCACCAACAACTCTAAGAATTTCTTGTAATAATGACCCGAGAATCCATCAGGACCGGGTGTCTTTGAGGGGTTTAGACTCTTGATAGCCTCTTTGATTTCGCCCTCTGTAAAGTCTCCCTCCATCAGCTCAATATGATCGTTTGCTACCTTGGGTATAGATATGTCCCTAAAGTACTTATCGGCTAGAGTTACGGGGAATACATTTGGAGAGGCGTATAATTTGCAGAATTCCTGTACCACCAGTTGTGGGTTCTGGGTTAGTTTGCCATCGCTCCAGCGTAATTTTGGAAGGGCTGGGTTATAAGTGCAAAGAGTGAGTTTCCTAGCTAATGGATATTTGGCTTGTCACCCAATGTGTAGAATCGTTGTCTAGACCAGCGGAGTTGCTTCTCCGCTTTGGTAGTGAGGCTAAGATTTAAATCTAGATGGGTTTTTTTCATCTGCTCACGCATAAGGGCCTGTAGGTCAGTCTCCTGTTGTTGAATTGTTTGTGCGTGTATGCGTTTGGTTCTAGAAGCTAGTTGGATTAATTGGCCGCGAATCGTGGCTTTGTGCGCTGCCCAATTGATGCTCAGGGTCATATCGGTGGCCTGCATTTTGGCAAAGTATTGGCCTATGGCTTTTCAATTTCGGTGACTATAATAGGATCATTAAGTAAAGAGGCATTAAGGTGCCAAGTCGTTGGTTTCGGTTTCGTCCCCAGGTCTGATAAGCAGATTTGCATCGGGGAATAATCAAACCACGCCGTGGCCAGTATTTTGGCTGATTTGATCAATGGGAGCAGGTGCAATAAGGTGAAAACATGATCAATTTGGGAGTAGGTTTAGTGGTCGGGTGGAGCTCTCTCCAGATATCTATTAAGTTGTAGGAGTGTGCCAGCCTGGCCAGTTTACAGCCCTGCTTCGGAGTGTGTTTCAAAACTGGTTTGTATGGATTAGACCTGTCCAGAGCTTGGTCCAAAGGTACATTATTGTCCCCGCCTTTTATGGTCTGACCCTTTGCATGTGGGATTAGTGTCTGTTAATGTCTGTTAAAGAACTGTACCTGTCCCCCGTTAGGGGCATAGTAGGAGACTAGGGTTATGACCTGTTCGTTGATTCTCCCTACCACCATAACTTATCTCCCTTCTTTATCTTTTATCACCATGTCAGGGGTAAAGGGTACGCGTTTAGCAATGCAGATTGCGACTCCTCCCTTTTTCTCTGGGCCATTGGAATGGTAACATGTTGGGTATCTGGCATTAAGGTATTTGGGTACCGAAGTGCGGAAAAATGGGTCTCTTGTAAGAGCACCACATCCGCTCCCCAGGTATGATATTGGTGGAAAGCCTTAGCCCTTTTGGTTGGGGAGTTTATGCCATGCACATTATGGGAAACTACAGAGAATTTGGGCGACGGGGCACTCAACATGGTGGTTTGATAGAATGCACTTGCCTGTTGTAGCTTTCCATCGTCTTGTCCGAGATCCTGGCTCTCTGAGGGGGGGCCACCGGGTTCGGAGTATGGAGTGCACTTAAGTAGAAAGCAAAAGAGAAAAAAACAAAGAGTAGAGAGTTAGAACATAGTACCGACACACTGTTTATCAGCGTGTCATAAAAAATTTCAATACATATAAGCAATGTAACATCTTGTTATGTAACATAGGTCAATGACCTCTGGGAATTCAATGTTCCCATATTAAATCGTGAGGTTGTCGTCCTCTAACAAGGACAGACAAGCTCACTAAAAGTGGCATGCATTTCCACCCCGGTTTCTTTACACTTCTAAAATGGTGGGAGATGTGTCCAAGAAACAAAACCTCAACATAGGTATAACCAGGCATGTTTCTGGATAAAAAAAAAAAGAAAATTAATCTGGCGAAAATGATTTTCCATTCCAGTTTAGTTTTGAGAAAAACAAAAAATGCAAAAAACTTCTCCCCCCCCCCGCTGTTGAGTCAAGGAGGAACTAAGTGACAAACATCTGGGAGCAATTTCGTTAAAAATTCAACATATCTGAATATCGGCAGGCTGTGCCGCAACTCTTGGGGAAGATGATCGAATTTCAGTTCAGCTTAGCTTCATCCGTATGCTCCCTTGGAGTGGCCTTGCTGGGACCATATGGGTGAAATCGGTAGTTCCCATGCTTGCCGGGGAGGGGGCGATTAGGGTTCCCGAGTGATCAGTCCCAGGTCTAGCAGAATTTCTTCTCCATCTCGTAAATTGTCAAACGAATGTGTCTTACCCTTGTAGGCAAATGAGAGACGGAAGGGGAAAGACCATCGATATTTTATGTGGCGATTGATTAGGTACGACAGTAGTGGCTTCAGGGCCTGTCTCTTCTAGATGGTTTGTTGGGAGATGTCTGCAAATATCTGGACTGGGTGACCTAGCAAGTATATGTCTCCCTTACTCCTGGCTTCCGACATAATTTTTTCCTTGATTCTATAGAAGTGTGGTTTTACCAACACGTCTCTGGGGAGGCCATACATTCTCAGGGCTGTCAGGGCTCGATGCACCCTATCGAGCTACAGATGGTGAGGGGAGATTCCAGAGATCAGGTCCTGTATCAGAGTGTGTACTACTAGATCGTCTAGATTCAGTGATCGATTCTGGCAATCCGCGCAGCCTGAAATTGTAGCGTCTGGACCTATTCTCTAGATCTTCAATTTTTGCATTTGCTTGGTCAAGCTGGTCTTGCAGGGAGGAGATCATCCTGGTGTTCTGGTTGACCCTACCCACCGTGCCATCCACCTTGGATTCGATCGTGTCCAGTCTCTCCCCAATGCAGTGGATGTCACCTCTTATCTCTGCTGTCATTGCATTACAGGCTTTAGACAGTTCTTGTTGGAGAAATGCAGGGAAATGAGCCAGCAGGGCTGCGTCTCCAGAGTAGGGAGCAGGTGGTGGTGGCTGGGACTGATCCCCTATGGAACCGGACTGACTCAGAGCCGTTTCCGTGAGGTCCGCCATGTGTCTGTCCATAGAGAAATATGAGGACCCTGCAAAGTTTGGGCGTTCTCCCTGGGATCCTGTGGATGGGGAGAACTGGGGGAGCTCACCTCTGTGCTGCACTGTCGGCTCCTCCTGTGACTGGGAAGAGAAGGGATCCAGCATTTGGGTGTCCTGTGGGTTTAGTGAGGCTGCTGCAGAATGAGGGGAGGACGGGCTGTGGGCCAGCTGTGCTGCCTGTCTCTGCTTCTTCTTCTGGTCCAGGGCCATCTTGGGAGAGGGGGTCTGGCGTGCTGCAGAGACCTGACGCTCTGAGCAGGATGTAGGGGGGTACCGATGCTGTTTTTTTCAGTTGTTCCCGTTGCCCTCTGCTGCATCGTTCGGTCCGGTGCCTGGGAATGTGCTTACTGCACCTGGAACGCTCGTTGTAGCTGAGAAAGACCAGCGGCGAGCGGAGCTCGGTCTGAACATGTCTGCTCCCGGCACCGCGCGCATGAGCCGATGACCTTGTTTTAAAGGGAAACCATAGTTCTATTTTAAATAAGCTTTGAGTGACGCGTGTTGAGTGTTTTTCAGGCTTTTTTATATGAGCATTTTTGCATATGTAACAGAAGCGGATTTCAAGCATTTACATGTGTTTTCAAGCTTCAGAGAAAGACCAGTTTTTAGGCTGGGTTCACACCAGTGTGCTGCAGTTTAGCTGCAATTGCACAGTCTTCTGAAAGCACAGCGAAAGTGTAAAACTAATGTAAACTATGCATACACCCGTGCTGCGACCAAAACGGAGTGTACCAGTGTGAACCCAGCCTTACTGGCTAAAAAAATGCCCAAAATACAGCTTACAAATGTGTAAAAATGGGGGCATTCAAGTCTATAGGCTAAAAATGCTCAATCCTGCCTCAAAAATAGCTTATGTGGCCTTTAGCATCAAGCTACAGGTGGTCTGAGCACTGTTTAATGGATGACAGACTAAAGGTGCAAAATAAATTACATTGTAACTGGGTTTTTGAGGAATTGCTACAATATCCCTGCATCTGGGCTAAGGGATTGATACCATACCTCTAATGCAGTGTAGTGCCGGTAGATAAAAATGTAATTATATGTTGCCACATTCACTTGCATTAGTTATTTAGCTAATTTCTTTACTTCTTATGCGATAAACTTATAAAGTACATGTTTAAGTAATTTTGTTCATAGAAACAAGCTAATTTTTAGGCCCTTTCTGATTTTTTTTTCATTCCTGAAAACATGTCTGAACATGTTTTTTCGCTATTTGACTTGTAGGGCTCCCAAACAATACCAAAGGTTATATGGTGAATTACCCTCATTAACTTGTCTGTGTGACTTTATTTGTTATCCATCAACAGTCTTTTATAATGTTGTCTGGTAGAAGACAGCCCCCAAAAAAAGCTTAGACTGGCCTTAAAGGCCCCATTCACACCCGAGCGTAGCATTTTCAGGTAGAAAGTCACACGTTTTTGCCGCATTTTTTACCGCATTTTTGCCACGATTTTGAAGCGATTTTGGTGTAATTTTATACAGTGAAAAAGCCGCGCTAAAGTGATAATTTGAATGAAACCACAAAAAACACAAAAAATATTGATCAATAATCTGTGTAAAAAGAAAATAAATGTTCATAAATTAAAGTCCATTTATGACTAAAAGTGATGGTGACAAAAAAATATTTTGTGACATATGATCTCCAAAAAAGTGAATGTGAAAGGAAATCCACCAAGTGACCTTAATCCACCACCGCTCTAGTGATGCGCTTACCAGAGGGCAAGCTTAGATAAGCCTGTAACTCGATAATCATCAAGGTATAACCGAACCACTAGACATCGCCTCCAAAACCCATGCTCAGCTGGTGATAGCGACCAAAATCCTGGATCAGGCGGACCTTCCCTTGTGGGGTATCTATGGAATCCAACTCCTCCAAAGGTATCAAGCCAGGGAACCATACACTCTCAGGTTTCAGGCAGCTCATCCGCTCTAGATGCACGAGGCCTGGCTTGCAAAATGATTTGTATTTCAGTCCATCCAGTCCCTGAGACTTGTACAGCTCTGTCAAACACAGCCCTGCATTTAGGAGGAAGATACTGCTGAGAAAATGCAGCCACGTGAATATATCCAATGTTTCTAGTTTATAGGTTCCAATCCAAGTTGCAGTCAGTGTCGGGCCGTCCCCTGTCGGTGTCCCCGGTGGTCCAGCTCTCAGCCCTCAGCTCCCATATCTGAGCCTCCCGCCCCCGCCGCTCCGATCCGATCAATGAGCAGAGCCAGGCACACCTGTGGGCGATGCACACATCCGCTCTCCAGCACAATACCAGACAGGAAGCAGAAAAAAAACGATAGAGGAGAGGAGAGAGGTGTAATTTTGCTGCGATTTTGTACAGGTCAAAAGGTCACCAAATGAAAAGCAGAAAAACAGCCAAATCTGCATAAAAAAAAGTTCCAGAACTTGTTTGAGCTTCAAGCGTTTTGGAGCTTCTGGCTTCAGGCATTTTGAAGTGGAAATGTGAACCATCTCCATAGAGAATAATTGATTTTTTCCCCTCCAGTGTTTTGTAGCTTCAGGCTTCAAGCTACAAAACACTCAGGTGTGAATGGAGCCCTAAATTAGCAGATGAGTGAGGATATACTGTATCTGCTAGTCCTCAAACAGTGCAGCTTCTGATGATATTACTATTTGTTGCTCTGTATGCCCTAAACAGCGTCACCTTATACCTAGTACACAAAATCAAAAAATTAAGAGAAAAATACTTCTTTCGAAGCAATCGTTATTATAATCTGATCGTTACTACACAGCTTTCAAGAGCCGATCACGACATTCCATGCAAAATTATCCGAAGGGACAAACATGAACATTTTTCTTGTACAATACCAGAACGATTTTAGTTTAATTAGTACAGTATTCGCCCGAAAAAAAAGGGAAGACCAAGACCACGCATGCACGGAAATGAAAGAATACATTACAATACTATACAACACATTACATCACTTCTGAAGTTGTATTCTGTCGTATGTGAATTTTTGTAACTTTAGTAACTTATTGGTTTTCAATATGAGACTGTCATGCAAAAAAAAAAAACAGACGATCATTCACCCGATATTCTCATCTTGTGTACGAGGCTATAATCTGAAAGTTGCATGACATCCATCATGTGACTACATAACCACATAAAAAAAATGTGCAAAAGAAGAGGGCTTAAGCAGCTCATATAAATAAGAGTCATTATTTTTTTTGTTCAACCAGCAAGTTGAATGAACAAAAATGACTCGATTCCCCCATTCACACATTTGATGTGGATCGGGAAATCCTCCTCCCTGCTGAGCTATTGTATTCTGACAGTGGAGAGATTTCCCCGCCGTCAGAAAACACAGATCAACACTGCTGGCAGACTGAACCAGACACATTTCGATGTATGGTCGGCTTAAAGTGCTTGTAAACCCTGCATAACCACTTTTACCTACAGGTAAGCCTATAATAAGGCTAACCTGTAGGTACCGTGAATTTCTCCTAAACAGTTTAGGAGATATTCACGGTATCCGCATGTGCTGACATCATCGGCACATGCGCACTGAAGAAACAGCTTGTTTGTACTGTTTCTTCAACTGCTGTGCTGTTACCGGTGGCTCCCGCATGCATGCGCGGGAGTGATGACATTGCGGCTCCGGCCAATCACATCGCCGGAGCTGCAAACCCGGAAAAAAACTCTGGGACGACATGTCGCTGATCTCAGTGGTGTGCCGGGAAAGAGAAGTTCCAGTCTGGAAAAAAAAATGTAAAGTCAGCAGCTACAAATACTGTAGCTGCTGACTTTTATATAAGGACACTTACCTGTCCAGGGATCCAGCGATGTTGGCAGCCCTAGTTGATTCGCCAATTGGCTTCGGTTGCAGGCACCTGTAATGTAAGTAAGGGAAACTGGCAGTGTTTCACAGCTGGTTTCCTACTGCACATGACGAGTCACACTGTGCTTTCTGAATGGTCCCACGGTCTTCTGGGACCTGTGTGTGTCCCATAAGGCAGTAGAGGGAAGGAAGATTGGCCAGAAATGCTCAATCGTCGCAGCAATCTTATCCGGAAGTGGGAGCAGGTACCTGTCAAAACCAGGTACCCACTCCCCCCAAAAAGTGTCAAATTTGGCAGTGGAGGGGGGAGCATGCGAACAAGCAGAGCCTACTCTTTTGAGTGGAGCTCTTCTTTAAGGTTGCATTTACACTTGGTCGCTCTGAATATGCAGGCAGAATCATGTATTTATGCATTTTCAAAAACGCACATGGTCTTGCTGTGTCATTACTTATTGGAACTTATTGGAACCACCAAATTTTGGTGTATTTGTCACATGGCCAAACGCGCCTGGCTCAGTGGCAAAATTTGGTACATGAGCTTCTTTGGCGCTTATTCAAGTGAATGGGCTGCACTATGTGCCACACGCAGAAATACAGGTGTAACATGTTGCCAAAGGTGACCTTATCCTTAATCCATTTATTTTTGTGCATTAATCTTCATTGTTCACATTACAAAGGCAAGGTGTCCTTTTCCTACACCCCCAGGTGTTTTCACTTCATGTCTGTATGTGCTTAGATTTTAGTAGGCATTTATGCAATGACAATTCCTGTGGGTTCAAAAACTTTCTACAGTTGTAACTATTGTACTCCTTTTAAGTTGATGAAAGAATTGCTGACGCTAAAGTGCACATGAGTATCTGAGACTTTAAAGGGAAATTTATTTGTATTTTATGTTGATTTGATCTTACACCCTCCCTCTATTGTTAATCCTTATTTGCGCTGCCTGTTACAGCTTGCCCTTATCGGTACATTATTTGTGCTACCATGCTTGCATAGTCGGGGGTGAGACATTATAGGCCTCTCTATGTGGCTAGGCTGTAAAAAAAAAAAAAAAAGAAAACAGAGTAGCAGAATGTGTTTTGGGGCATAATTCTAAATATAAAACAAAACCAAACCTCAGGATGCTTCTTTGTCTTTAGACGCAGCAATGCAGATAATTGATAATTATGGTACATTATTCAGGCCTAAAAATTAATTGGCAAAAGTTGGCTTTGATGCCTCTCCACCCTCCAGGTTTTTTCATGTGGAGAACCTGCAAATCCTCTTAAAGTAGTATCTTTATTTAAATATCTGGAAATAATAATTACACTATCCCCTTCAGTTACCTTGTCAACTTGGATCCCTTACTACAAGTAATTAAAACTAAACTGAACACTTGGGCTAAACTTCCTTTATCGGTAGCCGGCAGGATAAATCTAATAAAAATTATTATTTTGCCGAAATGTCTTTATGTGTCCTCCCATATGCCGGTCTCTGTACCGAAATCGTTCTTCAAAACTTTAGATGCATTATTCAGCTCGTTTATATGGGCAAATAAATAGACAAAAGCTTAAAGCTTTACAGTGCCCTAAAGTTGAGGCAGGCATGGTACTTCCTAACATATATTATTATTATCTAGCTGGGCAACTGCGACATTTGACTAATTGGATGACACTGGTCACACCGGCAGTGGTGGAGTCACATTTAGCCCATGTGCTCAAGTTAAACCATTTACTAATAGCACTGGAAGCACCAATGACAGTTCTGGAAAGGTGTGTTCTTGAATCTAGCTCATGCGATATGGAGGGAAGCTAAACATAGAGCAGATTTCAGATATTGACGTTGAACTCCCTATTTGACATAACCCCATGTTTTCCCATTTGCTACACTTCATAGATTATTTCTTTTGGAAGCAAAAGAGTCTTGACACTTTAGAAGACATCTACACTGGCCCTGACTTCCTCTTGATGAGTTACAAAGAAAATTTGACCTTCCCCGCTCTGCCTTTTGCTGGTATCTTCAGTTTAGGCATTCACTTCAGTCACAGTTTGGGATAAGTTCTACTAAATTTTCGAATTACCCACTAATAGGGGTGTTAAGGTTGCAGGGCCCTAGAGGTCTCATGTCTGAGGTTTTATACCCATTTATTAACCACCACTATCATCAAAACTCTGTAAATGGTGCAATCTAACTGACAACAACTCACCCCAGATTTATCAGATGAGGATCAAATAAAAAAAAAAATGGCGTAGTGGTCCCACAAAATCAATACCAGAAGGGTCTGGTATGGATATTAAGGGGAACCCTGCACAAAAAGTTGAAAAAAAATGTCGTGGGGGTCCCCCCCCAAAATCCATACCAGACCCTTATCCTAGCACGCAACCTGGCAGGTCGCAGGAAAAGAAAGGGGTATGAGAGAGTGCCCCCCACTCCTGAATCGTACCAAGCCACATGCCCTCAACATGGGGAGGGTGCTTTGAGGTCCTCCCCAAAACACCTCATCCCCATGTTGATGGGGACAAGGGCCTCATCCCCACAACCCTTGCCCGGTGGTTGTGGGGGTATGCAGGCAGGGGGCTTATTGGAATCTGGAAGCCCCCTTTAATAAGGAGGCCCCCAGATCCCAGTCCCCCCCATATGTGAATGGGTATCGGGTACAATGTACCCCTACCCATTCTCCAAAAAAAGCAGTAAAATGTGACAAAAGACAATAGCCGGTTTTTGACAATTCCTTTATTAAAAATTTCTTCTTCTTTCTCCGGTCTTCTCCATCTTCCTCCAGCTTCTTCTTCCCATCCGCTTCTTCCTCCATCTTCCTCCGCTTCTTCCTCTGGTCTTCTCCATCTTCCTCCAGCTTCTTCTTCCCCCAGTCCGTCCTCCGGTCTTTCTCCTTCCGCCGATCCCACTGCCGCTGAACATTCAAAAAATGAACCTCCTATGATCAGTGCTGTCTTAATGAGAGGGCACACCTGGGTACTGCCCAGGGGCCCCAGCTGCATGGTGGGCCCCTGCACTTTCCCCAAAGCAGCTGGTCCTTGAGGCCACGCTGCCCCAAAATTGGGGGGCCCCATGATGGCACTGAGAGTGATGGATACACAGGGGAGGCAGGCTGGCAGCAGTGTGTCGTGGTGTGCAGAACGATACCTATTATTTCACAGCCAGCAGAAAGGGGCAGGGCCGGAGCACCAGTGATGCTCTGACCCTGCCCCATGCAGCTTGAATGCTCGGGGCTCGAAGGCTGCAGGGTAGGAGCTGGAGTGGGAGCTGCTGAGTCGGCAGCACTGAGAGCCCACCTGCGGAAGTAGCATTGTGGATGGTGTCATGGTGAGTCCAGCTGTCCAGCACTGTTTACACCGAAAGGCTTGGAATGCATGGAGGGATGCTCCCTCCTCCGCCCCTTCTTCTGCCTGGTTGATTGGTATAGGTGAGTGCAGTGCTGGAGGTTTGCACAGAGCCAACAGTTTACATTCACTGTATCTCCACTGGAAAAGGGGGTACTACATGGATGGAATAATGGCGCTGGGGGATATCAAGGGTGTATGGGAGAAAGAAAACAATGCTGAGGGGGATCTGGGGTGTATAGGGGGTAGCAATGCTTGGGGTAGCTTGGGTGGCTATAGTGCTAGAGGTATCAGGGATGTAGAGAGGCCACAGTGTAGGGGGTATCAGGGATGTAGGGGGGTCACAATACAAGGCGTATCTTATGGTATATGGTTACAGTGCTGGGGGAATATCTAGGGTGTAAAGGGGTGAGAGTGCTAGGTGAATATCTAAGGTGTAGAGGGGTCAGAGTGCAGGGGGATATCCAGGGTGTAGAGGGGTCAGAGTGCTGGGGAGGCATCAATCTAGCAGATATAATATATGCACAGGACAGCTTTGTTACTTTATGTATGTAGTATTTTCCCACTTTGCTGCTCCGCTTGTCTGCCTCCTACCTACCTGATGTCTGTTTACCTGCACTGTCTCCATTGTAGGGGACCCAGAGCATTACTTTGCCCAGGGGCCCAGGATGCTATTAAGATGGCCCTGCCTCCGATGCGGTGATGGGAGCCCGCCCCTTTGTGACTTTACCACATGGGGCATGATGTGAAGGGGACGGGGTCTCCTGATGACGTCATCTGGTGGCCACGTCCCATAGTTATATATGAAATGTGTGCTATGGAAGCGGACAGATCAGCAGGCTGCAGCATTGGAGGAGGTTCGTTTTCATAGCAGGTCGGTGGCGGGAGCGGCGGAGGAGAAAGACCGGAGTCGGAGGAAGATGGAGAAGACCGGAGGAAAAAGCGGAGGAAGATGGAGGACGAAACGGGGGAAGAAGAAAAAGAAGAAGGAGAAAACAAAAGGAAGACCGGAGGAAGGAGCTGGGGGGAAGAAGAAGCTGGAGGAAGACTGGAGAAAGAAGTGGGGAAAGAAGACATTTTAAATAAAGGAATTGTCGAAAACCGTCTATTGTCTTTTGTCACATTTCACTGCTTTTTTTGGTGAATGTGTAGGGGTACAATATACCCGATACCCTTTCACATAGGGTGGGGGTGGGATCTGGGGCCCTCTTGTTAAAGGGGGCTTCCAGATTCCGATAAGCCCCCCCGCCCTCAGACCCCCACAACCACCGGGCAAGGGTTGTGGGGATGAGGCCCTTGTCCCCATCAACATGGGGACAAGGTGCTTTGGGGGGCTACTCCAAAGCCCCCTCCCCATGTTGAGCGCATGTGGTCTGGTATGGTTCAGAAGGGGGGGCGCTCTCTTGTCCCACCTCTTTTCCTGTGGCCTGCCAGGTTGCGTGCTCAGATAAGGGTCTGGTATGGATTTTGGGGGGGGGGGGGGCCTCTGTGCCATTTTTGGCCATGGAATTCCCCTTAAAGTCCATACCAGATCCAAAGAGCCTGGTATGCACTGGAGGGGGGGACCCTATGCTGTTTTTTTCCTTGATTTTTTAATAGCTGATTTTCTTAATTCCACACCATAATATTATTGAATAATTACATACCACTGCATGCATTTGAAGAGTTAAAATGATGGAATAAACCAAACTGATATGCATTTGCTAATTATGCTGTACATGTACATTTTCGGAGGTGAAGCCATTGGTGGGATTCAAACCTATGAAGGTAGAAGGGCATACCACTACGCTATGGTGCTGAGCACAATCATACTTAGAAAATACTATTACTAATGTTTGATTCTTTTCATTGTATACAATAATGTTTTGCATTTGAGACATTTATAATATGGTACCAACCATGCTCATGTGCCATTGGGTAGGGATGAGCCGAACGCCCCCGGTTCAGTTGGCACCAGAACTTGCGAAGAGGCCAAAAATTTGTGCGAACATCGTGGTCTCATGGACACAAACATGAAAAATCAAAAGTGCTAATTTTAAAGGCTTATATGCAAGTTATTGCCATAAAAAATGTATTAGGACCCCGGTCCTGCCCCATGGGACATGTATCAATGTAAAAAAAAAGTTTTAAAAACTGCATTTTTTTCAGGAGCAGTGATTTTAATAATGCTTAAAGTGAAACAATAAAAATGAAATATTCCTTTTAATATGGTGCCTGGGGGGTGTCCTTAGTATGCCTGTAAAGTAGCGCATCTTTCCCATGTTTAGAACAGTACCACAGCAAAATTACATTTCTAAAGGAAAAACAATGTCATTTAAAACTGCTAACAGCTGTAATGTATTGTCGGATCCTGGCAATATAGATAAAAATCATTGAAAAAAACAGCGTGAGTTCTCCCCCCAGTCCATTACCAGGCCCTTCATGAATGAATGAATGACTTGTATAGCGCTACCTATGCAAACTGAATCGCCTCAGGGCGCTTTTACCACTGGTGTCCATCTGTGGTATAATGCGGTCCTTGCCCTGTGGGGTCCGACACGCTTACAAACACATACACATACAACATACACATATTTGGCCAATTTTATCGACAGGATCTAATTAACCTACCAGCATGTCTTTGGAGTGTGGGAGGAAACTGGAGTACCTGGAGGAAACCCACGCAGGCACAGGGAGAACATGCAAACTCCAGGCAGAAGGTTTTGTGGTTGGGATTTGAACCAGCGACCCTATTGCTGCTAGGTGAAAGTGCTAACCACTACACCTTCAGGTCTGGTATGGATATTAAGGGGAAACCTGCATCACAATAAAAAAATTGCGTGGGGGTCCCCCCAAAATCCATACTAGGGCCTTCAAGTCTTGTATGGGTATTAAGGAGAACCCTGCACCAAAATGTAAAAAAAAAATGGCGTGCCCCCCCCAAAAATTCATGCCAGACCCTGGAAAAAAAATTCAGAAAAAAAGGGGGCAGACATCCACGGATGGTCACGCCCCATGGCTGTGTAAAAGACACCAAACAGCGGGGACAACACAACGGAGGAAGATGGCAGGGGAGGAAGAACGCGGCGGAGAGGACGAATACGGAGGTGAGGAAGAACACAGCAGCGGGAGAAGTAGGCGGTGGCGGGAGAGACAGCGACAGAAGACAGCAGCAAGAGAGAAAGCACCAGGAGAAGACGGCAGGAGATACGGCTTGGGGGAGAAGACCACTCAGAGCTATTTTGTGAATGGGTAGGTGTACAATGTACCCAATAACCATTTACATGGGGGGCGGATTTGGGGGCCCCCTTATTAAAAGGTGGCTTCCAGAATTCGATAAGCCCCCCGCCCGCAGACCCCCACAACCTCCGGGCAAGGGTTGTGGGGATGAGGCCCTTGTCCCCATCAACATGGGGACAAGGTGTTTTGGGGGGACCCCAAAGCACCCTCCTCATGTTGAGGGCATGTGGCCTGTTACGGTTCAGGAGGGGGGTGGGGCGCTCTCTCATCCCCCTCTTTTCCTGCGGCCTGCCAGGTTGCATGCTCAGATAAAGGGTCTAGTATGGATTTTGGTGTGGAACCCACACCATTTTTTTTTCAAATTTTGGCGCAGGGTTCCCCTTAATATCCATACCAGACCTGAAGGGCCTGGTATGGATTTTGGGGGACCCTCACGCAATTTTTTTTTGATGTGGGGTTCCCCTTAATATCCATACCAAGCCCTTCATGGCCGGGTATGGATTTTGGGGGAGACCCCCACGCAATTTATTTTAGTTTGATGCGCCATTTTTGTTAAATTTTGGCGTGGGGGGTCCCCTCCGAATCCATACTAGACCCGAAGGGCCTGGTATAGACCTGGGGGACCCCATGCAGTTTTTTTTTTTTTCTACTTTCAGTGGGGAAGCCGCTGACAGCTGAATATTCATTGGTTGTTAAGCTGGCTTCCTGGCTCCTCGGTTAGCAACCAGCTATATACAGTGATATAGAAATTGGGCGACACACTTTCACACTTGTTGGACTTCACACTTGTGTGACTTCAAAGTCGTGCGATTTCACGGCGATTTTGCCGCGATTCCCGGCCACGATTTTTGACGCGATTTCAAGGAATGCCTGTGTAAGTGGCATCAAAATCGGACCAAAGTAGTGCAGGGACTACTTTGAAGTTGGAACAACTTGAAGTCGTACTAATATGAATGCCTGTCATTGGAAATCATGGGGAACGACTTGTCATGCTACTTTGCAATCCCAAATCATGGGACGAGTCGTATAAGTGTGAAAGGGGCCTAATCTCCAACTAGTCTACTATGGAAATATAGGAGCAGTTTGGACTATCGCGTTACAGTAAAAGCAATACAATGAATAATGTAACAAATATATATATATATAAGGATTACAGGTGATTTTATTGATGCCAAAAAACAAATCAACATTTACATATAAACATAATAGCGATGCACAGTAGGTCACCAGTGAGTAGTCACAATAGAACAATTCATCACAGATGTCATTTTCCTCTACTAGTTTCGCAGACATTCACTGCTTCATTGGGAGGTTATCTGTGATTAGATCAAAAGGACAATATAATGGTTGAAAAGTAGAGAGATAAAGACTTGTCATACAGCATCATAATTGAAAAGATCTTTTGAAAAATAAAAATAAAAACGGAGAAGGAGCAAAGCTGCTCACCCATGCTCCAGCAGGCATCAAGTGCAAAGTGCTACCACCTAAAAGATGGTCCCCCGCGGCAACTCGGGGGAGCTACACAGTATGATGATTGGAGTCTGGGTGAGTAAGGTAAAAGGAATCAGTATAATATCAGCTTATCAAGATGAGAAATGTGGAGTGAGTGAAGATGATTGTGAAAATAACATAAGTGAAACTGATGGGAGAATGGGAAAAGATGCGCATGTGCACAAAAACTGTGAAACAGTTTATAACACTATAAATACGAGTGTAAACATGAACGATACATTAAGCAAACAAATTGAATTAAAATTAAAGCCATGATTGATAATTTGCAAATGAGCAATAAAAAGATATATCATTTTTTAATCGTGTTTAATTATATATATCAACTGGCGACTGAATAAACAGTTCAATATTATAAATAGGTGATGGTGATATGTGTAAAAATCACAACATAAATGGTACATGAAGCCTCAAAATGTCCAAAATGTGCAAAAGTGCAAACAATAACAAAATAGTGCAACTTCCACTTGGTATAGCGGTGGTGTAAACTTCTTGACAATAAAGTGCAAGGTGCAAGTTAAAATGGAGGGTGTTAAGTAGCATTAGCAGGTGACATGGTGACTTTTAGTGGATCTTCGGTGTGAAATGACACCCGCAGGTGTACTAACTTATTACCTTATAGCTGCAAGGTAAGCAGCATTCAGTAAAACCAATAGGGCCACTCAGGGGCAGAAGGGGAGAAAATCCTTTTCTTTCTTCATGGGTGTCAGGCACCTAAAGGGTTACAGCTTGTTTCCAGGGCCAGGTGCACAGCAGAATGATTGCTCCCAATGTATCAAGAAGGATGAAAATAGAGAAACACGGAAGAGGCTCTCTGGTGTAGTATGTTTAACACTCAGTCTAGTTTATTCAGCATAAAGCAAAAATTAGGATACTCACATTTAAAAACAGAAAAATGTGCAATGATGAAGGATGTCACCAATACCCGCCCTTAGGTACACCCCTACGCGCTCTTTGGATGATAACGTCCTAGGTTTTACTCCAAATTATTAAATAAATATTATATAATCAATCATCATATAATACATATGTGCAATGTATAGGGACGAGCAGCGAGCTTGCGTTGTAGAACCGTCACTTCCGGTGCCCGATGCCTATCCCTAGTGTATTTTTTGCTTCTTCTGTTTTGAACCTCTTTATCTTTTTTCACTAGGTATTTTGTTCAGTAGTGTGGTGTAGTGTGTGGTGAATTCTGCTGATTCTTTATATAGCTCTAATTCATTCTTGATCTCTTCTATATTTTGATCTATTTTTCTTAATTTGCTTTGTTTTCTTTTCAATAAAAAAGTAAGTAAGTCTAAACTCTTCTCATTAATAAACTTGAACCATTCGTCCATGGATTCCTGATCCAGTAGACCGTCATTCGGTGGGATATCCCATCTGAGACATCTCGGGACAATGTTATCTTTCAGATAATGTTCAAAGGTAGTCGCGTCCCACCACAGACTAACCTTCTTCTCCATATTATGCCCCAATCTTCTCATCAAGCTCTCTATGTCTCCGGGGGTTTTTGTACTGGAGTCAGTAGAGTTAAAAACATCTTCTAAATTGATTTTACTTCCATAGTTGCAGCAGGAATGGGTGGGTTTGTAGTAAGTAATGGATAAAGTAGTTATTCCTGCGCTACAGTGGAATGTAGATGAATAATGGTCAAAAAGGTGCTACAACTACCGTATGGGCCAAACACTACCCAAGATATGAAATGTAGAACAACCAAGTAATGGTATTGCGCTCCAATTTAAATTATAACACAATGTGTTATAATTTAAATGTTCTACATTTCATATCTTGGGTAGTGTTTGGCCCATACGGTAGTTGCAGCACCTTTTTGACCATTATTCACCTACATTCCATTGGAATAACTACTTTATCCAAGCTCAATAATGTACTTTTATTTTGCCAGCAGAAACAAAATTATGTACAGTAATTTACTAGCTTCAAAAGTTTCTACAGGATATATGGTACATTTAGCAAAACAGTTAGCAATTGGGTTTTAAGGGCCCTGCTCATAGGAGCTTACAATCTAATATTTGTCTAAACCTTAGAGTGGACACAGATTTTTTATCTGCAAGATTATATAAACTTACTTACTTAACAGTCATTATTCTTAAAAGCATTCCAACATAATATTAAAAAAGCCACATGTTCAAAATATAACACCCGCCACCACCCCACAAATCCACACATAAACATACATTGGTGACCATGTTCTGCTGGAAGCTGCATTTTTGTACATGATTAAGCAATGAGATCAAAGAGTAAAAGGTCAGCACATGCTCCCAAACCATGTTTGCATGGTCAGACAGGAACAATACATACACAACATTGACAGCATGGCCACATAAACCCACTTTTTATGAAAAAATGCACAAGAATTTCAGAAAACAGCCCTAGTTGGGTGTTTGTCAATAGGCACAATATCATTCCTTCACCCCCACATATCACAGCAAAAAGCCTGGCCTTCTCAGGCTAAACAACCCCCCCCCCCCCCCCCCACTGCAGCCCTTTATATAAGATAGGTTGTATTGTTAGCACACTGACACACGCCCAAGTACACGCCCACCAGTATCTTTCAATCTGTCTCTTCGTGTATGTCTAAAGTGATTGTACCTGATGAGAAGGAACACATAATACTATTTGAAACTGTGTTAGCCCTTGGCTATGTGCATCAAATCTGGAACTACAGGCAAAAGATCGAAGTCCATTTGCATGTACATAAACAAAGCAACAGTTTTCTAAGCATATGTACCTGTGCAGTGTAAAGCCTACAATTTTAAATGTCCAAGTCCCTGGGCATGATTAGTGCTAACAAACATTAACATCAGTCCCTGGCTGCAATGAGCTTCCAATCTAAATTCCAAAACAAACTTTCTTACATTAGATACTATTTCGACAGGAGACAAATAAAATGCCAGCATGTCTTTGGATAGTAGTGAGAAACCCACACAGGGAGAACATATAAACTTCGACACAAGCATTAGTATGTTGGGGAACTGAACCAGAAACCCCAGTGCTGCTAGACAAAATCGCTACCCACTTAGCCAGCAGGCAGCCTCACACATGTGCTCTGCATCTCTGTGGTGTAAACCAGCCCTAAGTCCATAACCATGCTCAGTGTCACAAGCAATACACAATATATTGGCCTAAGTATTGGGACGCCTGCCTTTAAACGCACATGAACTGTAAAGGGCATCCCAGTCTTAGTCTATAGGGTTCAAAATTCATTTGGCCCACCCTTTGCAGCTATAACAGCTTCAACTCTTCTGGGAAGGCTGTCCACAAGGTTTAGGAGTGTGTCTATGGGAATGTTTAATCATTCTTTTAAGTGCATTTGTGAGGTCAGGCACTGATGTTGACGAGAAGGCCTGGCTTACAGTCTCTGCTCTAATTCATCTCCAAGGTGTTCTGTTGTGTTTAGGTCAGGACTCTGTCCAGGCCAGTCAAGTTCCATAAAGACATGGATTAGTGAGTTTGGAGTGGAGGAACTTGACTGGCTGTTCTGACCTCAACCCGATAGAACACCTTTTGGCTGAATTAGAGCAGACTGAGAGCCAGGCCTTCTCATCCAACATCAGTGCCTGGCCTCACAAATGCACTTCTGGAACAATGATCAAACATTCCCATTGACAAACTAAACCTTGTGGACAGCCTCCCTAGCCTTCCCAGAAGCTGTTCTAGCTGCAAAGGGTGGGCCAAATCAAATTGTAACCCTACAGACTAATGCTGGCCATAGACTAGATGAAAAATCGGCCAGTTAAGTTCAATGTAAACGACAAATCGGTTGTTTAGCGCTAACGACTCTACCATCATGCATTTTCGAAATTTGAACCGATAAACCATTCGAATGCCATACTATGTCACGATTTAACGTTCAACAAATCTGTTTGGGGAAGTGACGCAATATTTGACCTTTCACACCCGTACATTTCCGGTGGGGGTAGTCGATCATTCGTGGTAGCATGAAATATTCCATCGTGGTCGTTTGCACAGAGAATATTAATTTATTCACTATGGAATGTGTGGACGAAACACAAAAAAACATTGCTATAGCAATGCTGGGAGTATTGGCCATACAAGAAATGGAGAAAGAGCTAAATAAAAGGAGAAGAATATGGAGCAAGGATTGGCTGAGGAACAGAGAGCGTTTTTTCCACATGAATTTACTAAAGGAATTGAAGGAGAATAATCCTGATGACTTTAAGAACTATCTACAAATGCCAGATGACAGCTTTCAACATCTATTGGGATTGGTGTCACCACTAATAACCAAACAAGACACAGCTTTGAGACGCTCTATAACTCCAGACCAGAGACTCATCGCAACCTTATGTTTCCTAGCCACTGGTAGGAGTTTGGAGGACCTAAAGTTCAGCACAGGAATCTCTGCTCAGTCACTGGGACGCATAATTCCTGAAACCTGTAAAGCCATCATTAATGTGTTGAAAAATTAATATTTGAAGGTAATTTTTTTTGTTATTTGTTTATTGTAAATAAAACTAGATACAATATATGTGGTTTAGGCCCCACCACAGCCTGACAACAGTATATAGATGGTTATAATTTGAACCACGTAATGCAATAGTTCAACTACGCATTTAAATTCAATATGATGTTAAATAAAACCAGAACAGTTTGTCATATGTCATCATGGACAGACTAATCTCAATAATCAAATATGTAGCATGACATAGTGAAAATTAGGGATGAGCCGAACACCCCCGGGTTCGGTTCGCACCAGAACCTTCAAACGGACCGAAAGTTCGCGCGAATTTTCGAACCCTATTCGTTATAATGGACGCGAACGTTCGAAATCAAAATTGCTAATTACAACGGCCAATATGCATGTTAATGTCATAAAACAGGTTTGGGGACCCGGGTCCTGCCCCAGGGGACATATATCAATGCAAAAAGAACTTTTAAAAACTAACGTTTTTTCGGGAGCAGTCATTTTAATGATGCATAAAGTGAAAAAAAAAAAGTTAAATTTTCCTTTAAATATGGTACCTGGGGGGTGTCTAAAGTATGCCTGTGAAGTGGCATGTATGTCCCGTGTTTAGAACTGTCCTTGCACAAAATGACATTTGTAAAGGAAAAAAAGAAGCCATTTAAAACCACTTGCGACTTTAATGTCATGTCATGTCCTGGCCGCCATATGGCTGAAAATCCTTGAGAAAAATGGCATGGCTACCCCATCACCCCCCCCCCCCCCCACACCCCAGCCCCTTTGGGTCTTGTATGGATATTAAGGGGGACCCCGCACCCAAAATAAAACCCTATACCTACAACCCTATATACTCTGAACAGCAGTATATAGGTGGTGCAAGCAAGACACGGACTGTAGGTTTGTTCTTAAGTAGAATCTGAACAGGTACATTATGAAGTGTAGCTCCATCCCAAAAAAATCTATTTTTAAGCTTTTTGGAGAACATAGGGAGGCGTTATCACCCCTGTAACATTTGCTGTCTTTGCACATCTGTTCAGAACATGTCACCTCACTTTCCGTCCCAATGACAAATGTTTTTGGAAAAGTGGGGTTTTAATTGAAACAAGGATTGGTGATAAAGCATCAGTAGAGAGGAGATACCTTTTTCCCAAATTAAATCTAACATGATAGAATTTCCCTTCCTAGGGGTAGATTTCCTCTCACTTCCTGTTTTCTCTTTCTGTTTGCAAGTAGGAGTCGTTTGTAAGTTGGATGTTTGAAAGTAGGGGCCTGCCGTATATCCTCTGCAGAAATTTGCCCTATTAGATGTTGGTGTAGCCACAAGACTGGTGGGCACAGGAATGGGCCCTGCTGTGAGTTAATAGATCAAGATTTGTACTTGCATGCACCTGATGAACCGGGCTGAAAAATTGGGCCTTGGTGGTGGTGGTGGTGGTGGTGGACGGTGTTGCCACAAGACTGTAAGCCCTCACAGTTACTCTTGGTGGGTGCAGGAATGGGCCCTGCTGTGAGTTATTAGATCAAGATTTGTAATTGCATGCACCTGTTGAACAGGGCAGAAAAATTGGGCCTTTGGCGGTGGTGGTGGTGGTGGACGGTGTTGCCACAAGACTGTAGGCCCTCATAGTTACTCTTGGTGGGCGCAGGAATGGGCCCTGCTGTGAACTATTAGATCAAGATTTGTAATTACACGCCCCTGTTAAACAGGGGCTGAAAAATTGTGCCTTAGGCATCGGTGCTGGTGCCACAACACTGCAACCCCTCACAGATACTGTACTCTTAGCACAGCAATGAGACCTGTTGCAAAGCATTGCCTAAAAATTGTAATTACACGCCCCAACAGGGGCTGAAAAATTGTGCCTTAGGCACTGGTGCTGGTGCCACAACACTGCAACCCCTCACAGATACTGTACTTGGAGCACAGCAGTCACACCTGTTGTGAAGCATCTTTTTAAAAAAATTTAATTACACGCCCCTGTTATACAGGGGGCTGAAAAATTGTGCCTTAGGCACTGGTGCTGGTGCCACAACACTGTAACCCCTCACAGATACTGTACTCTGAGCACAGCAATGAGACCTGTTGCAAAGCATTGCCTAAAAATTGTAATTACACCCCCCAACAGGGGCTGAAAAATTGTGCCTTAGGCACTGGTGCTGGTGCCACAACACTGCAACCCCTCACAGATACTGTACTTGGAGCACAGCAGTCACACCTGTTGCGAAGCATTTTTAAAAAAAATTGTAAGTACACGCCCCTGTTATACAGGGGCTGAAAAATTGTGCCTTAGGCACTGGTGTGGTGGCATGGATCATTGAGGAGGAGGAAGAGGATAGTCAGTGAACATAACAGGACAGTCACTCAGCATCAGCATAGGCAGTCTTGAAGGGATGTGACATTATAAATTATTCCGTTATATCCGCTTCAGGTGCCTGGTAGCTGGTGGTCATCCAAGACTGATTCATTTTTATGAAGGTCAGTCGATCAACCGAGTCGGTGGACAGGCGCACCCTATGATCGGTGACAAATCCTCCAGCAGCACTGAATGTGCGTTCGGAAAGAACGCTGGATGCAGGACAGGCCAGTAGCTCAATTGCATACTGTGCAAGCTCTGGCCAGTGATCCATCCTCAGGACCCAGTAAGCCAGAGGATTTTCGGTGGGAAAGGTGTCCAAGTCTGACCTTGCCCCTAGGTATTCCTGCACCATGTATATCAGACGCTGGCGATGGTTGCTGGAACCGATCATACCTTGGGGCTGCGGACTAAAAAATTGTCTGAACGCATCGGTCAGACGTCCACCTTCCCCACCGCTCCTTCTGCTACTGACCGAAGCCTCAGCAACTCGTCGTCCAGGACCAGGAGTTTGTAACCTCCCAGTTTCTGGGAACGCATTGCACAGACCTTTCTGCAAGGCCTCCCTGAGATGTCTCATCCTCTGCTCCCTCTGCGACGGCAAGATAAGGTCCGCAACCTTACCCTTGTACCGTGGATCAAGGAGAGTGGCCAGCCATTAATGGTCCCTCTCCTTGATCCGAAGAACACGAGGATCCTTCCGCAGGCTTTGCAGGATCAGGGAGGCCATGCAGCGTAGGTTAGCTGAGGCATTCGGTCCGGAGTCTTCTGGGTCACTGAGGATGACATGATCGCCAGCCACCTCCTCCCAGCCACGTACAAGTCCACTGGTTTGTTGGGACTGTACATCATCCCTAAAAGACTGCTGCTGATGCTGAGTGCCAGGCTCCACCTCCATGCTCACACAATCCTCCTCCTCCTCCTCCTCCTCATCCTCTTCCTGTGTGATGGGTGGGACAGAAGGAACACTCTGTTCTGTTCTCCTCTGTTCTGCCTCAAGTGCCCTGTCCATTATCCCACGCAGCGTATGCTCCAACAGGTGGACAAGAGGTACAGTGTCACTGATGCATGCACTGTCACTGCTCACCATCCTCGTGGCCTCCTCAAATGGTGAGAGGACAGTGCATGCATCCCTGATCATGCTCCACTGGCGTGGGGAAAAAAAGCCAAGCTCCCCTGACCCTGTCCTGGTGCCGCAGTCGCAAAGGTACTCATTGATGGCCCTCTGCTGCGTGTGCAGTCACTGCAGCATGGCCAATGTTGAGTTCCACCTGGTGGGCATGTCACATATTAGGCGGTTCTTGGGCAGGTTCAGCTCCTTTTGCAGCTCAGTCAGCCGAGCACTGGCATTATAAGATCGGTGGAAATGCACACAGACTTTCCTGGCCTGCCTCAGGACATCCTGGGAACCTGCCCAAGAACCGCTGCACCACCAGGTTGAGGACGTGAGCCATACAGGGCACAAGGCCCCTGTCGCAGGGCGGAGAGGAGGTTGGTGCCATTGTCAGAAACGACCATTCCTGGCTTAAGCTGGCGTGGCGTCAACCACCTCTCGGCCTGCCACTGCAGAGCTGCCAGAACCTCTGGCCCAGTGTGGCTCCTGTCCCCCCAAACACACCAGCGCAAGCACGGCATGGCATCTTTTTGCCTGCGTACTCGCGTAGCCCCTTGTACGCCTACGGAGCACCGCTGGTTCCGAGGACAGAGCACTGGAGGAAGAGGAGGGGGTGGAGGAGAGAGGTGTGTCACAACCAGTAGTAGCATTTTGGAGGCGTGGTGGCGGAACAACCTCCAACACTACTGCACCTTGTCCTGCATCCCTCCCAGCTGCCAATAGAGTGACCCAATGAAAGAAAGATAACGTCCCTGTCCATGCCTGCTGGACCATGAGTCAGCGGTAATATGCACCTTATGCACCTTACCGCTGACCGCCCTGTCCAGCGAGGCATGGACATTGCCTTCCACATGCCGGTAGAGAGACGGAATCGCCTTCCGTGAGAAAAAGTGGCGTTTGGGAACCTGCCACTGAGGAACCGCACATTGAACAAACTCACGGAAGGGGGCCGAGTCTACCAACTGAAAAGGCAGCAGTTGAAGTGCTAGCAATTTAGCCAAGCTAGCATTCAACCGCTGGGCATGTGGATGGCTGGGAGAATACTTCTTTCGACGGTCCAGCAGCTGGGGCAGGGAAATTTGCCTGGTAGAATCGGACGTCGGTGTACTGCAAGTACTTGGTTGTGACACACCTAATTCTACACCTTCAGTCCTCTCAGAGCAGCTTTCAGAGAGGACTGAAGATATAGTGGGGATGGAGATCCCAGCTGATGAGGAGCAAGGAGAGGTCTGATTTGTTCTTTGGTGTGGGTCTTTTATGTGTGCTTGCCAACGAGCTGCATGGCAGGTCGACATATGTCTGCTCATGCTTGTGGTGCCCAAGCGGCTGATGTTTTGGCCACGCGAGATACGCTTGAGACAAATATTGCAAATAGCAGTGGTGCGATCTGATGCACTCGTCTCAAAAAAGGCCCACACCAAAGAACTTTTGTGATAACGTGCAGAGGCAGCACCCTGCACAGGCGGAGCTCTGCGGTGTGGTACAGTTGCTGTGCTGGCCTCTAGCTGGCCTCCAGGGGGCATCCTGCCTCGTTGGACATGTGACACCGCATCCTCCTCCTCCTCCTCTCTCCCTTCAGACACCCACGTGGAGTCAGTGACCTCATCATCCCCTCCCTCTTCACCACTAGAGCAAACCTGGCAGTAAGCTGCAGCTGGTGGAACAGTACTGCCAGATTGCTGTCCTTCAGCATCCCCTCTCTCTGCGCGCACACTACTGACTTCCTCAAGCTGGGTATCATCATCCGAGCCTTCGAATCGTTGGGCATCCTTCTGGAGCATGTACCCAACACTGTGCTCAAACAGTTCGGGGGACTCCTCAGGAGGACATGGTGGGTCTAGGGAAGGGGTGGCTGATGATGCCATTGAGTACGCGTTGGCAGCTGCTCTGCCAGTACCCTGAGCCTGGGTGAGAGAGGATGAGGAGGATGAGGAGGGCTTGGTCATCCATTCTACCAAGCCTTCAGCATGATGCGGCTCCACATGTCCAGCTGCCGAAAACAAAGAAAAGCGTGTCCCATGGCCACGTGCTGATGACGATGCACGACCACGTCCACGGCCAGCACTGTTGTCTCTAGAAACAGAGCTTGCCTGCCCTGTGTTCTTGCCTCTGCACGCTCTGCCTCTCCTTGGCGGTCTTCCAGCCATTGTAGTCGGTAGTGTATATAGTATAAAAAATAGAGCTCCTATGTGTGCTCACAACACACTGTAGGTCCTATGGGTGCTGACACTAACACACTATAGGTACTATGTGTGCTGCTGACAAGAAAATATAGGAGCTCTGTTTGCTGCCACTAACACACTAGAAGTCCTATGGGTGCTGCTGAGAAGAAAATATAGGAGCTCTGTGTGATGCCACTAACACACTAGAAGTCCTATGGGTGCTTCTGGGAAGAAAATATAGGAGCTCTGTGTGATGCCACTAACACACTAGAAGTCCTATGGGTGCTTCTGGGAAGAAAATATAGGAGCTCTGTGTGATGCCACTAACATACTAGAAGTCGTATGGGTGCTTCTGGGAAGAAAATATAGGAGCTCTGTTTGCTGCCACTAACACACTAGAAGTCCTATGGGTGCTTCTGGGAAGAAAATATAGGAGCTCTGTGTGATGCCACTAACACACTAGAAGTCCTATGGGTGCTTCTGGGAAGAAAATATAGGAGCTCTGTGTGATGCCACTAACACACTAGAAGTCCTATGGGTGCTTCTGGGAAGAAAATATAGGAGCTCTGTGTGATGCCACTAACACACTAGAAGTCCTATGGGTGCTTCTGGGAAGAAAATATAGGAGCTCTGTGTGATGCCACTAACACACTAGAAGTCCTATGGGTGCTGCTGAGAAGAAAATATAGGAGCTCTGTGTGATGCCACTAACACACTAGAAGTCCTATGCGTGCTTCTGGGAAGAAAATATAGGAGCTCTGTGTGATGCCACTAACACACTAGAAGTCCTATGGGTGCTTCTGGGAAGAAAATATAGGAGCTCTGTGTGATGCCACTAACACACTAGAAGTCCTATGGGTGCTGCTGAGAAAAAAATATAGGAGCTCTGTGTGATGCCACTAACACACTAGAAGTCCTATGGGTGCTTCTGGGAAGAAAATATAGGAGCTCTGTTTGCTGCCACTAACACACTAGAAGTCCTATGGGTGCTTCTGGGAAGAAAATATAGGAGCTCTGTGTGATGCCACTAACACACTAGAAGTCCTATGGGTGCTTCTGGGAAGAAAAATATAGGAGCTCTGTGTGATGCCACTAACACACTAGAAGTCCTATGGGTGCTGCTGAGAAGAAAATATAGGAGCTCTGTGTGATGCCACTAACACACTAGAAGTCCTATGCGTGCTTCTGGGAAGAAAATATAAGAGCTCTGTGTGATGCCACTAACACACTAGAAGTCCTATGGGTGCTTCTGGGAAGAAAATATAGGAGCTCTGTGTGATGCCACTAACACACTAGAAGTCCTATGGGTGCTGCTGAGAAGAAAATATAGGAGCTCTGTGTGATGCCACTAACACACTAGAAGTCCTATGGGTGCTTCTGGGAAGAAAATATAGGAGCTCTGTGTGATGCCACTAACACACTAGAAGTCCTATGGGTGCTTCTGGGAAGAAAAAATATAGGAGCTCTGTGTGATGCCACTAACACACTAGAAGTCCTATGCATGCTTCTGGGAAGAAAATATAGGAGCTCTGTGTGATGCCACCAACACACTAGAAGTCCTATGCGTGCTTCTGGGTAGAAAATATAGGAGCTCTGTGTGATGCCACTAACACACTAGCAGTCCTATGGGTGCTGCTGGGAAGAAAATATAGGAGCTCTGTGTGATGCCACTAACACACTAGAAGTCCTATGGGTGCTTCTGGGAAGAAAATATAGGAGCTCTGTTTGCTGCCACTAACACACTAGAAGTCCTATGGGTGCTTCTGGGAAGAAAATATAGGAGCTCTGTGTGATGCCACTAACACACTAGAAGTCCTATGTGTGCTTCTGGGAAGAAAATATAGGAGCTCTGTGTGATGCCACTAACACACTAGAAGTCCTATGTGTGCTTCTGGGAAGAAAATATAGGAGCTCTGTGTGATGTCACTAACACACTAGAAGTCCTATGGATGCTTCTGGGAAGAAAATATAGGAGCTCTGTTTGCTGCCACTAACACACTAGAAGTCCTATGGGTGCTTCTGGGAAGAAAATATAGGAGCTCTGTGTGATGCCACTAACACACTAGAAGTCCTATGGGTGCTTCTGGGAAGAAAATATAGGAGCTCTGTTTGCTGCCACTAACACACTAGAAGTCCTATGCGTGCTTCTGGGAAGAAAATATAGGAGCTCTGTGTGATGCCACTAACACACTAGAAGTCCTATGGGTGCTTCTGGGAAGAAAATATAGGAGCTCTGTTTGCTGCCACTAACACACTAGAAGTCCTATGCGTGCTTCTGGGAAGAAAATATAGGAGCTCTGTGTGATGCCACCAACACACTAGAAGTCCTATGCGTGCTTCTGGGAAGAAAATATAGGAGCTCTGTGTGATGCCACTAACACACTAGCAGTCCTATGGGTGCTGCTGGGAAGAAAATATAGGAGCTCTGTGTGATGCCACTAACACACTAGAAGTCCTATGGGTGCTTCTGGGAAGAAAATATAGGAGCTCTGTTTGCTGCCACTAACACACTAGAAGTCCTATGGGTGCTTCTGTGAAGAAAATATAGGAGCTCTGTGTGATGCCACTAACACACTAGAAGTCCTATGTGTGCTTCTGGGAAGAAAATATAGGAGCTCTGTGTGATGTCACTAACACACTAGAAGTCCTATGGGTGCTTCTGGGAAGAAAATATAGGAGCTCTGTTTGCTGCCACTAACACACTAGAAGTCCTATGGGTGCTTCTGGGAAGAAAATATAGGAGCTCTGTGTGATGCCACTAACACACTAGAAGTCCTATGGGTGCTTCTGGGAAGAAAATATAGGAGCTCTGTTTGCTGCCACTAACACACTAGAAGTCCTATGGGTGCTTCTGGGAAGAAAATATAGGAGCTCTGTGTGATGCCACTAACACACTAGAAGTCCTATGGGTGCTTCTGGGAAGAAAATATAGGAGCTCTGTTTGCTGCCACTAACACACTAGAAGTCCTATGGGTGCTTCTGGGAAGAAAATATAGGAGCTCTGTGTGATGCCACTAACACACTAGAAGTCCTATGGGTGCTTCTGGGAAGAAAATATAGGAGCTCTGTTTGCTGCCACTAACACACTAGAAGTCCTATGGGTGCTGTTGGGGTGCAATGCTGTGCTAACAGCCAGAGCCGATCCGCCCTATACGCGGACTACGCAAGCTGCGTAGGGCCCTGCCGCTGCGCGGGGCCCCAAGGGTGGATCGGCTCTGCTCGGGGGCCCCCGGGGCCGCTGCCGCCGCTGTGAGGGCTGCGGCGCCTGAAAAAAAGATGGCCGCGGGGCCGACATGCAACTGCGCATGCGCCCGCATTTCCGAAAATTGCCGAGCAGCGGCAACAGCGCTGGCGCATGTGCAGTTGCATGTCGGCCCCTCGGCCATCTTTTTTTCAGGCGCCGCTGCCCTGACAGAGGCGGCAGCGGCGCCGTGCGCAGTGACACGATGGCGCAGAGTGGCGCCATTTTTAAAAAGTAAAACGTCCCCTCCACAGCCTCTGAGCTCCTGGGCTCCCTCCCCCTCGCTGCCTCTGACCTCCTGTCCCCCTCACCCCTAAAAGCCTCTAACCTCCTGCCCCCCCTCGCAGCCTCTGACCTCCTGCCCCCCCCTTGCTGCCTCTGACCTCCTGTCCCCCCTCACCCCTAAAAGCCTCTAACCTCCTGCCCCCCTCGCAGCCTCTGACCTCCTGCCCCCCCTTGCAGCCTCTGACCTCCTGCCCCCCCCTCGCAGCCTCTGACCTCCTGCCCCCCCTCGCTGCCTCTGACCTCCTGTCCCCCCTCACCCCTAAAAGCCTCTAACCTCCTGCCCCCCCTCGCAGCCTCTGACCTCCTGCCCCCCCCTCGCAGCCTCTGACCTCCTGCCCCCCTCGCAGCCTCTGACCTCCTGCCCCCCCTCGCAGCCTCTGACTTCCTGCCCCCCCTCGCAGCCTCTGACCTCCTGCCCCCCCCTCGCAGCATCTGACCTCCTGTCCCCCCCCCTCGCAGCCTCTGACCTCCTGCCCCCCCCTCGCAGCCTCTGACCTCCAGTCCCCCCCCCCTTCGCAGCCTCTGACCTCCTGTCCCCCCCCTTCGCAGCCTCTGACCTCCTGCCCCCCCGCAGCCTCTGACCTCCTGTCCCCCCCTTCGCAGCCTCTGACCTCCTGTCCCCCCCCCTTCGCAGCCTCGGACCTCCTGTCCCCCCCCTTCGCAGCCTTGGACCTCCTGCCCCCCCCTTCGCAGCCTCGGACCTCCTGTCTCCCCCCCTTCGCAGCCTCGGACCTCCTGTCCCCCCCTTCGCAGCCTCGGACCTCCTGTAGCCCCCCTCGCAGCCTCGGACCTCCTGCCCCCCCTCGCAGCCTCGGACCTCCTGCCCCCCCCTCGCAGCCTCGGACCTCCTGTCCCCCCTCGCAGCCTCGGACCTCCTGCCCCCCCTCGCAGCCTCGGACCTCCTTGCCCCCCCTCGCAGCCTCAGACCTCCCGTCTCCCCCCTTGCAGCCTCGGACCTCCTGCCCCCCCTTGAAGCCTCGGACCTCCTGTCCCCCCCTTGCAGCCTCTGACCTCCTGCCCCCCCCCTTGCAGCCTCTGACCTCCTGTCCCCCCCTTGCAGCCTCTGACCTCCTGTCCCCCCCTTGCAGCCTCTGACCTCCTGTTGCCCCCCCCCCCCTTGCAGCCTCTGACCTCCTGCCCCCCCCCCCTTCGCAGCCTCGGAACTCCTGTCTCCCCCCCCCCGCAGCCTCTGACCTCTCCTGTTGCCCCCCGCAGCCTCTGACCTCTCCTGTTGCCCCCCGCAGCCTCTGACCTCTCCTGTTGCCCCCCCACAGCCTCTGACCTCTCCTGTTGTCCCATCCGCAGCCTCTGAACTCTACTGTTGTCCCATCCGCAGCCTCTGACCTCCCCTGTCCCATCCGCAGCCTCTGACCTCCCCTGTCCCATCCGCAGCCTCTGACCTCCCCTAAGTCAAGAGAGGGAGCGCAGCCAGGATGGGGATCATGGGAGAAGTCAGACATGTATGGACTGTGGAGAGGAAACTATGGGATAAAACCAGAGCCACCAAGCTGGAGCCGCCTGACTGAGCCCTGCATGATGCACCTGAGAGGAGGTCAGTGACAGCACCGCCAGGCCAGTCTAGGGGGGGTCAATACAATATTGTAAGGGGGCACTGATATAAAGGTTTCCCCCTTATATCAGTAAACCCCCTTATCTTAGTGTTTTCTTTCTTTGGTCACCAGAGTCCTCCCCACATTCCCAGAGTTCCCCTTTACATCATAGTATGCAGGATTCCACCTTACAGTGCAAGGGGGAACTCTGATGTAAAGGGCAATGCTGCAGACCTGATGTAAGTAGGGAGGCTCTCTGAGGACACTGATGTATGGGGGGCTCTCTGGGGACCCTGATGTAAGGGGGGTGCTCTCTGGGCACCCTAATGTAAGTGGGGGGCTCTCTGGGGACCCTGATGTAAGGGGGGTGCTCTCTGGGCACCCTAATGTAAGTGGGGTGCTCTCTGGGGACCCTGATGTAAGGGGGGTGCTCTCTGGGGACCCTGATGTAAGGGGGGTGCTCTCTGGGGACCCTGATGTAAGGGGGGTGCTCTCTGGGGACCCTGATGTAAGTGGGGGATCCACACTTAGATAAAGATAAATATATAATGTCTGTTCTATATTGTTGTACTTATTCTTTGACTGTTTTGTTTAAAGGAGGGAGGATTGTATTGGGAGCGCTGAAGTGTCAGGTGTGGCAATGGCAAATGGTTTACATAGCTCACGGCATCACGGGTCAGGTAGAGGGCCCCTTAGCAGAATTTTGCTTAGGGCCCCAGGGAGGTCAGGATCGGCACTGCTAACAGCACTGCGGTTGGTACTACTGCAATACTGTACTAACAGTAAGCACGCACCAGACTAATCCCCAGCAGCAGCTAATAACACACTAACTGTGCAATCAGCAGCAATGAACAATCAATGACTTAGGTAGCAATGGTTTAGCAAAGAAATAGCCAATGGTTTAGCAAAGAAGAGCAAATCTTTCTGTAGCAATGAATCAAGCAAAGACAGAATCAGCAGACTGATCTCTCCTAAAGCCGGAACTCATGTGACCGGTGCCGACGGCGTGGCGGCCTTTTAAATGGTGGGGCGTGTACTAAAGCCCCTGAGCTTGAATTGGCTACAGGCGCCCTGCCTGTAGCCAATTATTGCTCTCCGAGTTTCCGGCGCTGTGATTGGCCAAGCATGCGGGGTCACAGTGCATGCTTGGCCAATCATCAGCCAGCAATGCACTGCGCCGGCCGCGCCGGCCGCAATGCATTGCGGGGCCGCTCGCATCACACGAATGTGATGCGAACGGCCCAAATAGTTCTGGCCGCCCAGTGCACCCATCATGGTTTACTTCCTCTTTAAGAGCAGCAGTTGCTTGTAAAAATAAATTGTTTGTTGAGTCTTGGTATGACCTCTTTTTCGTATTACTTGGTGTTGTTGCTGATGCAGGAAGGAAGCTTTGTGAAGTAGTATTTGTCATTTCCTGTGTAATATCCTGTGCAATAAAGCAAAGTAGAATATTAAAATTTTGTATTTAACATAATATTTGTATTACTTTTACAGTTCCCATCATCATCCAGTGAAGGGAAGATTATAGCCAAGCAATTCCAGGATCACTGGAATTTACCAAACTGTGGAGGAGCCCTAGATGGGAAACATGTAAGGACTCTGCCTCTTTCAAATTTTGGATACTATAATTATAAAGGATTCTTCAGTATAATTCTAATGGCTCTAGTCAATGCCAAATATGAATTCCTATTCATTGATATTGGCAAAAATGGAAGAAATTCTGATGGAGAAGTAATTGAAAAAACAGAATTCCACACCCGTTTGAGAAAGGGAACATTACATCTACCTACAACAGAGGATACGGTCGAAGGTTTGAGCTTCGTTTTCATGGCAGATGATGCTTTTGCTCTAGGGGAGCATATTTTGAAACCTTTTCCCCTGAAGAACCTCTCAAAGGAGCAACACAATATTGAATTACAGACTATCCAGGGCAAGGCATGTGGTTGAGAATGCTTCTGGAATTATGTATAATCAATTTAGAATTTTTCACACAGCAATCAACCTTAGCATTCACAAAATTGATATGATCGTACATTGTTGTTGTGTATTACATAACTATTTGCACTGTACTAGTGCCTCCTACATGCCACAGTCTCATCTTGACAGGGAAGATACTGTTGCAGGAAACGCCATACTTGGAGAGTGGAGAAATGACATGGAGGGACTCATGAATATAGCTCGTGCACAACCATGTCTTCCTACTCAACTTGCACGCCAAATCTGTCTAGACTACATGGACTACTTCATGGGACGCGGCGCCGTTGAATGGCAGAATGACATTTGATTGTTTTATGTAAATATGTAATGCTTTACTTATAAAACCACTGAAGATATATAAAGGTTATGTAGTTGCAAAAGAAATAACATGAGTGAAAAAAAATTATTATAATAAAATAAATTTGTTTACCTGACTGTCTGTGTTTTGCTCTGTGCTCACATCCTCCAGCTCAGGTGACATAGATTCAGTTGGCATCAAAATGGACACTGAGGGTCTTGCATCATCTTGATCAGTGAGGAAACGCAAGCTTTCAAAATACCACAAGCATGGAACATAGATTTCATCTGTACCTGCTCCAGATTTCCTGGCTTCTTGGATTTTATTAATTTCCTTTTTTAAATATGGTGTGTAAATTTGCTATTTTTCCTTTAACATATTTTATATCTGCTTTTGCATATACAATAGTGCATAGCTCTTGCGATTTAGTATAGGCCTCATTCCGCTTCATCTGGTCACTATATTCATTTGACCAAACTTTCCATAAGCAGGGCATATCCCTATACATGTCTATAAACTGAGGTAGAAATTCAGGAGAGGTAAACTTTTCTACCATTCTGCCTAAAAGAAAAAGAAAACACAAATCATAAACTCTTCAAATACAACAAAGATATAACATAAAGTCTGTCACAACGGTGCATAAACTACTGCAGCTTGCTTCACATATTTCAGATTGCTTCATGTACACACAAGTACAACATACAGTAGTGGGTATGCATATCTACAACAGACTTTTATTAAAAAAACATACAGGAAAATGTATATTAAAACCATAGAGGAAAATTTACCTGAAAACAATCCTCAACCTGATAAATCTTTAGTATTATCGTTCATCGTACGATCGTTGTTACGTAGCTACGTGATCTCACATGGTTTCAGAGATGACTCTGCCCTTCTTCTACTTCTGGCGCCATCTTCACCAGCGCACATGGCAGAGGTTGCAGAGGCCTCTACGGCTGCAACAAGGCATCGGGACCCAATAAAAGAAAAGGCCACAGCTATGGCTTTTCAAGAGATGGTCACCATGGTGAAGATATTGGAAAGAAGGGATTATGATGGCAGATTGGCGAATTATCCCAAACCAAATACCAGGAAAGACAGAATTATGCAGAAGGTGGTGGAGTCCCCGTATGGTGTAAAACGTTCTAAGGACCAGGTAAGGAAAAGGTGGTCAGACCTAAAGCTGAAAGAGCATGAACAACTTTGCAGAATCCACAAAATCATTAAAAAAGGTAATTAACATGTATTTAATTTTGGTGCAATGGTTTCTG
Organism: Lithobates sylvaticus; assembly: GCA_028564925.1. NCBI lineage: Eukaryota > Metazoa > Chordata > Amphibia > Anura > Ranidae > Lithobates > Lithobates sylvaticus. Next base: position 187,879,848 of record CM053027.1, on the reverse strand, counting down.
AGTCAGAATTCCTTTAATTAGAGGTCTTGCTTTCTAAATGCTATGTTGCATTGAGATGTGATTGTATATGTTCATCATGTTGCTTTTTCCTGCATTCATATGTTCTAATTTTTTCAGATCACACTAGGTAGGTAAAGTCTGTACATATTTCGCTATCTTTACATGTCCTTCCTCTTAACAGAACTATTTTGCATTTTTTTTTCTTTGTATTATTGTGATTTAAAATATGGATATTGCTGTGGAATTATTATTATTATTTTTTTTTAAACTCAGAGAGACAAAGGAAATCTGCTTTGACTTCTGTTGAGACTGAAAAGTGTGATGATGCCATTCCACTGCATAAGAGCAGAGATGTCCTATCTTTACCAACAACTGATTGTGATGTGGAGCTACAAGATCCTATAACATTGTCCTGGGAGATTACTAGCAGCACAGGTATGTCTACAAAAACACACGGTACATGCAAACAACTTTGATTTTTTGCAGCTTTGTTTACATTACATTTTTTTTTTTTACAGTCAATCCACCCTCTAAAGAGAACACTATGGATAGGTTCACCGCACGAATGTTATCTTCTGCCATTTTAAATTGCACAGCTAACTTGGAAAAAATGAAGGATCATGTGTGCTCTGTAATTAAAACTTTAGTGGATGTTGCTGAGACCCTTGCTAAAGTTTAAATATGTTAGTGATCATTTTTTGATGTTATTGAAGAGTGTTAAATGTTTTATGATCCATGGACTTTTTTCTTCTTTTTTTATAGCGACACTTTGAAGTTTTTTGCACTTGTCATATGTCAATTATTAAATAAAAAATTTCCAAACTTGTCCTTCGTTTTTTTGGCAAAAAAACCTCACTACCGATTAACATTTTGTGCCCATTAACTGCCCGATAAACGAATGAACTGTCCAAATGGATGATTTTTGGCCGATTTGTCATTCAGTCTATGGCCAGCATAAGACTGGGCTGCCATTAAAGTTTATGTGTGTGTAAAGGCAGGTGTCACAATACTTTTGACTAGATAGTGTATCTGGCAAGATTTACAATGGTGGTGGAACCCTCCTACACATAAATACTACATTTAGACATAGCTTTAGGACCTGAGACAACTTCTCTACATGAAGCACCATGTTTGGGAATCAAACCCAGACACTCAGGGATGCTAAGCAGAAGTTCTAACCTCTAAGCCACAGAGCTGCCACATGTGAAAACCCCCTACACATAAATACACATAAATACTGCATTTCTTTGGACATACAGGTGATAGAATTACATTACTCAAGAGTTATTCTTCTTGATTTATTCTGTGATATTTGTTCTTTCTTTGTGGGTGAGTGTAGAATACAGATATTACCCTCAAATTTTGGAGAATTAAATTTTGATTTCTGATGTTGGTACGTTGGTATGTTGGTTTTTGGGCTCAAATTATGATTATTTGAAAATAATAAAAAGCACCAAAAATTGTGGCTTATTTTAAATTTGCATCAGCAATGGTATTGTTTGTGCTTTGTAAAGACACCTGTGTCAGTTGGGGTAAAGATTGTTGTGAGATGGAGAGTAACAAGTGAAAGTGACAGAGAAAAATATTTTTTACCAAAACATTCCACATTCTAGCATTCTTAAAAACTAAATATTTGAAGTAGAACTTAAACAATGTTGCAAAGGAAAATTTATTTTAGAGAAACATACATTTCATCTCAACATTAAAGGATTTATTTGTGAAAGTTACAATTGTTCCATTAGAATCCATGGCTAAAACTTGCATTGGACTATAATAGCGCCCATTTTCACTTCCAAAAAATTCTCTTTAACTCAGCGCTTTTTTTCGTATTTACTATAGTGCCCTGTAAAAACACTGGACACTGGAGCTAAAATTAGAGCTATTTGCAGGTCTGAGCATGCTCAGTTGTGTTTTCATCTAGTTGTACAAAAACGGGGGAATTTATCTCTTCTCAGACTTTTAAAGCTATTTCAGTGTAGAAATCACTTTTTCACGCAGTTTAAAAGCAGATTATCTTTAAATAATATACTGAATATTTCAGTACTATTTAGGCAATTATATCACGTTCTAAACAATAATTCCATGTGCAATTCTCCAGTATTTAGCAGAGTGTGGGTTTGGGCGCTATTTGGTTTCAGGGAACTATAGTAAATTCGATTTTGGGAGTATTTCCTGACCAGCGCTATAGTGAATACCGTTTTAGCGCTAATTACCGCGATTAGCATTAATTAGCACTAAGTTGCTGCAATTAGCACTAATTAGCGTGGCAGATGCAGCACGCGCCAGGTCCCACTGGGCGGTGCTGTTCTGCCTTATCCCACTGGGCGTCGCTGTTCTGCCTTATCCCACCGTCTATGTTTACATCAGGATAGTGGCAGTTCTGTCCGCTTGTGCGGGAGTTTTTTTTTACCTTCCTGTACAGGAGGAGGCGCGAGGCGCGAATCGCAGTCCGCGCCTCTCTTTCATGTCCGTTTCCTAGCTTAATCCTGCACATGCGCAATGGGATTACATCCTGTCCACGTGCTGCCAGTAACGCCACACACCGGGCGGCATAGGAAGGATAAAAGGCCAGCCGGCTTTCAGACATTTTATTGGAGCCACGAGGGAGCTAACATGGGGAACATCATATATGACAATGTAAGTTGCAATTTAACCCATTCTGTATTATTGGTGATTGAAGGGATCAATTTCATATATAGCTTTTTTCTAAAGTGGATTGATCATTTGATGTCTGTCTAAAACTGGGTGGATGGGATTTGATGTATTTACTGTCTCGGAGGTTACACTGAAACACTCTATTTAAGTATAATTAGATGAGATTGGATAAATACGTTCCATGAATCCATAGACATTATTGGAAGGGAATTGATATTATAGTTTTGGGAATGGTGATATAACCATACAAGAAAACAATTGTATACTTATGTTTTGGCTGTGATAAACAAAGTTAATACAAACATTACTAATTACTAGTAAGGCAATGATTCTAAATAAATAAATTTGGTGTGTAATGGACATTATAATATTAACTCCAATACTGTTTACTGTCAAAGATTATTGGATAAATAAGTCCCATCTGGATACGCTACCAGTTAAACAACTCCAGAACTTCAGAAATCACCTTTAATCAATATAATATATGATAGTGGCCCCTCTGTAAGTAATACAATAGAATAATAACTCTAATTAATATTCATTTCATCCAAATTAATATGTAACATCTAATTGTTTGAATATACCTTTATGTAGCCAGGACTTGTTATCCTTCCTGTGGCCATCTGTCCCATCTACTCGGCTTCCTTCATCTCCAATACTTGGGTTTGACAATAATAGTGATCTCTTTTATCTTATGATTTAACAGGTATGTACCCCCACTAAAACAACTGGTCTGATAATGAATATAGTACAAGTATAGAAATATATGATATATTTGATATTTGAATGTAATATTTTTTGAGGATAAGTTTTTGTATAAAAAATTAGTATTTAATGTATGTATTTTTTTGTAGACAATTTTGTACACAACTTCAATTGGAAATATTTAAAACATGTTCTATTTCTAGGTCCGTCAAAATTTTCGATAAAAAAAAAAAGCGTGTGTACCTGCCGCATAACACTTTTGGTACATTTTGTATGGAGAAGTACACATCGGACCAAAAAGAGTAACAATTGAGGCTGCATGAAGAACAGAAGGATTTGGTTTCAATAGAGGGATAGTCCCTCCAGATGAGGGACAGTTGGGAGCTCTGGGAAAATCTACCAATAAGGACACCTGTTCTGGTGACAAATGTCTAAGAAGGGACTTAATCTTACTCTTATGCCCTGTACACACAATCAGACTTTCCGACGGAAAATGTGTGATCGGATCTTGTTGTTGGAAATTTCCGACCGTGTGTAGGCTCCATCGCACTTTTTCCATCGGAATTTCCACCACACAAACTTTGAGAGCTGCATCTAAAATTTTCCCACGACAAAATCCGTCGTCGGAAATTCCGATCGTGTGTGCACAATTCCGACGCACAAAGTGCCACGCATGCTCGGAATCAAGCAGAAGAGCAGCACTGGCTATTGAACTTCATTTTTCTCGGCTCGTCGTACGTGTTGTATGTCACCGCACTCTTGACGTTCGGAATTTCCGACCAACTTTGTGTGACAGTGTGTATGCAAGACAAGCCAACATCCATCGGAAAAAATCAGATAGATTTTGTTGTCGGAATGTCCGATCGTGTGTACAGGGCATAAGGAGATTTCATCTCACTTTCTGTTTTGTATCTGGGACAGGAAGAAGACAGAAATTTCCGCAATGTGACACAGGCAGAAAAATATACACTGAAGGGTTCTAACCCTTTCACACTCTATCCAAAACTGAAAGAAAAAAAAACTTTTGGCTACACATTCACTTTAGTTTGTACAGTCAAAACGTTTATTCCAAGATATGACATAGTCTTACAGACATTTATAACCTATGCACTACACCTGTCTTCACATTAATGATTATTTCCAAAGTTACCCACTCCTTACCCACTGCAAACACAACACAGATAAGACACAAAGAGTATTTCACTGCCAAAGTGCACATAGCCTACAAATATGTTTAGTTTTGTGGAATGTGGTGCTAACATTTTATAGTTCACATAAGCTGTAGTAGAGCACTTCAAGCGGCTTTGCACCACTATTCCACCCATTTGTAAATGTTCAACCTCTCCACTTGTGACCTTATTTTTGTACTTTGAAGGGCATTCAGTAATTTCCCATATCTGTGTTACTTGCAAGAGTCTGATATCTCTGACTGTTTTGCAGGTAATTAGCTTTGTGCAGTTTAAACTCTTACCCCTTTCTTATCTGACCCTATAGTGATGTCACCTTTTATTTCCTGAATCAGCAGTGGAGAAAACCATTCCCTGGACTTCATAAAGAGTATAGTAGATACTCTTTATAATGCCCCATACACACAATGAGATTATCAGACGAATGATCGTCTGTTTTTTATTGCATGCTAATTTCACGTCGAATTTGATGAGTTTGCTAAAGTCATGAAAATTCCTGCTTGACAGAAAAAAAATTCGGAAGTGATGTCATGTGTTGTAATGCATTTGTATTGCATTTTCGAATGATAGCTGTACTGATTAAACAAAAATTGTACAATCTGGCATCGTACGAAAAAAATTTCCGTGCATGTCCGATAGAATAATATCGGATGAACTGTCCTGATCAGCTCTCGAAATCTCTGTACTAACGATCCAATTATCGTACGATCGATTCGAATGCGGCATTTTCCGTACGATTTTCGGATCGTGTACAGGGCTTAAACCTTGTGTGACACAGCCATTAGGGCTGGATTAAGAACACCATGGGCCTAGTGCTGAGGATTTTGGTGGGGCTTTTATAAAATAAATAAATAAAAATGCAAACAATTTTTTGTTATAACAAATTAAATTAAATAGGGAGAGGGGGGATGAGAGAGAGAGAAAGGGGATGAGAGATGGGTTAGGAGTAAGGGAGGGAGGATGAGAGAGAGGGGGATGAGAGTGAGAGGATGCGGAGGGAGTGACATTAATGCAAGGCAAGTGACCAAAGGCACAGAACCCGGAAAGAAGACCGGGTAAAGATGGAAACGTCCGGGACCTGCCGGATTGATCACAGCGCAGCGCTGGAGGGCTCAGTCTGACAGGTAAGTGTACTCCAATGTGCTAATATGCTGTGCATACTAGTACATTATGGCATAACCTACCTTAGGTCCTCTAAAAAGTAGTAATGTTAGCAAAGTTTACTACCGCTTTAATATCACAGGATCCCAGGAGCCTCTCATGTGGCTCCCTACTGACCCGGTGGCCTTTGGGCAGTGCCCAAGTGCATAGTTGCCAACATTTCAAAAATATTTTCAGGGACACTTTTTTTTACCAGTGGTATATGTAGAGTAGCTGACATCCCCTATGTTCCTCTATACATCACAATAGTAATCACAAAATTAAATGAGTACTAATAATTGGCAGAACAAATATGAGGACTGAGAAGATTTCCTTTAGTTGAACTAACAAAAGCGTGCCAATTCTAGAGCTGGTAACATTGAGGATTTTTTTTTTTTTTTTTCGATTGAAAATGTATACTTTATTTTGCAAGAAAATATACAAAAAACAAATACTTTGAACAGGGTACATTCAACACCAAGCATACAATTAAATTACATTCATCCTGCGGTATGATGCCTGATGTGTTGCGCAGAGTACTGGTACCCCGAAACATCACATCATGCATGACGCCGCATTACCCTGAAAGCATTACTTCAATAACATTTAACGTGGTCTTCAGTCTTCTTCTGTCAGTTGCAATTCAATAGGCAATGGGTGTGATGTGGGGGGGTAGGGGTGGGGGGGGGTGGGGTGAAAAGAGTTCACAGGCCCGAAGCTTTATTGAACTGCCCAAGGGTACATAGAGTGGGAGAGGGTGGGGGGGGGAAGGGGAAATCTTCAGACCTTCTCTTCCTCCTTGAAGTCCATCAAGTTATAGTCTCTGAGCAGACTGTGAACCAGTCTGCGACAGTCCTCGATGGACATCCTCTCCCGCTGGTGGATGAGGCGCTTTCTGGCGCACCAAACAGCGTCCTTAAAGCAACACAGCACCTGCCAGGCACTGTCAATGTCCTCCTGTGAGTGAGTCCCACAGAATAGTCCGTTCAACACACCAAAGTGTGTGATTGCAGTCTGTGGTACAGAGTCTTTGAGATCAGGTTCCAGGACCCTTAACAGGCCCTGTGCAAAGGGACACTCCCAAAAAACATGCAAAGCAGTTTCCTCCTGGATGATGCAAAAGGGGCAGTGTCTGTATCTGCACAGGTTTCTGGTGTGCATGAATGTCCTGAGTGGCAACCCCCCTTGGATTGCCATCCATGCCAGATCTTTGTGCCTGTTGGTGAGTCTCTGAAGAAACGTTCCTCCAGACCACTTTGCAAGTGGCTGAAGGGAGGCCTGGAATGGTCTCGACGATGTCCGATGCTCTGATCAGCTTGTGGATAGTTTTTGGCTTCCACAAGTCGGGCTTCACTCCATGTAGCCCCAGCACCTTAATAAACTTGAAAGTGTCCAAGTAGTACCAAGGAGTGTCCCAGTTGTAGGGGATGGAGCTGTCCCATTTGTCCCATCCAAGGGACCTCCAGAGAGGCAGGAGGAAAAAATGGGACATGGAGTTACCGCCAGAGTCTACAGTTCTGTCAATCAACGTTCTGCGGATGCAGTTACAGGCAAAGAACACCCTCAGTAAGGTGGCGATGTCGGGCACGCCTTATCGCCCTTGAGGGGTTCCTTGAACATAACCGCCCTCTTCACTCTGTCCATTTTGGAGCTCCAGATGAAATGAAACACCGCCCTGGTGATGGCCTTGCAGGTGTTAACCCGGGGGGGCCAGGCCTGGGCGAGGTACTGCAACACAGGGAGAATCTCGCTGCGGAGTACCAGTGTTTTTTCTTCGATGGTGAGTTCTCTGAGGCTCCAAAGTCCAAACTTCTGTCGCATCTTAGCCAGTCTTTCTTCCCAGGACTTCAGGGCTGCACCCTCAGCTCCAAGCCAGACCCCAAGTATTTTGATGAAGTCCACTTTGATGCTGAAGGGTATGGGCGCAGAGGGAGGCAGGAACCACTTTCCGAAGAGCATGACTTCTGACTTCCCGCAGTTGACCTTTGCCCCTGAAGCTTGCTGCGCAAATACAGTGTGACATAAAAAACAACCACCATTTTATTCCCTAGGGTGTCTGCTGAAACAATATATATAATGTTTGAAAAAATGGGGTTTGGTCAATTCATTTGTCAAAGGTTGGGAGAATTAGAAAATGTGTGCCACATCCTATAAGATTGGAAGAGCAAAAAAGGGGTTTTCCCCTAGGTTGGTGGACTTTCAATTGGCACTACTATACTTTCCCAGAGAGAGAAATTATTTCTTAGGTATATAAAGTGAAATAGAGTTTATTGAAAAAATATATATTCAGCATAAAATATAAATTGAATACAAGTAAAAAAGCATCAATTATAAATATATTCTATTGTATGACATCTGACCAGACGCGTTTCGGAGTGAAACAGTATCCTCCTTCTTCAGTGGTCGTATTGTCGAATATAACGATTTATTTATGTATATTGATGCGTTGGTGGTGTAAGTGTTCCACCGTATTTAAAAACAATGTGTCGCATAGGCGCAGCATAGGATGTTAGGATGTTAGGATGGGCTCGAATTTGTTTTGTTCCTGCAGTCATCTCTTATATCTCTTTTTAGATACATTTCTGGCTGACTGCAGGAACGAAACAAATTCGAACCCATCCTAACATCCTATGCTGCGCCTATGCGACACATTGTTTTTAAATACGGTGGAACACTTACACCACCAACGCATCAATATACATAAATAAATTGTTATATTCGACAATACGACCACTGAAGAAGGAGGATACTGTTTCACTCCGAAACGCGTCTGGTCAGATGTCATACAATAGAATATATTTATAATTGATGCTTTTTTACTTGTATTCAATTTATATTTTATGCTGAATATATATTTTTTCAATAAACTCTATTTCACTTTATATACCTAAGAAATCATTTCTCTCTCTGGGAAAGTATAGTAGTGCCAATTGAAAGTCCACCAACCTAGGGGAAAACCCCTTTTTTGCTCTATATATAATGTTTGGGGGTTCTGAGTAATTTTTTAGCCAAAAAAATATGATTTTTACATGTAGGAGAGAAGAGTCAGAATTGGCCTGGGTGGCAAGGGGTTAATTACCATAAGTAAGTAATATACAAATAATTATTATATATTGATTTTAAGGTAATTTCCTATATTTTCAAAAACTGTACAAGCAGGTGGCTTAACAGACAAATTACGTTTGAGTTATAACGTCAAACCAGTAATTTCACAGTAAATAGATAAACAATACATTATTATGTTATAGCATAATAATATATGATTTAGCTTGATTATAACAGTACCTTTTCAGCAGCAGAAGATTCTCATTCAAAACATGGGATTATGGGTAAACCTTATACCCATAAACACATGTTTTTTCCCTTCTAATTAAGAGGGCTGAGCTGAAGGGAACATGTGTCTTTTAGACACATGCCCCCTTCTTTGACACTGCAGTGAGAGGACAGCCTCCACTACAGTATTTTTATTGGGCAGCTGGGGCCAATGGTACTTTACCATTGGTCCAAGGCTCCAAGCTGTCCATTGAGCTCAGTGCCTCTGACAAGAAGTGAGGAGAGGCAATGTGAGCTCATCCTCTCAGTCTGCTGCAAACAGAGTGTGCCAGCTTGTATTTAAACTGGCCGCTCTGTATGTAGCTTCTGACAGGCTGACCACATGTTTGGTTGGTAGTAGTATCTTTGATCTGAGTTTTGATGTCTGACCAGAATGGACAAATCGTAGGGCATGCCACCAAAGGTGAAAGAGTGTGCCCCTCTGACCACATCCACGCCAGCAACGATATGTGACCGAGGGGTAAATACGTGGGTTGCAGGTACCCGGTACCAGCGCATCAGGAGCTTATAGTTAGTCTCCTGTGTCTTGGATTCTATGGAGCTGGTGTGTGAGTTTAAGCATATGTGTTATTTGTTCAGCTGCGAAATCCAAGTCACGCTCCCACTCCCGGATAAAGGCAGGCTTTGGCATAGTGGAGGCAGAGCCCAGAAGCTTGTAGAGTTCAGAGATCATATGAGGTGTAGGTTCCTTTTCAATTAACAGCCGCTCATAGGGAGTTAGAGTAGAGAGCTCCCTAATAGAACCTCCATGGGCTGCAAAAAAATGGTGTAACCGGTGGGGAGAGGGGAATGGGATCAAAAACAGTGCTGGTGGAGAGGGGGGATGGGATCAGTAACAGTGCTGGTGGGGAGGGGGGAATATGATCAATGGAAGTTCTGGCAGGGAGGGGGGAATGGGATCAGTGGCAGTGATGGTGGGGGGAGGGGACAAGGATCAGTAACAGTGCTGGTGGGGAGGGGGGAATGGGATCAGTGGCAGTGATGGTGGGGGAGGGGAATGGGATCAGTAACAGTGCTGGTGGGGAGGGGGGATGGGATCAGTAACAGTGCTGGTGGAGAGGGGAATGGGATCAGTAACAGTGCTGGTGGAGAGGGGAATGGGATCGGTAACAGTGCTGGTGGGGAGAGGGAAATAGGATCAATAACAGTGCTGGTGGAGAGGGGGCATGGGATCAGTAACAGTGCTGGTGGGGAGAGGGGAATGGGATCAGTGTAAGTGCTGGTGGGGAGGGGGGATGGAATCAGTGGCAGTGCTAGTGGGAAGGTGAGGATTGGATCATTAACAGTGCTGGTGGGAAGAGGGTAATGGGATCAATAACAGTGCTGGTGGGGAGGGAAAATGGGATCAGTGCAAGAATTTTCGTGACTTTATTTAGCTATTCAATTTCTACTTGTGACTATTAACCGAAAATGGTCGTACGATCGGTCGTACAATATTTGGATCGTGTGTACGGGCCATTAGTCAGTTCGTCGATTTCCCCTCAGTATTCCAGTGCCTCCAGGGATGCCTCTGTGTCATGGGGTCTCCCCCGTCACTCAATTGTTGTTAGCTGGTCAGCTGACTTTCTCTTTCAGTGTCCGCCTCCGCCTCCCTACATGGCTTCTCTCTGGAGTGGAGAGGATAGGCGGGGCGCTCCAGACTTCAGTGAAGTGATAGTGCTCAGCTCAGCCTCCCCCCCAGCGGCCAAGACTCCAGGCACAGCGATCATTTGCACAATGCGATTAGCAGTGTTTACATGCAGCTGCGTTTAGCTGTGGTGGAACATTCTTGCCATTTCTGATGTGATGCTTGTTGTTTTTCTTTCCTTGTTGCTGCATCTATCTGTAGGTGAAATAGTACACTGCGATTACCTGCAGTTAGTTACAGATAGCTGCGCTAAATCGGTCCTGGACGCAGTAAAAACATTTTTTTTCTAACCGCACAAAACCCCATGTAATGAAACCGTCGCTAAATGCAGTGTGTGAATGGGGCCAGAGGAAAGCATTGTGTGAGTTTAGGTGCGGTAGATAACTTCTTCTATCCGCAGCTAAAAGCTGAATTCTATCCGCCCGTTTAAAAGGGGCCTAATTCTGTCACTACTGGACACTTCAAAGCACAATCACTGGTGCATTATGGGGTGGGATTTTCTTGGGAACTACAGAAGGCGGCACACATTTCATTACCTGCAGAATGCTGCTAAGTCACCTTTTCTCTGTTTTCAGGTGTGGGGGAGCCCATGGTTGGGGTGAGGGTCCTGGGAAATGACCACTTGACTGTGTGCACATAGACAGCTGGGGGTCCCTGTCAGGTAGGATGTACAGAGTTCTATCATTTCTAATGGTGGCCCTGGGTACACCTAGGCCTAGAGAGGGAAGGGGGGAATTGGTCCACACCCATAGAGTACCACAACCTAGACTGCCTAGAGTACCATTACCATCTGCCAGCAAAATGCAGAGAAACAGCGCTGTGTCGGATGCTGGAAAGCTCTCTGCATTCCAGCATCTGGTACTGAATGAAGTCAGAACTGTCAGGTGGAGTGATTTCCATCCAACACCATCCAACAGTTGAACTATAGTACTGGCTTGACTGCACACGAGAGCTTGGCATGGGAGTGTATGTTCAGGTAAAGTAAACAGTGAACACCAGTGCTGGTTATTGTTTAGGGCTATTGTACTTTGCTAATTGCCTTTTGCTTTATTTGACAAGCCTGTTAGTATTTGCATGTGAACTATATAAGACCAGAACCATTTTCCCTATTTGTCCTAGAACTTACGGAGTTAGTAAACTAGAATATGGCCTTGTCTTCTTTCTGCAATAAAATAGTATACAATGAGCAATAAAAACTGCGTACTAAATGTACATGACTCAGCGCAAATCTCTAAATAAAGTAATTAAAGTGCTGGTAGGACAATGCATTCACATGTATATGCAATAAAGTGCTAGATACCAGTGTTGAATGACAATATTGTAGTGTAAACACAATAGATCCAATAAAGTGATATTAGTGCAATACTTACATAAAAGTGCTTACAAACGCTGTGAAATAATAATAAATAAATAAATAAATTGATGTGTCCAATGGAACAACTGCATGCAGAGCTAAACTGCGTGCAGAAATGTCCAATATGGTGTGCCCGTGCACAAATGATATAGTTCACTTAGATAAAGTGCATAAGTGTGTCCCAATCCTTCTGTTCGATGAATTGAATTGATGAAAGGAGAGGATCTGAAATATTACTACAAACCGCTACATCTCAGCTGTACAAGTAACTGGTCACAATTTTAAAGTGATTGTTATTGTTATATTTATTATAGCAAAAAGTAAAAAATATTGCATTTTTTTCAAAATTGTCGGTCTATTCTTGTTTATAGCGCAAAAAAATAAAAACCGCAGGGGCGATCAAATACCACCAAAAGAAAGCTCTATTTGTGGGAAAAAAAGGACGTCAATTTTGTTTGGGAGCCACGTCGCACGACCGCGCAATTGTCAGTTAAAGCGATGCAGTGCTGAATTGCAAAAGGGGCCTGGTCCTTTGGCTGCAAATTGGTCCCGGGCTGAAGTGGTTAATGTAAGCAGCCCATCTGTTGATTAAATTATTTTTTATTTGGGTAACACACCATTTGAGCCCTGTTTCCTTTACATATGCCACCAGGAGTCGTCATTTAGCAGACCAACAGGATTTCACCACGAGGAGGAGCAGATTAGCCACTATTATTGGAGTATGTAAGCGTGATATTCCTTGTTTAAGGTAAGAGCTCTGTGAGCGCAATGATGGATATTTTGATTACCATGGTTCACTGAAAAAATACCCCTCAGGCATTGAGGCTCCTGACTCCATGGTGGAATAATTCATCGAACAGAAGGATTGGGACACACTTATGCACTTTATCTAAGTGAACTATATCATTTGTGCACAGGCACACCATATTGGACATTTCTGCACGCAGTTTAGCTCGGCGTGCAGTTGTTCCATTGGACACATCAATTTATTTATTTATTTATTATTATTTCACAGCGTTTGTAAGCACTTTTTTGTAAGCACTTTTATGTAAGTATTGCACTAATATCACTTTATTGGATCTATTGTGTTTACACTACAGTATTGTCATTCAACACTGGTATCTAGCACTTTATTGCATATACATGTGAATGCATTGTCCTACCAGCACTTTAATTACTTTATTTAGAGATTTGCGCTGAGTCATGTACATTTAGTATGCAGTTTTTATTCAAAGTGCAATAGGCAATCTATAAGATTTTAGCTTTGGATTGTGTTTTTTTGTTACTACACTTTGCTCTTTATCTTATTGCATAAACTGGTTTGACAGCAGATTGGGATAAGTTATATTCCAGTGCATAGGACCAGGGCAGCTGATAGAAATCATGGGGCCCCCTACAGCCTACCTGACGGGGCCCCCTTCAGCTCCACCCCTGGCTCTGCCCCAGGTCCCTCCTTCAGCCCCACCACTGGCTCCGCCCCTGGCCCCTCCCTAGACCCCGCCTTGAAACTGTCTCTGCAGCAGATTACAGGATTGACAGCACTGTCTCTGCAGGCAGCAAATGCGTTATGGGCCATAACGCATGTGCTACCTGCAGACAGTGGCACCCATGCTGCCAATGCCATATTGTGCTGCAGACAGTGCCATCCATGCCGTAATGTGCTGCAGACAATGCCACCCATGCCGTAATGTGCTGCAGACAGTGCCACCCATGATGCTAATGTCATAATGCATGTGCTGCCTGCCGACAGTGTCGCCAATACCATATTGTGCTGCAGACAGTGCCACCCATGCCGTATTGTGCTACAGACAGTGCCACCCATGCTGCCAATGGCATAATGCCATTGGCAGCATGGGTGGCACTGTCTCTGCAGGCAGCACATGCGTTATGGCATTAGGGACAACGCAGCACCACCCCCACTTTTATCCAATAATTTTTAGGGTATGGTTTGACCCTTTTTTCGGTGTCTGCAGCAGTTCCACCATCTAATTTGCATTTACACTTGATAGCGCCGGAATAATATTATTCTAGTCATCAAGACCCATTTAGTATGAAAAATATGGTAGCTTGCTGACCATAACCTACCTGGATGATATGTATCATAAACAAAACAATTACCATAGCTTTCTTTCCATTTTCTTTCTTTACCAGATGGTAAAGAAAGAAAATGGAAAGAAAGCTATGGTAAATCTTTCTTTTTTGCTCTCCTCATTAGATATCGTTAGATATACTGTGTCCACTGTACGTGCGTGCGGGGGGACCTCCATGTCCATTTGCTTGGGGCCCCCAAATTCCTTCAAATGGCCCTGGTGCTGGGTACCAATGCATTGGATTTTTCCTTAGTACTGGGTCCCTGTGAGCTTTCAGGTGCTCACTGTGGAACTATACTCACCTGTTCTTCGATGTCCCAGAGATCCCCACCTGTGGCTGACATCTTCAGCCCGACAGCTTCTGGATATTGATCCCCAGGCATTTCCATTGGCCAGGCCGAGATGACATCACTCCTAGGCAGTCATCTCTGCATTTCCAAAATTTTTACATGGAGCTGTGCATGTGCAGCTCGGTGAACAGTGCAAACAGGCAGGTAGGCAACTTTAACCTTTACGCTGCCAGAGCTGTCTTTAGCATTTTTTTGCACACATTTTTAAAAAATCTATGTATGCCTGAAGATTACACAAAACTCCTAAACTTTATGACTCCTTTCACACTACGGTGCTTTTCAGGCATTTTAGCGCTAATAATAGCGCCTGTAAAGTGCCTGAAAAGCGGCTCTCAAGCCACCCCAGTGTGAAAGCCCGAGTGCTTTCATACTGGGGCGGTGCGCTTGCAGGACTGGAAAAAAAGTCCTGCAAGCAGCATCTTTGGGACAGTGGGGGAGCAGTGTATACACCACTCCTCCACCACCTCTGACATGAATGGGCAGCTCTGCCGAAGCGCCTGCGAAGCGATTCAGGAGCGCCGCAACACGGGCGCTATTAACCATTTCAAAAGGTTAAAAGCACCCCGCTAGCTGCCGAAAAGCGCTACTAGCGCTCGCACTGCCCCAGTGTGAAAGGGGTCTATATATTTTCTGAAAACAGAATGCCTAGATAATGCAATAGTGGCAGTTCGAATTTTTTATGTACCACGATATTACCGCAAGGGTCTAGGAAATGCAAAATTTCAGCAAAAAACACACTAAAGTGAATTTCAGGGCAAACAAATGAAAAAAATTACCCACATTTTTGGTAATATATAAAAGATGAGGTTACACTGAGCAAATAGATACCCAACATGCCAAACGTTAAGGCCTCATGCACACTGGACGTTATAATAGTTATAAAAATGGCAGTAGCTTTTCAGAGAATTTTTTTAAGTTTTTCAGCGTTTTTGCAATAGCGTTTTTTGAGCGTTTTTCAACGTTTTTTAGCGTTTTTTTTTCCAATGGGATCAAAAACGTAAAAAAAAATGCTGGTGAGCTGTGTTTTTGAGCGTTTATCAGCGTTTTTCTGGGTTTTTGGATGCTAGAGCATTTATACGGCTGAAAAACTCCTCTCAGAACCCTCTAGTTTTTTTTACAGCCAAAAAACCCCCCAGCCAAAAAACCCCCCAGCCAAAAACAGTTGATAACAACCTATGTGTGCATGGACACATAGGATTACATGCTGGAGAGTTTATTGACTGTAGAAAAAAACGTCTGAAGCCAAAAACAGCAGCTGTAAAAACATCCAAAAACATCCAGTGTGCATGAGGCCTAAATATGTGTGGGCCTGTAAAATGCAACAAACTTCAGTACCCTGTATTTTCTATAGGCGATGCTTCAAAAGCCCCCTATAGATCATCAGTTTAGACCATTGGCAGGCCTGGCATTCCCTAACTTCTATTTATACTACTTGGCATCTCTACTGGTTCAAATTCATGACTGGCTGCATCCAGTTTCTACCAATGCCTGTACCACAACAGAAGGGGCTATTGCCTCCTCTTTAGAAACCCTCCACAATATTATTTATAGGGGTTGTTTTCCGGCTTGTCCGGGTATGCTGATTCTGCGTACCCCTCTCTCTCTGTTTCAATCTGTAGTCTTCTAAAGGAGTCAAATATTTATGTCACCTCTATACCACACAAGATTTTAAGTCCTTCTACCAGTTGCGCATGGACTTTGACTTGCCACGCACCTACTTATTTTACTATTATCAACTTCGGCATGCTGTACGTGCACAATTTGGCTCTTTGGACAACACTATTCAGGTGCCCCCTCTGGAGAAATTGTTAAAACACCCAGACCCCACAAAACTTATCTCCACCTACTATGCTGCCCTTATAACAGACTCTAACCCTAGAAACCAGGCGGCTCAGGCGAAGTGGGCTTCCCTGGATATACCCTTCATGGAGGTGGAATGGTTTGAGTTTAGTGACATGTACAGTATCTCACAAAAGTGAGTATACCCCTCACATTTTAGATATATTTTATTCTATCTTTTCGACCATGGTGAGGCCTGTTCTGAGTGGAACCTGTCCTCTTAAACCGCTGTATGGTCTTGGCCACCGTGCTGCAACTTAGTTTCAGGGTCTTGGCAATCTTAGGCCATCTTTATGTAGAGCAACAATTCTTTTTTTCAGATCCTCAGAGAGTTTTTTGCCATGCGGTGCCATGTTGAACTTCCAGTGAGCAGTATGAGAGAGTGAGAGTGATAACACCAAATTTAACACACCTGCTCCCCATTCACACCCAAAACTTTGTAAAACGAACGAGTTACATGACACCGAAAATGGCTAATTGGGCCCAATTTGGACATTTTCACTTAGGGGTGTACTCAATTTTGTTGCCAGCGGTTTAGACATTAATGGCTGTGCATTAAGTTTTTTCCATTTTTAGTGGACAGCAAATTTACACTGTTATACAAGCTGTACTTTCACTACTTTACATTGTAGCAAAGTGTCATTTCTTCAGTGTTGTCACATGAAAATATCTAATAAAATATTTACAAATGTGAGGGGTGTACTCACTTTTGTGAGTGTAGTTGCCACTAGTAACAAACATCCACCAAATCCCCCTGCTGCCAGACTCCATACATCACTTGCAGAGACAATGAAAAGTAATTTGCTGTGTTTTGTTTTTGTTTATTGGAGGATACAACTTGGTTGGGGAAAGGGGTATATGGGATGCCCATAGGATAGTTCATTTGCCATCATATTTTTTTTTTAATACAAACGTTTTTTTATTGGTGAAAAAATCATAGAACATATACATGTGATTACAAATAAATGTAATGAAAAGTTAACGTACATATTATGGCATATGACAATAAGATAACTTATTTTGGAAAAACTGACATAGGTTAGAAGAGGTATCCAAAAGGATATCATAATTATACATCGGAGAGCAGTACTATCATCAATTCCAAAATGGTATAGTGACTCATACAGAGTTTTTCAATCAATCTATAAAACTTGTAAAACCATTAACCAAACTTTTCAGCTGCTATCGACAAAAGAGTATACGATCAGTACCAAACAATGTTATATCATGTAAGTGGGGGACTGTACTCCTACCCCTGCAGAGGGGGGTAGAGAAGGAGGGCCAGCAAAGGGCAGGATCACCTTTAGGGCTTTGCCATCATATTTTAAAGTATTCACACACTAGCACATAGTTAGAGCCAGAGGAGATGATGTGCATTTATTAATTGCTATGATCTTCCTCCTGCATCATCATGCAGACTGTTGCTCCTCCTCTGCTTAACTCCCGCAGACTATTGCTTCCAGGCATTCCTCATCCATTACAGTGTAAGGCTGGCCATACATTATACAACTTTTGTCTATAGATTTCCTTTAGATTTACCAAAACCATATAATATGAGGTCAAATCTAAACACTTTCAATTTGTATGCAATCAGGCAGGCCCTTGTACTACACAGTTGAAGGTAAATCTAAAGGAAATTGAATAAGAAAATTGTATGGTGTATGGTCAGCTTTAGGAATGAGGACATCACTCTTGACCGTGTAAGGGTGATGTTCCCAGAACTCCTCTCCTGCACAAAGCTTATTCTGTAGTTCCCCCCCTGCACTTATCCTGAAGTAAAGTAATGACACATCTTCTGTAGTTTAGAAGCACATGTTGGACGGTGGACTACTGTTCCCAGCCAGCCCAGCTTGCAAATCCTGTGCCCTCAGGCCACATCGATTTGACGCATATCCACACAGTCTCTCCTCTGATTCAGGACTCCCCATCATTGACTGTGTAATTATGAAGACTTTGTTAATGACTGTGTAAAAGCAAAGTTCCCTCACAGACTTCCTGGCACATCCAGCCCTTCACTGTGATACACTCACCGACCTTTCTCTGCCCTGAGTCCTTGATGGAGAACTTGACCGGACCATACGTTCCGACAGCTTCACCTGCCCCTCCAGGAGTTCCTTATCAATAGGGCTGGTGCAAGGGTTTTTGACACCCTAGGCAAAACCAAATTTTTCTGCCACCATTGGCTCCACCCCCTTTACACTGCCCATGTGACAGAAGGCGGCGCTATACAGAAAGCATCGGCTCTGCTTCCTCTAGCGCTGGCTCCAGTGCTGTGCCTCTAATTACACTACCGGTCAGACTTAGTTGCATTCTGAAGCCTGCAGAGCATGCAGACACGGAGGGAAACCAGTGTCCGGGCGCCCCTAGGCAGCAGTGCGCCCTAGGCGGCTGCCTAGTTTGCCTAGTGGTAGCACCGGCCCTGCTTATCAACGACCCTGTGATGATAAGGACATTGCCAATGACCATGTAAAGTTCCTTCACAGCTCTCCCTGACCCTCCTGCTGCTGTCTAGTATTCCATCCTCCACTTCACTCAGCCGACAACTCTCCCCCAGTGGCATGTTACCTCAGCTTATATAGGAGGCCCACCCCCTGCCAATACCAGTTGGGGATTGGTCAGGTCTCCCACATGAGCTGCCTGCCACTCCAGTCCCAGGCCCTGCTCCTCTTCCAGAACATTCTGCCTCAGAACTAGAGTCCAGGTGGCCACACCCATTGCTACACAAACCACTCCCAGCCCCCAGATCAAAACAAACAGGCCTAGCTTACAGCATAGGCCTGCCTAAATTTGCCTTTGCTGACAATCTCCTATTAAAAATCCTATTACTAGCACCTACCTATTGATAGAGGGTGCTATATGAGATACTGTATATGACCTCTGTCATTTCCTCTAGAGACCATGTTATCCAGCTCAAGATCTTCCACAACTCTCACCTTACTCCTGTTAGATTATATAAAATGGGGTTGTTTCCTTCATTTGAGTGTTTTAGAGGCTGCCTTTTTTCATTGTTTCTGGACCTGCCCCATAGTTCAGGACTTTTGGGTGAATATTGGCTCCTTTATTACTTCCGCACTGGGTCTGCCAAATATTGTAAATCCCAAAAATTGTCTTCTGGGCATCTTTGGTGACCTGATTATCCCCTCCTATGCCAAGCGACTGCTTCATGTCCTCTATTTTTATGCAAAGAAGTGCCTTCTCTTGTCATGGAAGGGATCATCATCCCCAACAAGAACCTTATGGCTGAAACTAATCAATGACTCCCTGCCTCTGTATAAGCTCACCTTTGAGATTTGGAAGAGAGTTAAAACATTTCATAAAATCTGGGGTAGGTGGCTGGCTAGTTCCCTTACTCTGACCCAGTGGTGTATTTAGGTTTTGTGCTGCCCTAGGCTTGACTAAACTCGCGCACCCCCTAATTTAAATATGACCCACCCCTTCCTGTCAAGGCCACTCCCCTTCTTGTTTAAGACCCGTCCTGAAATTTTCCAGTGGGGACACTAGCTCTGAGGGCCTTGGGGGGGAGGGGGTCAATGGATTCCCTTAATTTTTAGATATTTCTTCTCACTTCCTGTTGGGCTATGGGGCAGGAAATGAATGTAAATCTCTGTAATGGGACAGGGGCTATAACCCTCCCTTACTCTATCCAAAAAAAAATTGTTGCCTATAGTTCTACTTTAAGCACAAATTTCTGCTAAATTTATGTTGAGGACTAAAAGTATATAACCATGCCAGTGGTGCAGCTGAAAACGTATAGCACAATTATGAAGGTATGTGGTCCAGGCATTGAGCAAAGGAAGGACTGGGGGCAGGAACAAATAAATTCATCAGTTTTTTTTTCTCTTTAGCAATCAACAGAAATAAAGTTAAGATTCCTTAATATGTAAACTTACACAAGCAAATGATTGCAGGAGCGTCCTACAACCTACCTGCTAGGGGGTGTGTCCAAGATGGCGACCAGAGCGGCTGCATATCCTGGAGCTCTGCTGTCTGACCCTGCTATTATCTTTCTCCTGGGCACTATTCTACCTGGCCACGAGTGGATTCTATCCAGATGAGACGCTGCTCCTCCAAGGGAACCCCTGGTAGAGGAAAGCAGCTCAGATTCCCGCCGATAGAAGAGGTACAGATTCCCTCTCCTGCGGCCCACGTGGAGCCTTGCAGCACGTGGAAGAGCAACATGGCATTGCAGACGGACCCGCTGGAGGGCACCTCTCCCCCACCAAGCTTTGTGGCAGATATAATGTTGGCAATAGCCACTTGTCAAGCCACACTCACCACTAAGATTGAGGCGGTGCAGCTTGAGATGGGTCTAAGGAGACAGAACATTGATAAACTCCGCTCCCGAATGTCTGAAACAGAGCAGCGTGTAAGTCTCACTGAAGACACAGTAACTGAGCACTCCTCTGCTCTCCGCACCATACAGACTAAACCTACCTGCCAGGTATAGGTGACCATGTCAGTGTACCTTGTGTCTGCACCATCCCTAGATTAAAAGCCCTTTGGCAGCTAGGTAAGTGCCATGCAAGTTTCACCCAAACAGTGTAGCTTTCCTTCTACCCTGGGGCCTGGGTACCCCATGCTATATAATCTAGCCAGCTACTGCATAAACATCAACCATCTACCGCCTATATAGATTACCAGTAACTGATTTCTATGGTAAGTCACTATAATATACTGTATAGCAACTCCTCTGCCAAAGGCAAATAAATACGAAGATTTCCTAATATTTAACTGCCATATGCATCATTGCAAGCTCGAAAGCCCTCAGAGGTTTCTAGTATATACAGTATATATATTAGATTGTGATCATCCAAAGCTTTGCAGAAAAGTCTTACTACCTACCTCCTAAGTGTAGCTGACCAGACATTCTCAACCTCCTGTCATGGCATCTGTATCTCTGTAGATGAGAACTCAGGTAAGAGGTCCGCTGTGCTGATAGGACAGTCAAAACTTGACCGACCGCACAACAACTCATTGGTTGGGGTCCGCCCGGGCCCCCTACATATGTATGGGCTGTCCTCCCCTGACGGCGGCCCTGTCCGTATAATCGTGTGTGCAATGACCACAGGAGACGTGTGTGAAAATTATATTATTATGTTGGGCCTATTGTGTTTCTTTTTATTTTCTCTCTGTATGTTTGTCTCTTGAAACTCATATCTTAAAAACAATTAAAAAAAAAAAATAGAAAAGGGGGGGGGGGGGGGAAGCACCCACGAGTTTGTCCCGGGCCCTCACATGAGCGAGCTCGGAATTAATGGTGGGGGAGTGCCATTACCGGGGGTATGTGGAAGCAATTAAGCGGTAACACAGATTGCTTCCATCTGACAGGCAGGAGTCTGCTTGTTAGTTTTACACACACTCAGGTCAGCCATCAGATTGTGTGTGAAATCCCCCGCTGTCAGGTCCTTACGACATACAGACCTGACAGCAAAAGGGAGACATCGCATGTCTCTTCTGCATTTAAAATCCTGCCTGTTTGCAATTTTTTTTTTCTTGTAAAGGTCCACTCCAAAGAGGAACTTCAGCCGTTTCAGAGTTCTTCAGTTCATCTTCACGTGCGCAAGGTGTTTCCTGCACAAAAAGACGGGGAAGTTGTCAGCTGTGTGCTACCTGTCTAAAAGACCCCAAATCTCTCCTCTACCCCTAAAAGCAAAAGATTAAAAAAAAATGTATGTTTCGCTTTAAGAAAAAAAAACATGTTTACAGGACTGGAGAACCGGAAGTGATGTTGACGTCACTCCGGTCCTCCAAGGGCATAGAAATGAGTGGTGGCCATCTTGACATCACTCGTTTATATGCAAAAACCCTGCCGACTCTGGATGGTTCCAGTGCTCAGCGATCGGTATCATTAGCCCAGGAACCACCGTTGGTTCTAATAGTGATCTTGCGGCGAATCCGGGATCACTTTTATCGGAAAGCCGGCTGCCTAAGGGAAAAAAATGACACCGGGGTTATGGCATCTAGCTGCAGCCATATGCCCGGTATTTAACGTAAAAAACATGACGTACATTTCCAGTTAGGCAGTCGGCAAGTCCCAACTTCAGAAAGAGTATAAATCCTCCTTTGCAGTAGGGCTGTGTCCCAACTGCAAGATTAAAATTCTCTTTTATGTCTAGTTGAGGAGAAAAGCACTTCTACATATCTGATTCTCTGTTCCACTGGAACACGCCGCTCCTATGCTTTAGCGGTAGACTGTACCTCATGTTCATTGCAGGCTATGGGCCTTTCATTGGTCTTGATGATGTCTAGCAGTGCATAGGAGCCTGCAGGAGGATAGGGTAAGTAAAACTGCTTTTCTAAGTCCTTTAGACATAAAGGAGTATTTAACCCTTCTAGTGCAGGCGCGGCCCTACTGCAAAGAAGGATTTCTACTTTTCCTGACGTTGAGCTTTAGCCCTGGTTCACATTGATGCAATTTGACATGTCAAATCGCATGCCAAATCGGTGGCTATTGCCCATGATGGAACCGTCCGACTTTGCGGCACCGCACCGAGTCCCAAAAGTAGTTTCTGTACTACTATTTGCGATTTCAATAGACATCTGTGCAGGAAACCGCACAGATGTCTCTGAAATCGCCAGACTGGCATGCAGGAATGAAATCGTGCGAGTTCAGCTGAACAGTTGCAGATGACCTCATGATTTCAATCCGGCAGCAGTGTGAACCTGGGCTGAAAGAGTATGAAGATTTGATTCACCCCCAGAAAGGTAAAGAGTTAAACCTGTTGTTATATAAGTTGATTGTGATTTTTTTTTTATGGACTGTCACTGGGTTGCCTTTATACACTTTATATATCAATACTAATCAATACTGCATAATTAGTGATGAAAAAGCAAATATACAGACTAATATTATTTGGATGGTTTTGATAATAAGATTTGCAGGTTGTCACTAAACGATAGTCCCCTCTGAAACCCCACTCACCAGAGGAAAATGACTCACGGCTTTGCAGTCCTAGGGTCTTTAAAGCGTTTTGGTGGGGGGATGAATGATGTCAGGGATCCCAGTAATGCTCCAGATAAAACAGCTAAATCAGAGGAAAATGACCCGCGGCTTTGCAGTCCTAGGGTCTTTAAAGCGCTTTGGTGGGGGGATGAATGATGTCAGGGATCCCAGTAATGCTCCAGATAAAACAGCAAAATCTCCAAATGAATAGATGCCGTGGAGGAAAAAACAGAAAGAAACAGACCGGAAGTTACATTGACGCGTTTCGCCCCTCCTCCAGGGCGTCATCAAGGACATCCATGTCCTTGATGACGCCCTGGAGGAGGGGCGAAACGCGTCAACGTAACTTCCGGTTTGATAGCCAGTGACGCTGCTTCCTGTTCCTGTGGAACGCACACCAGTTCCGTGCACCCGGAACATGCTGATCCTTGTCTTCCCTGTAGTGAGTTACTATAGCACAGGGTATTCCAGGTTTATTCTCAGCGATACCACACATGTTATTCTTTCTGTTTTTTCCTCCACGGCATCTATTCATTTGGAGATTTTGCTGTTTTATCTGGAGCATTACTGGGATCCCTGACATCATTCATCTCCCCACCAAAACGCTTTAAAGACCCTAGGACTGCAAAGCCGCGGGTCATTTTCCTCTGGTGAGTGGGGTTTCAGAGGGGACTATCGTTTAGTGACAACCTGCAAATCTTATTATCAAAACCATCCAAATAATATTAGTCCGTATATTTGCTTTTTCATCACTAATTATGCAGTATTGATTATTGCCTTTTGAATATTATTTCTCTCTCACGGTAGCCATTGCTGTGCAATTTTTATAATTGTTGTACATTATCACATATGATCTTTATATAATTATTTCACAGTGGTGATATATATCCGCTAGCGCAGCCTATATATTCTATTCATTTTTAAGGTTTATATAACCTTTGCAGGCAGCAGCAGCGGTTGTGTGTATTCAGCTTATTGTGTTTTAAGTGTTTTTCTTGTAGTTCATTCCCTTGGCGCAAATTATTAAGTTTTGTTTGTTATTTTAGATATTGATTTAAATTGCTAGTGTTTTGTTACAGAGTATAAATGGCCACATGCTGTTACTGATTATGTCTAGAAAAAGGGAATTGACCCAGAAAGAGAACTACAGAAAATGCTAAAGATTTTCACTGTTTGTCAGATACTGGGAAAATTGAGTACTGTCCGTGATACTTTTTTTATTTGCACTAACATACGGCTACAATCACTTCAAGTCAGATACTGGGGAAACGATGGGTATTTTTTTAGCCTGACTTTTTGCTGTTGGCCTTGTATTAGAGATAACACAAACAATTGTCTCCCTCTACTGATCAATTTTATAACTGAACGAAAACTT
Source organism: Lithobates sylvaticus (assembly GCA_028564925.1). Lineage (NCBI taxonomy): Eukaryota > Metazoa > Chordata > Amphibia > Anura > Ranidae > Lithobates > Lithobates sylvaticus. The sequence continues at coordinate 187,855,250 of CM053027.1, read as the reverse complement.
CTTTCTCTTGGCTGCATCTATGCAGTGGATCTTCGCAGACTACAATGGGCCCTTTCCCGAGAAGAAGACGGCATAAAAATCTTTAGGAATCGACTGGTTGGGTGTTTAGGAAAATGTTGTCCTGGGGCTTGGAAGATTGCCGCAGGCCACAACCATTGGAGACAGACAAGTATGCTCTGAGATGGGGATTGGGCTGTTTATTAAAGAGGTTGTAAACTCTTTAAAAAAAAACAACAACCTGTAAAACAAAGGCATAATGAGCTAGTATGCATCACATACTAGCTCATTATGAAATAATTACCTTAGAACGCAGCCTTCCAGAGGCTCCCACACACCGTTGAAACGGCTGACATTTTCCTCAGAGTTTCTTCCGGGTTTGCGTGCTCCAGCACTATGAGTGGCCAGAGCCGCAATGACTTCACTCCCGCGTATGCACACGGGAGCTGCCTTTCACGGCACAGGGCTCGGAAGGATTGGCACCCGTGGCCGTTCCTTCAGAGCGCATGCGCCAGTGATGTCACTGGCTGCATGTAATGTAAATATCTCCTAAACGGTACACGTTTAGGAGATGTTTACACTACCTATAGGTAAGCCTTATTATAGGCTTACCTATAGGTAAATGTCTGCAGAGGGAGTTTACTTCCTCTGCAACGTTGGGGAGCTAGAAAGAAAGAAAGCTTAACCACATGCCGCCAAATCACGCACATGTATGTGATTGACTGCAAGCAGTCAACCATAACCCCAGTATTGTTTTTTGTAGATGGCGAAGCTCTACAAAGTAAAAGCAATCCTGGCAGATAATTATCCCCTGAATCGCTTTTACAGGTGGCAGAAGGGGGTCACCCCTCCCACTGCCCTCCGGTGCCTCTCCATGCTCTCCTGTCCCAGCGAGGAGCCCCACATCCCATCCGGCGGTTGGTCCGGCTTACAATAGAGGTGATCGGAGACCGAATCGTTTACGATCACCTCTATGGTTTAGTAGACCGGAAGAGACCAGCATCTTCATCACTTCCGGTTCCTCCGGATGTAAACAGTGCCATTTTTAAATAGTAAAAGCATCTGATCACACCAATCTTGGTATGATCAGATGCTTTTAAGGGCAGAGGAGACATCTGGGGTCTAATAGACCCCAGATCTCTTCATAAAGAGTACCTGTCACTGCCCATTGCTGTCACAAGGGACGTTTACATTCTCTGTGATGGCATTAAAAGTGATAAAAAATGTTTTCTAAAGAAGCAGTGTCATTTAAATGAAAGTAAAATAAAAAATGTTTAAAAGCCCCCCGTTCCCCCGAGGCAAGCGCTAACGCAAGTCATGCATGCATATGTAAACAGTGTTTGCACCACAAGTGAGGTATCGCTACAAACTTTATAGTGAGCGTGATAATTCTAGTGCTAGACCTCCTTTGTAACTCTAAAATGATAACCTGTAAAAAAATATAAAGCGTCACCTATGGAGATTTTTAGGTATCATAGCTTGTCGCCATTCCACAAAGGTGCGCAATTATAATGCGCTATGCAAATACTGTGTGACATAAAAAATTGCAACGACCACCATTTTATTTTCTAGGACCTCTGTTAAAAAATATATATAATGTTTAGGTGTTCTAAGTAACTTTCTAGCAAAAAACTAATAAACAGATTTTTACATGTAATCGAAAAGTTTCAGAATAGGCCTGGTCTTCAAGTGGATAACTGTTATTATTATTATTATAATACAGAATTTATATAGCGCCAACAGGTTATGCAGCACTTTACAATATAAAAGGGAGACAGTACAGTTACAATACAATAAAATACAAGAGGGTTAAGAGGACCCTGCTCGTAAGGGCTAATCTAATAGGGTGGGGCAAGTGGTACAGAAGGTTGTAGCTGTGGGGGATGAGCTGATGGAAGTGATAAAAGATTAGTTGGAGACATGATAGGCTTCCATGAAGAGATGAGTTTTCAGGGATTGCCTAAAGCCCCATACACACGCGCGGATTATCCGAGGACCAGGTCCGTCAGACCATGTCCGTCATACTTTGTCTGATGTTGGTTTTGCGTACACACGGTCGGACAAAGTTGTCGGAAAATCCGATCATTCTGAACGTGGTGACGTTTGTTGCCTACGACGGGACTACGTAGAGGCTAGTAGCCAATAGCTTTGGTCTTATAATGTGATCTGAGCATGCGTAGCACTTTGTCCGGTCGGACTACCATACACACGATCGGATTTGGTGTGATCGGACCGTGTTGTCGGAAAATCTATCCAGCAGGAGATAGGACTTTGTCCGTCGGACAATACGACGTACACTGTCCGATGGTGCATACACACGGTCTGATTTTTCAACAACATTGTCCGATCGGACAGAATCCATGCGAAAATCCGACCGTGTGTATGGGGCTTTAGGGTGCTTTCACACTGGGGTGTTTTTCAGGAGCCACAGCGCTAAAAATAGCCGGATGGCTTTCACACTGGAGCTGTGCGCTAGCAGCAGGGCTGGACTGGCCTACCGGGATGCTGGGATATTTCTTTGCGGCTGCATTGCTCCCCTCTCATGCTCCTGTGTTTCACTGAACTGGCCGGGTCTGTGTTCGGCGGCCGCGCTGTAACACGGTCCCGCCCCCCATAGACCGCTCGTGTGATAGTAGATAGTAGATAGAATCCACCTATCACACACCCAGTCTAGGGGGGCGGGACCAAGTTACAACGCAGCTGCTGATGGGGGACACAATATGACATGACACCAGCCAGCTCCGTGAAACACAGGAGACGATTCCTGTGAGTACCGCCCGCCCTGTGTGCACTGCCTGGATAGGTGGATCGGCAGGGGGGCGGCATATAGAGGAGATTAGCTTTCTATATTCCTCCATGCAGCCGCTGAATGCTTGGAGGAGGGAGAGGAGGAGAATCAAGCATTCAGCGGCTGCATGGAGGAATATAGAAAGCTAATCTCCTCTATATGCCACCCCCCTGCCGATCCACCCATCCAACTTTTTTTACTGCCCCCCCCAGTTCTCTCCTCCCCCACCAGACTCTCCAGCCCCCCCCCCCCCCTCCACAGTTCTCTCAACCCCTGTTCTTTCTGTCCCCCCCCCTGCTCTCCCCATCCTTCTCTAGCCCCCACCCCACAGTGCTCCCCACCCCCCACAGTACTTTCCAGCCCCCCCTGCTCCCCACCCCCACAGTGCTGTCCAGTGCTCCCCACCCCCCCCCAGCTCTCCCCATCCTTCTCCAGCCCCCCCTGCTCCCCACCCCCCACAGTGCTGTCCAGCCCCCCCGTGCTCCCCCCCCCCAGTGCTCTCCAGCACCCACCATGCTCCCCACCCCCCCAGTGCTCTCCAGCCCCCAGCCCCCACCCCAGTGTTCTCCACACCCCCCACAGTGCTCTCCAGCCCCCACCGTGCTCCCCACCCCCACAGTGCTCTCCAGCCCCCAGTATGCTCCCACCCCCCACAGTGCTCTCCCGCCCCCACCATGCTCCCCACCCCCACAGTGCTCTCCAGCCCCCACCCCAGTGCTCTCCACCCCCCACCGTGCTCCCCACCTCCCACAGTGCTCTCCAGCCCCCACCGTGCTCCCCCCCCCACAGTGCTCTCCCCCCCCAGTGCTCTCCACCCCCCACAGTGCTCTCCACCCCTGTTCTTTTTGGCCCCCACTCCAGTGCTCTCGCAAGCTCCCCCCAGCATTTTGCCCCCACCCATGTGCTCTTCAACCCCATCAGTGCTCTCCAGTCCCCCATGCTTTCCACCCCTGTACTCTCTGGCCCCCATGGGGGCTCTCAAGCTCCCCCTCCATTGCTCTCCACTCCCCCCTGCTTTTTGTACCCCCCAGTGCTATCCAGTGCTATCCAGCCCTGTTTTTCTGCCCCCCCCCCCAGTGCTCTCAAGCTCCCGTGCTCTCCACCCCTGTTATTTTTGCCCCCCCCCAGTGCTCTGCACTCCCCACCCCTGTGATCTCCACTCCCCCCTTCTCTTTGCCCCCCACCCATGTGCTCTCCAACCCGCCAGTACTCTCTGCTCCCCCTTCTCTCCAGCTCCCACCCAGTGCTCTCCACTTCCCCAGGACCAGAGGACAGGCTGACTGGGGCCGGAAAGTGAGGACGGCAGAAGGTGCAGGTGGCCAGGGACCACTCCATCTCACAGCAAACAGATACTCTGGAAGGAACACTGTCCCCATTCAAAACGAGAACAGCCCCTGCCTGCTGCTGGCCATCATGGATATCCTGCTGGCATGCAAGGTACTGTACCGAGCATCAACAACACACCTTCCCACAGACAGGGACTGCAAACTGGGACATGGGTCACAGGAGGGGCTGCAATGATGGGCACAGTGAGGCTGCATTCATGGGCACAGTAAGGCTGCATTCATGGGCACAGCGAGACTGCTTTCACGGCACAGTAAAGCTGCATTTGATGGGCACAGTGAGCTGCAATGATGGGCACAGTGAGGCCGCAATGGTGGGCACAGTGAGGCCGCATTCACGGGCAGAGTAAAGCTGCATTTGATGAGCACAGTGAGGCTTTATTTGATGGACACAGTGAGGCTGCATTTGATGGGCACTGGTGAGGCTGCATTGAGCTCTTGTATCATGTCTGCAGCCTCTGACGATCTCCTGTATCATGTCTGCAGTCTCTGAGGGAGTCTGGAGAGGAGTCAAGAGTGGGAGCGCTGCCAGGATGGGGGTCATGGGAAAAGTCAGACATGTATGGACTGTGGAGAGGAAAATATAGGATAAAACCAGAGCCACCAAGCTGGAGCCGACTGACTGAGCCATGCTTGGTGCACCTGAGAGGAGGTCCGTGACAGCACCGCCAGGCCAGTCTGAAGGGGGGGGGTCACTGATGTAAGGGGAGAGTGAGTACAATAATGTAAGGGAGCACTGATATAAAGGGTTTCCACCTTATATCTGTAACCCCCCCCTTACCTTAGTGTATTTTTTCTGCGGAAGGTGGTCCCCCACGTTCTGAGTTCCTGAGGTCCTCCTTGATGATTGACCACTTTTAACTGGAATTTGCTTATATATATATATAAAGCCCTATGTGATTTCATATCTGTCTTATCTATATATAATACGCTCTTCAAATGTGCTTTAAAATGTATGGTTTTCCCTTTCATGAACAAGAAAATAATGGCGTTATGCTGTTGCGCTGTTATAATAATGCTGTGGGGCTGGTATGACATTTTTTCCAGGGCTGAATTTTTTCCCAGTCCGGCCCTGGCTAGCAGGACGGTAAAAAAAGTCCTGCTAGCAGCATATTTGGAGCGGTGAAGGAGCAGTGTATTCACTGCTCCTATACCGCTCCTACCCATTAAAATCAATGGGATACCGCGGGGATACCGCCGGCAAAGCGTCGCTGCGGGGGATTGTAACCCTTTTTCGGCCGCTAGCGGGGGTTAAAACCACCCGCTAGCGGCCACATACCGCGGCTAAAACGATGGTAAAGCAGCGCTAAATATAGCACTGCTTTACCGTCACCGCCCCAGTGTGAAGCCGGCCTTAGGGCAGCCAGAGTAAGAGATAGCAGGACAGATTAAGGCAGAAAGTTCCAAAGGATGGGAGAGGCTCTGCAAAAAGTCCTGGACACGAGCATGGGAGGAGAAGACAAGGGAGCTTGAGAGTAGGAGGTCTTGAGATTAGCGAAGAGGATGATTTGGGTGATATTTGGAGACAAGATTGATGATGTAGCTTGGGGACAGAGTTGTGAATGGCTTTGTATGTTGTTGTTAATATTTTGAATTTAATTTGCTGGGCGTTCGGAAGACAGTGTAGGGATTAGCAGAGAGGGGTGGCAGACACTGAGCGGTTGGTTAGGTAGATGAGTCTGTCAACAGTGTTCATGATAAACTGAAGAGAGGATAGCCTATGGAGATGTAGGCCTATGAGAAGGGAGTTGCAATAGTCAATGCGAGAGATAACAAGGGACTGTTTTTTTTCTAGCCAAATAGTGGAACTTCTAAAGCAGAACTTCAGGTTTACTTCAGGTTTACTTTCATTTTAAATAGTTCATTTTGGCAAAGCTGGCCCAAACAACATATTTTCCTCACTAATACATGCACCCATGGTCAGTGCTGTATAAACTGTATATAACATCAACTACATACAGTATACAGCACTATGTTCCAGCAGCAGTATGGGGACTTTCCATATGCTGCCCGAAAAAAATCATGTTAGGCTTGAGTGCTGCTCAGCCATTCACAGGAAGCCTTGTGTAGCGCTACCCCCACAGGAGCCACTTAAGTATGTTAAATATGTTTCTGTGGAAAAGGGTAACAGACAATAACAGTATATATTCAAGTAATGCAATCGGAGAGCAATAACTGAGATCAAGAGCAATATAGCTCAATACTGTATTCAGACTGCTTTCAGGGGGTTCCAAACCTGAGAATGTTCCCAGGGTTAGTACCCAACAACTTTGGACGCTAAACCATAAAAGTCCTTTTAGAAAGGTTTTTATTTTGCAGGGATAACATCCAACAAACACAGTCTTGTATGGGAACAGAGGGCAAGGGTGAAGAACCTCAGGCACCTTGGACTGCTGACAATTAGAAAGTCTCTAACACAAACCCAGAGAGTAGCCACTCGCAGCTGGGCGCTTCAAATCTGAACAATCTCTAGCCAGAGATTATGGCAGTCAGCACTTTGATCCGGAACTTGCAAAGTCTCTGACCTTGAATAAAGTCTCAACCGAGAATGAAATAGGAACCTTTTCTCAGTACCTGAAACGTTTTCTGTCTCCTTGGCAGTATTGCGAAAGTGTGGATTCATTAATGTCCTTGACAACCCAGGAACCAGGCACTTCTTGGGATGCCAGCTTGTTGGCCCTCCTCCGAAGAGTCCTCCCCCGGTCGCTTACACGAGCTGCGATGCCCCCCCCAAGTTGAGAGCACACCCGGACACCTTGAATCCTCCCTCAGTTACTGCGCCTCGGACCAGCCGGTTCCGAGACTCGGGAACAGATGGATCCTTTGCCCCAGACCAATCGGGTCTGTGGGGCTAGTCAGAATAAACATGTTGCGGGACGGCAAAGCTCCCGGGCCCGGGACTCCTTGCGGGGCTACCCCGGTCCAGATTCAGGAACAGGCAGCTATGGCCGAACCCCGAACACGTAAATTCAGCACCTTAAGTACCCTTCCCCAGACTCCTCAGCGGGGCCAGACGCACCCACTGATTGGCTCCGGGGAATGTTGATACTCAAAACGTCCAACCAGGCCTGGTTCTAGACCTGTCATGTGTACCTAACTGTACCCATGACCAGGCAGAACCCTAGCCCAGCCCAGCTAAACTGATGCCAAAGTTAAACCTGCACAATTAACCCTCAGAACCCCATTACTGTTCTGAGGAGAAAAAATTAATTTCCACATAGCGGACACCTTGTAAAAGTGTCGCCGCTACACTAGGAACACACAATCTGTCTCCTCTCCCCTGACAGGACGTGGATCTGTGTGTTTACACACACAGATCCACGTTCCTGCTCTGTCACGAGCGACCATGATTGCATGGGGGACATTGCGGCCGCCAGGCACGCGCAACGGCTCCTTGGTGATGTGGCGGGTGCACGCGCATGCCTCCGGCAACGCGCGTGCACCCCCTATGCCGGCGGAAAGCCAAGGACGTCATATGACGCCTGCCCGAAGGCGGACAGAGTGTTCCTGCGGACATCATATGACAATGGCCCGGTATGGAAGTGGTTAAAAAGGCTCTGCGTGACCGAAGATGGCTGCAGGTCACTTCCCCAGTCCTCCTGACTTCCTCTCCAACTGCAGAAAAGCACCACCTGCAGTGGAGGAAGTAGACAGCACCTGCCTACAAGCACCTTCAGGCATTCCAGGGGCATAAATTAAACATCTAAATTCCTGACTGCCTATCATATTTTTTTAGGCCAAGGAGCACCGGGACATTGAAAACACCCACAAAATGACAACATTTTGGAAAGCAAAAACCCCAAGGTATTTTCCAAGAGGTAAAATTAGTATTTTAGACTATTTTTTGACTAAAGTTTTTGGAAAATGTGGACTGAAAATGAATTTTTATTTTACACAAAGTTGTCATTTAATAAAATATTCCTAACACACAGCATAGGCATACTTCTAATTACATCAAAAACACATTCTAATACTTCACCCAGGCATTACAATACCACGCGTGTAACACTTTTTCACAGCATAGCCACACAGAGAGGCCCAAAATCCAAGGAGCACCTTCATGCTATCTAGGGGCATAAATTACACACCTCATTTTTCTTACTTTCTTTTTTGGTTTTGAATTGTGTAAGGAAGGTCTGGTTTTCATTGCTTGCTGACTCGCTGCTGGTAAGATTATTCACCTCTATTTGCCTTTTTTGCTTTTGTCACCAGAAACTAAAGTGATGGCAAGTCCACAATTTCACTTTTGCTACTGGCACTCTTGTCTGACATTGGATGGCCTAACAACTGGCTGTAAATCACGTGCTTAGCTACTGCATGGGCATGTCGCGGAACCCAGGGATTGGTAGGAAAAGGAGTTTAAGGCTCGATTCACATCTACGCATTTTGCTTTTGAGCGTTTTTACCGCAATTTTGCCGCGATTTTGCCACGTTTTGCTTTTTTATGTTTTTACACTGTGGTTGCTTAGCAACTAGCTATATACAGTGTAAAAAAAAAAAATGCAAATCACAGCAAAATTGCGGTAAAAACGCAGTAAAAATGCGGTACTTGCGTTTTGGATGCGGGTCCATTGACTTCTATTACATGCAAAACGCTGCATTTTGCATGAAAAACAGTCCCGACTTTCCAAAAACGCAGAGGCACAAAAATGCATTGATGTGAACATGTTCCATAGGAACCCATGTTAAAAAATTTCCCTGCATTTCTGCAAAATGCATCAAAAAACGCATTGGTGTGAATCAAGCCTTAGGGGCCTGCACCTGCATCTGCACATGGTGAATATTTGTGCACTCTGCTAAAAAAAATAAGCCACCCCACCCCCTCCTGAAAAAAGTGCAGCAACCACATCTAAGTACTGCTAAACTGCAATATACTGTATTACATTGTTGTTTTTGGATTAGATACACGTTAACTCCTAGTTGTTAATTTTCAGAGTGATGTTAGAAGGTAATTTTATCGGTAGTAAGGCCCCTTTCACACATGCGGACGGTTCATTTCAGTTCATTTCAGTTTTTACATCCACTACCAATGCAAAAACGCACCGTTTCTCCGTTTACATCCGTTTTCTGTCTGTTCACATGCGGACGGTTCATTTCAGTTCATTTCAGTTTTTACATCCACTACCAATGCAAAAACGCACCGTTTCTCCGTTTACATACGTTTTCTGTCTGTTCACATGCGGGCGGTTCATTTCAGTTCATTTCAGTTTTTACATCCACTACCAATGCAAAAACGCACCGTTTCTCCGTTTACATACGTTTTCTGTCTGTTCCGTTTTTTTTTTTAAAGAAAAAAATTAGGGCTTTGATCCATTATAAAAAACAGATGTTGACGGATGCGGATGTAAACTGATGTAAATAATTGATTAACCGTTTACACCTGTTTTTCTGTAGAAATGTCTGTCTTTCACCCATCAACGGATGGATGAAAAATGGACAAACGGTCCGTATGTGTGAAAGGGGCCTTAAGCGCTAGCATAGGTTGGGTGTTAAGGGAAAGTAGGGTTTAGGCTTATATTTCAGCCTTAAAACGTAGAATAGAATTAATGTTAAGAGTTATGCCGCGTGGGATGCGGGTATGGATCTCCCCCTGCTGGTCGGACTGCACCACACGCTACAGCATGCCCCGAGATGGCTAGTCTCAAGGTAGTCACGTGGAATGTGAGGGGAATCAGGGCCAAGCCCAAGCGTTTGGCTGTCCTCTCCCACATTAAGCGCATGCAAGCAGATATATCTGTGCTAGTAGAGACTCACATTACATGTCCCTCAAAAAACCCTGGGTGGGATGGCTTTATCAAACCCCGCCACACAAATAACTCCAGGGGAATTGCCATCCGCGTGGCTAAATCAGTGCAATTTCAACTATACTCTATGCAGTCTGACCGGCAGGGCAGATTCCTGTTTTTACATGCAACCGTAGGGGGCCTTGAACTTCTTCTCTTAGCCTTCTACATCCCTCCACCCTTTCAGTTCACAGCCCTTAAAGAAGGGATCGACTTTATGACAAAACACCCTGCAATACCTGCCATGTGGGTTGGAGACTTTAATGCAGTGATTGACCCCTCTCTGGACAGACTGAACCACCCCACAGCTCCGACACCCCACCCCTCCCACCAGATTTGGCAGATTCCTTGCTGAATTCGCCATGTCTGACACTTGGAGGATTAAACACCCCAACAGTAAAGCATACTCCTGTTTCACCCCCTCACAGGCTGCAATGTCACGAATAGACATGATACTAGTTTCCCCCACCCTCACCACGACCTTACAGGAAGTCGGGTTCGGTACTAGGATCCTATCAGACCACTCGCCCTACTGGGCAGTGTTTCGGCTGCCCTCCACCCCACTGACCCACGTATGGAGACTGAGCCCCGTTCTGGCTTACGGTCCTCCCCGATTTGGAGGACGTTCAGCGTGAGTGGACTCATTTTTTCCGATCCAACATGGGGTCTGCCCCCACTGGCACGATATGGGAGACCTTCAAGCTGCATGCTCGCATGGTCCTCTCCGCCCATATTAACAGACACAAGGCCAACTCCAAACTTATCCTACAACAGGCTGAGGAGGCACTGGACTCTCTTGAGCAGGTGTTCCTCGCGAACCCCACAACCTCAAATTCGGCTGCACTGCGCCTCCAATCTAGACTCACAGATCACTTACACCAGGAAAAGGCCAAGAGGGGGATTTTCTTGATCAAGCAAAGGGTATATGAGCACGGCGAGAGGGCGGGGAAAATCCTGGCGTACATGGCCCATATGGATCACAACCCCCCTGTAGTGGTTCAGTTAAAAACAGACTCCGGAACAGTCCTCACGGACCCGCAGGAGGTGGCCCAGGAATTTAGACAATTCTATGCCCATCTATACACCTCTAGGACAGACCGCCCAATTAGTGACCTACACACCCTATTACAGACGGTGGACTTCCCCACTCTCACAGATTCCCAAATAGCTAGCCTTGAAGCCCCTATTACTGAAGAATGTATTGCGGAAGCTCTAGCGTGTCTGCCAACCTCCAAGGCCCCAGGCTCTGACGGCCTCCCTTTGGAGTTTTATACTCAATTTCAAGACACTCTCCTACCTAAACTCCACTCCCTGTACTCCCACATATATGACACTAACACCCTCCCACGCTCAATGAGTGAAGCCCTGATTGTCCTTATCCCCAAACCTGGCAAGGACCCCCTGTACCCAGAATCGTATCGCCCCATCTCCCTCCTCCAATTAGACGTCAAAATACTCGCTAAAGTGCTTGCCCTGAGATTAAATAAAGTAATCACCAGCCTCATCCACGCCGACCAAACGGGTTTCATCCCTAATAAAAATACGGCCTTTAACCTTAGAAGATTATTTATGAACCTTCAAGCCCCGCATGACAACACCGGTACTAGAGTAGTTGTTAGCCTAGACGCCGCCAAGGCGTTTGATTCAGTGAAGTGGAGCTACTTGTGGGAGTGCCTTCGCCGTTTTGGCTTCGACCCTAACTTCATCAAGTGGCTCCAACTCCTGTACCAGGCCCCCTCCGCCCGCATCCAGGTCAATGGACGCATATCCAGCTCCTTCCCGCTGTCCCGAGGCACTCGCCAGGGCTGACCTATCTCCCCCTTGCTCTACGCACTCGCAGTGGAACCCCTAGCTATCGCCATTAGAGCGCACCCAGATATCCGGGGCTTGCGTATGGGCCGGGTGACTGAAGTGATCAGCCTCTACGCAGATGATATGCTGTTGTACCTGGAGGACGCAGGTCCCTCTTTGACTGCGGCCCTCCGTCTAATCCAGAACTTTGGCACATTCTCGGGACTACAAATAAATTGGGCCAAGTCCCAAATCCTCCCTATTGACACTACCGTCCCCACAGACACGCAGGCAGCCCTTCCCCTTATGCGAACTAGTCAAATCAAATATTTGGGTGTGCAATGTTCTCGCTCCCTCATTGACTACATACCTCTCAACATCGAACCACTCTTTGACCTATTAAAATGCAAAACACAGGTCTGGTCCAGACTCCCCCTTGGAGTCATGGGCCGAATCAGCTTGGTAAAGATGATCCTCCTCCCCAAGCTGTTGTATCTATTCTGGCATGACCCGCTCTACATCCCAGCCCGTTTGTTCAAGGACATGGAATCCATTCTTAACACCTTCATTTGGGGCTCTTCCAGACATAAACTGGCATGGCAGACCCTCAAATGCCCGACCCACCTAGGCGGCACGGCTCTACCCGACCTGGCAATGTACTACCTTGCCTCCCAACTGTCTCACTTCTATCATTTGAATGGCCAGGATAGAATCTGCTACTCTATGCTGGTGTGCCTAGAGGCCACTGACATAGTGGCTCACCCCTTCCAGATTATTTTCTGTAAACACAGGGGCCTGTCACGATTGGGGGACAGAAAACATATGGGTCTGGCAAGCGGCACTTACTCAAATTAGCGCCCCCCCCCTTGCACGCCCACATGCCCCTTTGGGAAAACCCCCAGCTCCCGGAACTGCTGAATATCCCAGATCACAAAATATGGTTAGTCAAGGGCGTCATATATCTGTCGCAACTTTTCACCGGTCGCACCATTAAAACATTTCAAGCCCTAAAAGAGGAATTTGATCTCCCCAACCACTCCTTTTTCCGATACCTGCAGATCCGGCATGCAGTCCAGGCTCAGCGCGGACGCTCTGCGCCGGCTCTGGAATCAGTGGCTCTGGCAGACACGGTACTGGGTACTGACTCCAGGAAATTGATCTCCACCCTGTACACGTACCTCATTACTCCCAAAGCCACCACTCATGCTTACCGCCTCAAAACTAAATGGGAAACTGACCTTGGGGAAATTAATGATGAACAGTGGGGGGAAATCCTAGAAACGCCTAAAAAATCTCCTAAGCTGTCAGATAGACTTACCCACCTGTACATCCTGCATAAATCATACATTACCCCCGTCCGACTGTCTAAGTATAGACTTGACACTGACCCGACCTGCCCCAGATGTGGTGACACTGACAGCACTTTCTACCATCTCATTTGGTCCTGCCCACACATCCAACAATTTTGGACACAGATTGTCAAGTTCCTCCATGACCAAATGGGATCCCCTCTGACAGTATGCCCCCGTCAATGAATCCTTGGTCTTCTTCCCTTGCCGGAGGAAGAGAAATACCTCACAACTTTTCTACAGGAAACCCTCTTTTCTGCCAGAATGCAGATAGCCCAGATGTGGCTTAGACCAGCTTCCCCCACCATCCAGCAATGGAAAAGAGCAGTGAACCTCACACTACCATATAAGAAGGTTCTCTACTCCCACCGCGGATGCCCTAATAAATTCCAGAAAATCTGGGACAGATGGATAGAAAGCCCCAACACATGTGCAGACTGAGCTCGCCCCCCTTCTTTCTTCAAACTGCACATATGAGCCACCAGTACCCTGGTACTCTCTTTTCCTGTGGTGGTCTCCCTGACTCCTCCTTAGCCCACAGGTGTATGTATGCATTCTAGTCCCCCATTTCCCAATTCCCACTTATTGATAGCACTATGTACATGATATCAGCAAATGTTGATTATGTCAGACAAACCGTTTATATGATGCCCTTACCTGTTGGTGCATGGTGCACCTGTTATTTGTTGTAACATATTCTGTATTTGAATACTCAATAAACTTTATTTTGTTTAAAAAAAAAGAGTTATGCCACGTACACGTGGTCGGATTTTCCGACGCAAAATGTTCGATGCGAGCTTGTTGTCGGAAAGTCCAACCGTGTATGCTCCATCGAACATTTCCTGTCGGAATATCCGGCCACAGATGTTTGAGAGCAGGTTCTCAATTTTTCTGCCAACTTCACTTGTTGTTGGAAAGTCCGATCGTGTGTACACAAGTCCGTTGCACAAAATCTCACTCATGCTCGAAATCAAGCAGAAGGAGCCTGGCTATTGAACTTCCTTTTTTCTCGGCTCATCGTACGTCTTGTACGTCACCGCGTTCTTAGGTTTGGAATTCCCGACAACATTTGTGTGACCGTGTGTATGCAAGACAAGCTTGAGCCAACATCCTTCGGAAAAAAAATCCACGGTTTTGTTGTCGGAAATTCCGATCATCTGTACGCAGCATAAGAGTTTTAGGCGTATAGTGATAATATTGGGGGGGGGGGGGGTGTTAAGGCGACAATAAATGTTAGAGATGGGTGAGATGGGTGATACCTGCGAAGGCAGAGACTTATACGAGGGGGATTGTAAGTTTGCACTTGGAAACAGGTTTGAGGTCCCAAAAATTCACTAGTAGCTATCATTATTTTATGCAGTTCCATTATAAAATGACAAATATGTAAATATAAATATATTCAGTCTCCTTTAAGCATTTCACTTCCTTCTTTAAATTCTGGAGGAAAATGATGTGTTAATGACTGAATTTCCAATTTTCAGTAAGTATACTGCAAACTCAGAGGACAGTAAAGAGGAACCATAGAAAGGAGGAAGTTTGAGGGAGAGATTTGTGTGAAACAGAGCAAGAGAAGAGAATCTACAGACATAGTGAAAGGCAGATCACTTACAAGACAAACGACCAAAGAAGTCGCTAGGCATAGGGTGGAGGACAACTACTGCAGCAACAGTCACGCACTTCAAGGTAGGACACATCATTTTCTTATATATGAATAATTGATTTTTATCTGAACTAGATCTAACTACAAAAGCTGGCATATATGAGTAAAATAATAGTCCTATGTGTTTTTATATTTACATGCTGCATAGAGGCGAATACATTTTATGCGCACATAATACTAAATACATTTTTAGACTGTATACTGTATTTTAACTATCCAATAACTCTGAGCAGCACAGTAGCTTTGAGGTTAGCACTTCGTCTTGTAACACTATCCCAGACAGAGTGGAGTGCATGGAGTTTGCATGATCTCCCTGTGCTTGTGTAGGTTGCCCCCCCCCCCCCACACTCCGATGACATGCTGTTCTGTCATATCTGAATTGACCCTAGTATGTGTGTTTTCATGCATGTGAGATAGAGACCTTGGATTGTAAGCTTCTTGAGGGCACAGACTGATGTTCAGGGCCGGGACAAGGGGGTGGGCAGGAGGGGCGGCTGCCCCTGGCGCAATGGTTTATTGCAGGGGTGGTGGGCACCCTGACCCTAAGGGAAAGGGGGGCGCAGTTTGGCATCTGTGCCCTGGGCGCTGGATGACCTTGTCCCGGCACTGCTGATGTTAATATAAAAAGCACAGCATATATTTTTGCCGCTACTGTATATAAATACTGTATATGTAATAACGGCAGCTTTAGCATTCTCAGGTGACCTGGGTAGTAAAGAAAACACATCAGTAGATATTCTTGGACCACTAGGTTGGAGTAAAAAGTGATTGGTTGAACTTTATTAGTCTATTGTTATTTAAAAGTCTTTATATTTTCCTGTCATACAGAAGAGACAGAATGGACACAATGGATGTGTATGCCTATCACATACATGAATGTTAATGGCATGTACAGTAAACATATATGTATATGATAAAGTGGAGCAAGATACATGTCCAGTGTATTATTGCTAACATACTATTTTCTACATCCAGTGCAACTCCTAAATATATAGAGATATGAATTTGTGGCCAGCTTATGGATATCCGCCAAATAGACATACAGAGAAAAATACACATTCAAAAAAATAAATATAATTATTTTTTAAAATTAAAATAATTTTGTGGGAAAATTTAAGATAAGATCCCATGTGTAGACAGGATGTGACCACTTCCTGTAAGCATTAGTAAGCACACTGTCACAGAAAAAAAAAATCACTCTCCTAATTTAGCTAATCCATGCTTTCAAATTTTCTTACATTGGCAGGCTTGATAAATGCTATCATCTTTTTAATCATCTTGTAGCATTGTGCAGATAAGAAGATATCTTTCTATAACTAAGATATTTCTTACAATGCATAAACCAGTTAATGAAATGGTAATTGCTTGCCTCTGAAATAAGTTCATAACCCCCTTGCTCCTTCCAAGCCAAGAGCAGAAGACCCAAAGCACTGGGGAAGAAGAGACCAGTGTTTCATCTTCAAAATGAACACTATTTTAGTCTACTAAAATACGGCTAAAACAGTTCAGATGACTAAAATACAACTAAAACTAAAATGGCATTTTAGTCAAAAGACTATGACTAAAACTAAATTGAAATTTGATGTAGAATTTAACAGATAAATCTGTGTCTGTAGTGCATGTTCAAACCTTAATACTATAAATAATAACACGTTATTAGATTTTTATTCCAGAAGTATATTTATGGGTTTGGAAATTCTAGAGAAATGCTTAAAGGGGTTGTAAAGGTAATTTTTTTTTCACCTTAATGCATAGAATGCATTAAGGTGAAAAAACTTTCGCCAATGCCGCCCCCCCAGCCCCCCCCGTTTTACTTTCCTGACCCCTCGAAAGTCCAGCGCTCACCCCCGACATCCTCTTTGCCGCTCAGCCTGGCCGTTGATTGGTTACAGTGGATGGATTGAAAGCAGCGCAGCCATTGGCTCACGCTGCTGTCAATCACATCCAATGACGTGGCGCGTGGGGGGGCAGGGCCGAGTGATACAGTGAGCGGCTATGGCCGCCGGGGGACCCCAGAAGACCAGGTTCGGGGCCACTCTGTGCAAAACGAGCTGTTTGTTAATAAAAAAATAAAATAAAATACCTTTACAACCCCTTTAACCAGCTAATAACCGGCCCATAGCCGAAAAACGGCTGCATGGCGGTTTCTTAACTCTGGGAGGGCGTACATTAACGTCCTCCCAGAGAATCGTTCCTGTGCGCCCCCTGGGGCGCGTACATGGGAACATCCGTGCTCGCCGGGTCCACGGGACCCGGCGCAACACAAATCGCGGTAAAGGGCCAATGACAGCGGCCCTTTACCACGTGATGCGTCATTTATGTCCCTAGAACACCTGATAGTGCTTCTTGGATGTTGGGCCTCTATGTTGCCAGGCTGTGTAAAAGTCTCACACATGTGGTATCGCCATACTCAGGAGGCATAGCAGAATATATTTTGGGGTGTAATTTTTGCTATGTACATGCTATGTGTTGGAAATATCTTGTAAATGCACAACTTTGTGTAAAAAAAAAAGCGTTTTCATTTTTTTTTCCCACATTTTCCAAAAACTTCTGAAAAAAAATGAACCGTTCAAAAGACTCATTATATCTCATAGATTATACGTTGGTGTGTTAGCTTTCCAAAATGGATCACTTTGTGGGCGTTTCCATTGTCCTGGTGCTCCAGGGCCTTCAAAAGTGTAATAGGTGGTTGAGAGATTAGATGTGTAATTTATGCTCCTAAAACGCCTGAAGTTGCTACTTCAATGTTGGGCCTGTGTATGTGGTCAGGCTGTGTAAAAGTCTCCTCCTGTGGTACTCAGGAGGAGTAGCAGAATATATTATGGGGTGTCATTTTTGCTTTGTGCATGCTATGTGTTGGAAATATCTGATAAATGGACAACTTTGTGTAAAAAAAAATGCGTTTGATTTTTTTTCTACATTTTCCAAAAACTTCTGGAAAAAAAATGAACCGTTCAAAAGACTCATTATGCCTCATAGATTATACGTTGGGGTGTTTGCTTTCCAAAATGGGGTCACCTTGTGGGCATTTCCATTGTCCTGGTGCTCCAGGGCCTTCAAAAGTGTAATAGGTGGTTGAGAGATTAGATGTGTAATTTATGATCCTAGAATGCCTGAAGTTGCTACTTCAATGTTGGGCCAGTGTATGTGGCCAGGCTGTGTAAAAGTCTCACACATGTGGTATCGCCATACTCAGGAGGAGCAGCAGAATATATTTTGGGGTTTCATTTGTTGAATGTACATGCCATGTGAGAGAAATAACCTGTTATAATGACAATTTGGTGTGAAAAAAAATAAAAATAAAAAAAATCTTAATATTGCAAAGAATTGTGGGAAAAAATTACAACTTCAAAAAACTAACTGTGCCTCGTACTAACTACCTTGGAATGTCTACTTTCCAAAAAGGGGTCATTTGGGGGGTATTTCTACTTTACTGGCTTGTTAGGGTCTCAATAAATGAGATAGGCTGTCAGTACATCAGGTGTGTTAACACTGGAAGAGTACATAAAAGTATATAAAAAATGCGACTGAATTAAAGTATGGCTAAAGGTAAAACATTTTTTAGTCCTGGACAGAGTCGAGATGGATTAAAACACCCATTAGGTTTTTATTGCTGTCCGTGCTCCCGTTAGGGAGATTCACCCTCTCTATTTGTCCAATTTACCATCAAAAGTGGAATTAAAAGAAAACCCCAAATTTTGGGTTGTCCCCAGAAAAGTAATAGAGGGGACATTTTCCAAAGGGGACACTAGTTCTGGGGACCTGGAGGTCCCTAAGGAATTCCCTTAATTTCCTGTTTTGGCTATAGGACAGGAAGGTAAGGTAATGCTCCCCAATGGAACACAGATGGCAAAAAATAAATTGACGGGCTATAGCACTCTCTTATTTTATCTAAAATAAAAAAAAAAGGATCAGAAGAATTTTCCTCCTTAATCATTTGCCGCCCGCCATATAGCAAAATGATGGCTGCAAAGTGGTTTCAATATCCTGACCGGACGTCATATGACTTTCGGCAGACTGCGGGTTGCCAGTATGACACCTCGCAACACTGATCTAGGTAAAGAGTCTCTGACGGAGACTCTTTACCAGGTGATCAGCCGCGTCCAGTCACGGCTGATCACAGTGTAAACAGGACAAGCCGGTAATCGGCTTTTCCTTACTCGCGTCTGTACTCGCGAGTAGAAGAGAGGCGATCGCCTGCTCCTCTGAAAGGGGGGTCTGTGCTGATCGATTATCAGCGCAGCCCCCCCCCCCCCCGAGGATACCCACACTGGACCACCAGGGATGCCACTAGGACCACCAGGGATACCACCACTAGTCACCACCAGGTATGCCAATCAGTGCCCACAATTGATGCCAATCAGTGCCCACAATGGGCATCACTGATTGGCAGGCATTATTGTGTGGCACTGATTGACATCCATCAGTAACATTTATTAGTGTACAGTGCCACCTATCAGTGCCCATCCATGCCCATCGGTGCCACCTATCAGTGCCCATCTGTGCCGCCTATCAGTGCCCATCCGTGCTGTATATCAGTGCCCATCAGTGCCACCTCATCGGTGCCACCTTTTTAGTGCCCGTCAGTGCAGCCCCATCAGTGCCCATCAGTGAAGGAGAAAAATTACTTAAAATTTTTTCAGTCTTTTTTTATTTGTTTAGCAGAAAATAAAAATCCTAGAGGTGATCAAATACCACCAAAAGAAAGCTCTATTTGTGGGAACAAAATTATAAAAAATTTGTTTGGGTACAGTGGAGCATGACCGCGCAGTTGTTATTCAAAGTGCGACAGCGCTGAAAGCTGAAAATTGGTCTGGGCAGGAAGGTGTATAAGGGCCCAATATTGAAGTGGTTAATGACCAGGCCATTTTTTGCCCTTTAACTGACAATTGCGAGGTCGTGCAAAGCTGTACCTAAACAAAATTGACGTCCTTTATACCCACAAATAGAGCTTTCTTTTTGGTGCTATTTGATCACCTTTGTGGTTTTCATTTTTTGCACTATAAACAAAGAGCGACAATTTTGAAAGTTTTGAAAGTAAAATTTGGATTAATTTCAGTGCGTTACCTTCAGTTTAACACCTTATATTTCAGTGCGTTACATGCCGTTTAACGTAGTATATTTTAGTGAGTTACTGCAAGTTTAACGTTTTATATTTCAGTGTGTTACGTGACGTTTAAGGCAGTACATTTCTGTACGTTAGTGCAGCCCTCAAATTTTCCACTCGCCTATTTGCATTTTGCGAGTGGAAAATGAGGGCTGGCGAGGAGCTGGGCTGCATGGGAGTGGGGGGGTGAGCACTGCTGGCGGGCGGAGTTGATCGGGAGCCGTTCTCCCGGTGGAAGAGTGCCATGGAGTTAGAGGTGACCCTCGGGATCAACGAGCAGTAAAACATGCAGTAACAGCTGACATTGAAACTGTCTCTGCTCTGCTTACTCCTAACCCTGCGCCTTTGATAGACAGAACGGGGATCCAATGCGGGATGCATTCTGTCTATCATAGGCACGGGGTTAGGAGGAAGCGGGGCTGTGAGGCTACAATGTGATGGCATAAGAGAGGCCATCCTCTGCAATTTGGGCTCACCTAATAGGTACGTAACAGTAGCAAACAGCCATGTCTGAGCCTGAGCAGGGAGCCTCTCCTATGCAGGAACTTTGCTTACACTTGGCAGGCCTGGCCCAGGCTGTCAAGAGCCTTCAGGAGAGATACACCCGGTTGGAGGAACAGGTTCAAGTACTTTCTCCTCCCACTGGAGTCCAGGGAACCTCTCAAGCCTCAACTACCTCAACAGGCACAGCATCCTCTCCCGTGGTTGTGATACTTCCACCCGAACCAAGGGTCCCCACACCTGAAAAGTTTGCTGGGGAACGAAGCAAATTCAGGGCATTTCACAATTCATGTGAACTGTACTTTGCCCTCCAACCACGTACCTTCTCCTTGGAATCCACCAAGGTGGGCTTTGTGGTCTCTTTGCTTTTGGGTAAACCTAGGGGCGGACTGACAACTCATGGGGCCCCCGGGCAATAGGAGATTATGGGGCCCCCAGGCAATCAGATTATGGGGCCGCACAGTATACACACACACAGTATACAATCACACAGTATACACATACATGTACACACAGTATACACAGACATGTTTCTATTGGCTGAGAAGGTACTGGAGAGGTGGGGCAGCTATAATCTCTGGATTTTTAGACCAAAAGGATGTCGGTAAGGAACATTTCAGAAACAGATGTAAAAAAAAATGATTTTTACATACTGTCCCTGGTTTTACTGAGGCTGGCAACCCTGATTGGGCCCCCTAGTGGCCCGGGGCCCTCGGGAAGTGCCCGAGTGGCTGAATGGTCAGTCCGCCCCTGGGTAAACCCCAAACCTGGGCCCATCGCCTCCTGGAACAGAAAGCTGAAGTGTTAACCAACCTCACTACCTTCATCAATGCAATGGCTCAGCTGTATGAAGATCCTCAGCTCTCGGCAACCCCAGAAGCCGCACTGCATGCTCTCCAGCAAGGACGAAGGGCGGTGGAAGATTATGTAGCCGAATTCCGGAGGTGGAATGCTGACACTGACTGGAATGACCATGCCCTTCGTTACCAGTTTTGCATGGGACTGTCTGATCCTCTGAAGGACGAGCTAGCCCGAGTCGGTGTGCCCCAGACCTTAGACGCATTAATTAAACTTGCCATACAGATTGACCGGCGTCTGAGGGAACGAAGGGTGGAAAGGACTACAGGGTTTTCCCGACCAACCTGGATATTGCAGAGAGTGCCCAGTCACCTGCATCCGGCTCCTACCACTCAGTCTACCCCTACGACAGACACATCTGAACCCATGCAGTTGGGGGCTCTGCTCACTCCTAACCCTGCGCCTGTGATAGACAGAACGCGGGTCCAATGCGGGGATGCATTCTGTCTATCACAGGCATGGGGTTAGGAGGAGGCAGGGCTGTGAGGCTACTATTTGGGGCACAATGATGCTGCAATTTGGGGCACGGTGATGCTGCAATTTGGGGCACAGTGAGGCTGCAATTTGGGGCACAGTGGTGCTGCAATTTTGGGCACGGTGAGGCTGCAACTTGGGGCATGGTGAGGCTGCAATTTGGGGCACTGTGAGTCTGCAATGTGAGGCACGGTGAGGCTGCAATGTGAGGCACGGTGAGGCTGCAATGTGGGGCACGGTGAGGCTGCAATGGGGGCACGGTGAGGTTGCAAAGTTAGGCACGGTGAGGCTGCAATGGTGGGCACAGGTTACGCTGCAATGAGATAATTTATGATGGCGTGATTAGGGGTGGGGCAGGGTAAGGGTTGGGTGGGGCAATTGGTGGCGAGTAACCCTTGAGACCTGGCTAGTAGCTCAGGACTTAAAATTTTGAGCCCTACGTTAGTGCATGCTTAATGCAGTATATTTTAGTGCGTTACTGCAAGTTTAACGCTGTATATTTCAGTGCATTACCTTTCATTTATCGCAGTATAGATCAGTGCGTTACTGCAAGTTTAACGCCATATATTTCAGTGCGTTACATGTCGTTTACTGCACGTTTTGACGCAGTATATTGCAGTGCGTCAGTGCAGTTCTACTGCAGTAAATTATAGTGTATCCGTGGAGTGTGTCTGTGTAGTGAGTACACAAGTTAATGTGCACCTGTCAGGAAGATCTTGCCAGTAACAGGCAATCCAGACCTATTGGTGCACGATTGCGGATGCCTATGCACATGCGTGCACGGGTACGCGCGCGTGCGTTTGTTAGCGTCTGGTGGGCTATTTAAACCTGGCTGTCACAGGTAAATGTTGCTCTTTGCTCTGCAGCTTTCTGTGTGTTCCCTGATAATCTGAAACCTGTTTCTACTTTGATTCGGCTTGTCTGAAGACTGATCCTGCTATCCACCTGCACCTGACACCCGGCTTGTCTGAAGATTCTTCAGCCTGCTCCTCTTGTTCTTCTGCTGCCCGCTTGATACCGACCCAGCTTGCCTGACCTTCCAAGACTACCTACCAGTCTACTATACCTACCTGTTGCAGCCATCCAGACCCAGTTCGCTGCTCCTACTTGCTGAGCCATCCAGTCTGCTATACCTGTCTGCTGAGGCATCCAGTCTGCTATACCTGTCTGCTGAGCCATCCCGTCTGCTGTGCCTGCCACCTGATCCATCTGCTGTTGGTTCCGAACTGCTGATCCAGTTCCAGTCCTTGGTGCCTATCTGCTGTTCCAGGCAGGGCTGGCCCTGTAAGCAGCGAGGGGAGTGGCCATATAAAAGAGGGGGCGGGACTAATGGTTTCAGTCGAGGAGAAGGCAGCACGCGAGGAGGCAGTTTTCTCACTGCTCCTCGCTTACTAGTACCGGATCCAAGATGGACGACGGGCAGGACAGCCTGGTGCTGCAGAGGGAGGTTGGCAGAGCAAGGACCGGAGTGGCGGCAGAGCCAGGTGGAGGACGTGCGGGATGAGACAACCGGACGGACGGGCAGACGAGAAGGAGCGGCCGGAAGATGGCGGTGCGGGGGTCACGTGGGCGGATATCGAGGCCGCTGAAAAGGTATCGTACGGGTCGGTCGCTGGGGCCATCGAGGGTGGAGTGGAGGCCCAGGGGGGAGCAGTCAGCCCCCTCCCCCCCCCCCCCCAGCAAAAAACGAAGCCGGAGGTACAGGGTTGGAGGGCGCAGGAGTGCTAAACGCTGCGGGCCTAGTGCGGGAGGCGGGGCCTCAGGCCTACACAGAGCTTCATCCCCAGGCACAGTTGGTAGAGCTATTGACAGCCACAGCACCCCCAGCAGCCCTGCACGGGCTGGGGGGAGGACGGAGCAGGGGTCACAGGGCAGCTGGCTCAGCTAACAGGGACAGGAAGATGGCCGGCACAACAGGCGCTTCCAGGACAAACGTCTCCCTCAGCAGCTCGGCACGAGCAAAGGGGTGGGGATCCACCGGCCACTCAGGGTACAGCCAGGGGGGGGGGTACCATCTCACAGACAAGCCACGGCAACAGTTCCCTCAGCGGCTCTGCACGAGCTGGGAGGGAGGGATACCGGGGCAAAAAGGCCAGAGTGTGGCTTACGGGCAGTTCGTCACGCGGACCAAAGGGTGGGCGGACGCCACCAGCCGGAAAAGTGCCGCATGGCAGGAGTGGTGCCCAGACCGGCCCGCCTGCTCAAGAAAGGGGGAAGCGAGTGATCGGCAGAGACAGTGATCAGGCGGGGGACAAGTGCGGGAAGGCAGAGGCATGTTGTTTTCGGGAGCCCCTCTCAGAGGGGGCGTCCGTTTTGTCTCCACAGGAAGAAGAGAGCGGAGCAGAAGGCGAATAGTCAGAGGAGGAGGAGCCCAGCCGCTCTTTCCCGTCGGTGGAGGTCAGCACAGCGGCTGTGGGGACTGCGCCCGTCAGCCCGGTAAGTCAACAGACGATGTAGCTTTTACAAATGCATTGCAGAATTTATGGGATGTAGCTTCCTATGCGGGGGGCAGGGCACCACCTCCCAGGCCGTTGTTGGCAGTAGAAGACCAACCGTGGGCGGTGGGACAGAGCCAAGATGGGGGGTTATGGTGGGGGGCACCTAGTGGAGAGGCGGTCACAGCGGCTGCAGCAGGGGCTCCAAACCAGACAGCGGACAAGGTGAGTGTGGCCGAGAGAGGGTCTGCGGAACAGACGGTGGGATCCGGCATCGTGGGGATAGCTGATGCGGCAAAATGCGGAGGTGTATGGACGCGTCGAGGGACCAGGGGGAGCGTACTTATAGCAGGAGGTCAGGGAGAAGATTTGGACAGGGAAAAAGGTGGAGATTTTCTCCTTGTTACCCCGGGAAAGTTTAATTTGGATAGGGGGAAGTCGGATGACACTGAAAAAGACGACAGGGAGAAGAGGAGATACCGGTTGGTCCCACAGGCGTTTGCAAATTGGCTACAGGCATTCGCCATATTTGCTGGGGGATAGGAAAAAGAAACCCGAGCATTGATTAGAGCGGTTTGGTTACAGGGACGCGGTCGGGTAGGCCTACGGGGTGTATGGCGGTACCGCGTGGCTATGCCAGGGCGACCAGTTCAGTCAGCGACAGGCGGTTGGGCCGGCGCCACGGCGGGAACATGGAGCTATTAGCCTCTGGATAAGGTTGACGGCGCCGGCAAAAAACTCGAGCGCAGTCACTTCAAGGGGGGGGGGGGGGGCGTAGGCAGCCACGTGTCGGGATCTCCGGCCTAAAAGCAGTGGGGAGTGTGTTGGCAAGTTAATGGCCAAAAAAAACGTTTGAGTATTTGGTGGTTTCCCCATTAGGGGCGGTCACCTAATTAGGAACCGAATGAATTGCGGCTGATCCATCATTTGTCCTTACCAAAGGAGGTTTGGTGAATGATTTTATTGATCTGGAAGCTCATGCGGTGTCGTACACATCTTTTGATGCCGCGGTCAGGGGGGTTAGGCGGTATGGGGAGCATTGATGGCAAACTCTGTGATGGAATCAGCGTGTAGATGGTTGCACCCAGACAGTTTCCGTGGGGTGGGTTGCTGTGGGCAAGACCGATTTTACGTAGATGGGCGTTGGACAAGGGGTGGTTCTATTTCTTGCGCTGGGTTGCAGCGTTTAGTTGGTTTATAGAATGGGGGTGAGAGATGTCACAGGGCTTGATGCTGTCATCCATTATGTGGATGATTTTCTCAGTGTGGGCCCTCCTTTTTGAGGTGTGGGCGGTACTACCGTCAACGTTTGCTGCACAGTACGGTGAGGTTTCGGGGCCTTTGGCACCTAACTAAAAGGAGATTCGGGAGATCCATGGTTTTAGAAAAATTAATGGGCGTATGTTGCAATCATGGTTAAGAAAATTGAATTACGCATGCAGGATCATTCTCATGTGGCAGATTTTTCTGTTGACGGATGTCAGCGACGACGGCAGGGGTAAAGGCCCCACACATTTCGTTAGGATGACAAGGGACCATAGGGTGGGCCTACAGGTATGGTATAATTTCCTTGCAGAGCACAATGGCAGGTCAGTTTGGATGTCGGGACCAGTGAGCAACTTCGTTGGGGAGTTGGCGACGGATGCCGCGGGATTGAATGGCTATGGGGCGGTCTTCCAGGGCATTGGAGTGCGGAACAATGGCCACAATCATGGAGGGAGGCAGGTTTTTCTTCTGAAACCTGGTGCTCTTGGAACTGTTTCAAGTGGTGCTGGTATTGGAAAGGGGGGTGCGGCTTTGCCGGAATCTAAAATTGCGGTTGAACTGGGACATCATGGAGGCTGTACAGGTGTATCTACAACATGTCAGTAGGATCACCACCAGTCATACGGTTGAGGCGACAGTTGGCGTTGCGCTGCATGCAGTTGAAGATCTTTCTCTATGCTGGGTGTATCCCGATAGGGGACAACGCTCTTGCTTACGTTTTGTCACGCTTTCAGTGGGACAAGTTCAGGTAGCTGGCACCGGAAGTGAAGAAGGAGGGTGTCCTGTGCCCGGGCTGGATTGGAGACTTGGCGTTGGTATCGCCGCGGGATGGATACAACGGTCAGTACATGAGGCAGCTTATGAAAAGGTATAGACGGAAGGGACTGAGTTATGGGCTGGGGTAGAGGTCACGTTGGAAGATCTAGCGGTCAGGTTGTTGTTGCTTTATTTTGTCTTCGGGACTATGGAAGCGGGTAAGTCAGTGCCAGTCATGGAGAAGAGGATGGCTGGGGCTGGCGCTTTGGTTAAATTGAAAGGGAAGGAGGATTTGACGGAAGATTGTTGGGTAAGCAGGCATTCAAGGGTTGCAGGATGGCACGGGAGCAGGGACGCTCTGCGTCCAATTACGTTGCGAACCTGTTGGCATTAAGGTTGGGCAGTCCATCAAAAGGGTTGCGGGGGGTTGGTTGGTACAGGATGTTAAGGTTGGGGGATAAGGTTGTCGGTTCGGGTGCGGAAATCTTACAACGGACCATAAGGGTAGGGGCTTACAAGGGTGGGGGTATGCCCTGCAGGGATGTGTGGTATGCCCGGTTCAAGGAGTGGTGAGTTTTCCGGGGGGATGGACCAGTACTGATGTATATGGATGGAGCTTAGCTATCAAAATTTCGATTTGTGGCGGTTCGGAGGAAATGTTTGGGGATGGGGGGATTGAATAGTTACGCCTACGCTTCACACTCCTTCCGCAGGGTGGCGGCCACGGACGCCGCCAGGTACGGGTTGGATGAGGTGGATGTGCATTGGAGGGGGAGATGGGAATCTAAGCGATTCCGAACCGATATTCGGCCTCAGGTGGCTGCAAAAAAATAAATAAAAAAATAAATAAAATTATGTGTGTGTGTATATATATATATATATATATGCAGTTGTTGTTACGGATATCTGCCTGTTTTAGTACCTGGAACCGGTTAAGGGGGAGTTACAGAAGGTGCAGGTCAATACACTATGTTTGTCATTTCAGAAGGAGGGCTCATACGCCTCGTCTGGATTCTCGGACACTCATATGTGTGTTGGGGCGCACGAAAAGGGGACGCGGGACCAGGTGGGAGGCAGTTGGGATTTTCTAGAAGGAAGGCGACCATATGGTGGCTGGGTAGACAAGGAATGCTGTGGAGATGGGTGGTCTCAAAGGTTGAGCGATTTGCGTGGTTGGACAGGCCATCTGAGGGACGGGTCATCCAAGCAGGTGGTAACGACCTGGGAGTTCGGGCAGTCGGGGACCCGATTGCGGACAAAAAAGCTGATCTTACGTACCCCCGGTGACATTCCAGGACACGTGGCCAGTATGGTTAGACATGGTGGCCTGAACAACATGGTGGATGGGTGGATCCGTTTATCGGATCAACAAAGCGCGGATTAGGGTGATAAAGGTAGTTGGGAGGTTTCTGGCTTTGAAAGGGGGGTTGGTGATTCGTCACAGGGAGCTGGAGACGAACGTGGGTCTGTATTTGAGAAAGGATGGGGGTCCACTTAACAGACGTGAGCATGGATTGTTGGTCTATGGATTTGCAGGAGGGTATTCAGTCGGCCCTGCGGGTGTGGAGGTGCCATCAAGGTCGAGGTGTCAACCTTTCAGGCTGTGGCGGTGTTTGTTTGTTTGGTCAGTGACGGTAGCAGTTATGGAGGTGGTAAGTGTGTGGGGGGCTCATCATTAGATGGCCCCTCCGGTGTGTGGGGGGCTCATCATTAGATGGCCCCTCCGGTGTGTGGGGGGCTCATCATTAGATGGCCCCTCCGGTGTGTGGGGGGCTCATCATTAGATGGCCCCTCCTGTGGGGGGTCATCATTAGATGGCCCCTCCGGTGTAGTACATCAAATTAATTTGATGATTACTCGTGTTGCACTGCGGGAAAGGTGTTTGTCTCCGGGCGCTACAGCTGGAGGCCAGTTGGTTACGGTAAAATCCCGCAGTGCCCCCTGGTGGTTCAGACATATATATACACAGGAATTATATATACGTTTATAGTACTTAGCTCCGTCACTGACCAACAAACAGGGTGTAACTGATTGGTTATGTGTTTCATTTGTGTTTTATCGTTATTGGTATTTATAATTTAGTTAATTGGAGTTTATGTTTAATAAAAGGCCGTTGCGGCCATTTACTCCACAAGATGGTATGGTCTCTTATTTAAGGGGTTAAGTAAAGGGGGAGTATATGGCTGTATCAGCCTGGGGTCACTATCTAGGCTACACTGGTCAAGAAAGGGCCGGAGCGAAAATGGACCGCAGGGTAATGGTAGGGGAGGGCCGGACATGACAAGGTGTCTAGTGACACACAGGGAGGATGTAAAGGGGTG
The DNA here is from genome assembly GCA_028564925.1 of Lithobates sylvaticus. Taxonomy (NCBI): domain Eukaryota; kingdom Metazoa; phylum Chordata; class Amphibia; order Anura; family Ranidae; genus Lithobates; species Lithobates sylvaticus. The sequence continues at coordinate 187,826,821 of CM053027.1, read as the reverse complement.
GCCAGGCAGGGCTGGCCCTGTAAGCAGCGAGGGGAGTGGCCATATAAAAGAGGGGGCGGGACTAATGGTTTCAGTCGAGGAGAAGGCAGCACGCGAGGAGGCAGTTTTCCCACCCACCCTCCCTAATGGAATGTGATAGTTTTGGAGGTGTTAATGTTTTTTGTTCTCGTTTCAGGAACGAAGGCAGCTTTGGCGTCATAACAGCAAGGGGTGGCGGTGTTTGTTTGTTTGGTCAGTGACGGTAGCAGTTATGGAGGTGGTAAGTGTGTGGGGGGCTCATCATTAGATGGCCCCTCCGGTGTGTGGGGGGCTCATCATTAGATGGCCCCTCCGGTGTGTGGGGGGCTCATCATTAGATGGCCCCTCCGGTGTGTGGGGGGGCTCATCATTAGATGGCCCCTCCTGTGGGGGGTCATCATTAGATGGCCCCTCCGGTGTAGTACATCAAATTAATTTGATGATTACTCGTGTTGCACTGCGGGAAAGGTGTTTGTCTCCGGGCGCTACAGCTGGAGGCCAGTTGGTTACGGTAAAATCCCGCAGTGCCCCCTGGTGGTTCAGACATATATATACACAGGAATTATATATATACGTTTATAGTACTTAGCTCCGTCACTGACCAACAAACAGGGTGTAACTGATTGGTTATGTGTTTCATTTGTGTTTTATCGTTATTGGTATTTATAATTTAGTTAATTGGAGTTTATGTTTAATAAAAGGCCGTTGCGGCCATTTACTCCACAAGATGGTATGGTCTCTTATTTAAGGGGTTAAGTAAAGGGGGAGTATATGGCTGTATCAGCCTGGGGTCACTATCTAGGCTACACTGGTCAAGTTGTTCTCATTCCTGTCCTCGGAGTTCGGTTCCAGCCTGCACTTCCAACTCCTATCTGAATCTCCTGAACCACTGGACTGATCTTCCACTGTTGACCCTGCCACGCACTCATACCACTCCTCACTTCTGCGCTCATACAGCAGCATTTGCAGTTTTAACACAGTGCTCCCATCGCTCTTCTTCTAAAGAACCTACAAGAACAGGACCCCAAAAACCAAGCACCGCCTTCAGGATTTCTAAGAGCGTACATTTTTGATTTCACTCCTCACTACTTTTCACAGTTCTGAAGGCCATAAAATGGCAAGATAGTACAACCACCCCCCCCCCCCCCCCACCCCTCTAAATGATCTTTTTGGAAAGTAGACATTCCAAGCTATTTGCTGAGAGGCATGTTGAGTCCATGAAATATTTTATATTTTGCCACAAGTTGCAGGAAAATTACAAACTTTTTCTTTTTGCACAAAATTGTCGCTAAATGATATATTGTTCAAAGATGGCATGATTATATGTGAAATTACACCCCGAAATGCATTCTGCTGCTTCTCCTGAGTATGGGGATACAACATGTGTGGGACTTTTTGTCAGTCTAAACGCATACAGGACCCCGAAAACCAATCACTGCCTTTAGGCTTTCTAAGGGTGTACATTTTTGATTTCACTCCTCACTGCCTATTATAGGTTCGTAGGCCATGAAATGCCCAGATAGCACAACCCCCCCCCCCCCCAAATTACCCAATTTTGTAAAGTAGACACCCAAAGCTATTTGCTGAGAGGCATGCTGAGTATTTTGCAGATCTCGCTTTTTGTCACAAAGTTTTGAAAATTGAAAAAATAAAAAACTTTTTTTTCTTTTCTTTCTTCATTTTCAAAAACAAATGAGAGCTGCAAAATACTCACAGTGCCTCTTAGTAAATACCTTGGGGTGTCTACTTTCCAAAATGGGGTCATTTGGGGGTTTTGTGCTATCTGGACATTTCATGGCCTCTGAATCTGAGGTAGTGAGGAAGTGAAATTACCATTTTACGCCCTTAGAAAGCCTGAAGGCGGTTATTGGTTTTCGGGGTCCTGTACATGGCTAGGCTCCCAAAAAGTCTCACACATGTAGTATCCCCGTAAGCAGCAGAATGCATTTTGGGGTGTAATTCCATATATGCCCATGGCATGTTTGATCATTATATCATTTAGTGACAAATTTGTCCAAATAAAAAAAAGAAAGTTTGTCATTGTGGTGGTGAAATCACCTCCTACAGCGCTGGAGTCACGGCTTTACTTATTGTGGGAGCAAACGCTGTTACTGTCAGAATAAATAAACCTGTGCTGCAGCTAAATGGCGTACCTGCTAAGAAAATGATGGTTAATAATAAAACAAAGTAACATTACAGTATAATAGTAAGACATACCATACCTGCAAAGCAAATACAATAAAACATAGTAAAAATAAAACATTACAGTTCTAAAATACAGTAACAATAGAGAGAGAACAATAGATATAGAAAAATGGAAAGCGAATAATAGAGCAGACAATAGAGAGCGAACATAAAAGAGAGAACAATAGAGAGAGAAGAAAAAGAAAACCACAACTATTTTTGGCTTTTTTATTTTACATTTTTTTGTGTTTTTTTTTTCACTTTTATATAAACTGTAATCTGTAAACAATCCGCATTCAGTTATTTTTGTCCTCGTACGTGCCCAATAGGTCTCTGCCACTAGAATTTTGATCCACGAGCCATAGATACCCGTACGGACGCCCAAGCGTCTGCATCTAAGCAGCTGTCTTTGTCCACTATGATCGTGGATACAACTGCGCCGATGCAGGCCCGCTTTGGAGGTCCGCTTTGGGCACTTAGCATTCAGGAGCTTTTGTTGCAGACTCCTATTACACATCTTCCGCCGTAGTGCTGCTCCATCTTTCCACTCTAGGCGGAGCTCGCGCGGGGGTTACCTCCTACGCAGCTTGTGAGTGCACATCGGAAGCCTTAGAGACTTCCGTTCTCCTGAGTTTCAGTCTGAGTCTCGCGGGTTTCCGTATTTGCGTCCGCACGGCGTGACGTCACACGCCGTGTTTTGGCGCCACGGGGAGGGATATATAAACCCGGCCTGACATGGTTGTGAATGCCTTGGACATGTTTGGACATGTGTGAATAGGAAGTCTATCTCTTATAGAAACTTTATACCAATTGCTATTTCTCTTGACATGGTCCTATTTAGGTATAGACCGTGAATAACTCTACCTATCCTGTGGATTGGTATGTTTGTAGTAGCTGCCATGTGCGATCGCTTGGCCACCATCTTTGGAAGTTTTGAGGTCTAATCTTTAGACCTGCCTTTGTGGTTCTGAAGGTGAGAGTGCCACATATACTATCAAATATATCTATTTATAATAAAATGTTAGTCCAGCAGGACCTAGTACTGTGTTGTATTTGAAATATTTCTCCCCCCCCCCCCCTTTTTTTTCTTCTCATCTTTAGACCGTGTCAGGGGTTTACTGCAAAAATATATACTTTACCACATATAGATATAGAAACCTTCCACAATGTCCACTCGAGCTCCTAGTTCATATTATAAAGTCAGGAGATGAAGGTGGGTGCAGTTAATTAGTTGTAGAACCTGCCTTAACTGGAATCTCATGTTCTTATGACTTGATAACTGACGTATGTATCAATGTTTCGATGTTACTGCAGGTGTTTTATTGTACTTTGTGGAAAGCACTTACTAAGTGAATCCCTCCCTACTGGTTATCTGGCCCTTTGTGTGGATCATATCTGGAGGTGAAGTCGTGGAGCAGGATTCGGGGAGATCTTTTTGACTGAGTTTGGTAGGAGGTAGGAAGATTATGGGGTTAGTGGGGGTCCATGTAGGACCCAGGGGCCTGTTGTATGAGCTGTGTGGTCACGTATCTGCAAAAATCATTGTGTTTTTTTGTCATTTACTAATTTTGTCTTTTTCTTTTCTGTTTTGTTATGTACACCTAGAAGAAATACATTCCTGCTTACCTTCACATGATACATCCTTTTCCTGATGAAGCCACAACGGCGAAACATGTTGAAAAAAAATGTGGGCGTATTAAATTGTCGTACTTTGATCGCTATGTTCCCTGTTTACACTATATAGGTTTATGTGTATAGGCTTATGTGAATAGGCAACATTTCCATCTGTACTTTTTATCATATAGATGTGTTTTCAAATAAATATATTTTTTATCTATATGTGAATTTACAAATTTGTACCTATGATAGTCCCGTATCTCCAAGTTCTGGTATGTAATCTGTAAACGTTCCAGATTAGGGTCTCTCAAAATGTGATGGTCATCTCATCTTTCGAGACCCTGTGTTAGTGTGCCCTAGGGCTGTGCAATGCTGTACCCTATTCTAATACTCCACTAGTGTGTGGTAGCATTTGAAACAGTCACCAGTGCAGAGACCAGGTTGGTCAGGACAGGAGGGACAATAAAAGCGTGTGTCACGCCTAAATCTGCGTTTTCTGCAGACAGGACATCTTGTTTGGGGATTCCTTTGGGTAGGGGTACCAGGGAGGACATACAGAAAATGCCTCTCATTCAGCCGGCTCACTGCATATGCGTTGGGCCACAGCACCGTCTGGAAACAGAAGGGCTGTGATGATCTCTTCCTGGAATTTAAGGAAGGATCCAGTTCGTCCTGAAGCTTTGTATAGCATATAAGCATTCAGCAGAGCCAATTGGAATAAATATACAGACACTTTTTTGTACCAGCGTCTGGCCTTACGGGGAATTAGGTACGGTGCCAACAACTGGTTGTTGAGGTCCACCCCTCCCATGTTAAGGTTGTATTCATGGACACAGAGGGGTTTCTACACAACACCGGTTGCCGTAGGAATTTGGACAGTCGTATGTGCGTGAAGGGAGGACAGAACAAAAACATTCCGATTATCCCTCCACTTCACTGCTAACAAATTATTACATTTCAAGCAGGCTCTTTCCCCCGTCTAAGTCGGGACTCTACAAGCCGTTGGTAGAAGCCCCGGCGATTAGATCGCACTGTGCCACATGCGCCAATCCCACAATCAAAAAGGTGACTAAAAAGTGGCGCTTGTGTAATAATTGTCCACGTACAAGTGGTACCCCTTTCCGAATAAGGGTAACATCAAGTCACAAACAATCTTTCCAGTGCTCCCTATGTAGTCTGGGCAGTTCTCGGGCTCCACGTGACTATCTCTTCCCTCGTAAACCATAAAACTAAATGTATAGCCTGTTGCCCTGTCACAGAGCTTATACATCTTGACCCCATATCTGGCACGCTTGCTGGGAAGATACTGTTTGATAGACAAACCACCAGCAAACTTAATCAGGGACTAAATCAACGCAGACAACTTAATCAGGAGTAAACAAGGCTGCAAACTGTTGGTTGAAGTGGTTTACGAGGGGCCGAATTTTGTGGAGTTGATCGTATCCAGGGTCACCCCCGAGGATGACAGAGTTCATTGTCATTGAAATGCATGAACCACAAGATCTGCTCGTATCGTGTCTTGGTCATGGAGGCAGAGAACATGGGCATATGGGGAATTGGGTCAGTGGACAAATATGACCGCAACTCACTTTTTTAAACTATGCCCATGAGGAGGGATAGGCCCAAGTAAGTCTTAAATTCAGAAACCGTAATAGGTCTCCAATCTCTGGCAAGGGCCAACTGGGGATTAGCGGCGATGAATTTACCAGCGTACAAATTGCTTTGGTCCACAACAGATTTATAGAGATCTTCCGTGAAAAACAGTGAATAAAAATGAAGCGATGTAAAATCAACCACCTGAATTCTAGGTTGGCCAGTGAATTGGGGAAGTACGGGTGCTGCAGAAGTGGTGGGCTCCCAATTGGCAAATGCAGCAGGAAGGGCCTTATGGGCTCGACGGGCCTGTGTTCATCTTCTTGGTGGCTGCAGGACTCTACTTGTGCTAGCCACCTCACCAGCTTGAACTGCACTTATGGGACTCGCCACGTCACTAAGTGTTACTGCAGTGCTGGATGTACGACCAGGATGTACTAGGCCGCTGGTGCTTGCCAGTTCACCAGAAGGATGAGCGGCACTAGTACTGGCTCTCTGCTCCATACGAGAGCCCTGCGGTTCTTGCACCTCAACAACAGCAAAAGAATGGGGTTGGGTAAGCCTGACCTTGGCAGGGACCACTACTCTGTCGTCAGAGCTATCTGTCAGGGTGCCGCTGCTGTCTACAAGTTCGTATTCTGAGCCAGAATATGACAGATGGGTGATTTCCTCTTCACTCTCATCTTTCAGGCTCAGAAACTTGTAGGCCTCTTCACTAGTGTACCTTCGATTGGACATTTTGGCCTCTAAATTTATTGGTACAACTAGTGAAACTCACAGGAAAAAAGAGCACCTGACTGTCAGCGACTGCTTCAAACGCTACCAAAAAACTGTTAGCGTTCACAGGGATCAGGCCTGATTCTGCGAATGCTGCAGTTATGTGTTTAGTGTTTTGTAATTGACAGTGATCGATTGATACTGCACTTGGGTGGGCTGGGCTGGGCGGAGGGGCTACACGCAGGTGCTAGCAGATATCTGGGCTGATCCCGCTAACGCTGCATTTTTAGGAACCCTAAACTATTGGGGACACTAATATAGTTTTGAACAGATCAAAGTTATCGATCCGTTCAGACACTATACTACTAAGGGAGGTGTATGGTGCATGCGTGGGTGTTAGCGCTACTGCCACTAATCTGATACTGCTTGGGGAGACGCAGACCCTAACTGACGCTAACTAACTAACTAACCAGTGTCACCCGTGACACTAATACGGTGATCACTGGTGACAGGGGTAATCAAGGGGTTAAACTTTTATTAGGGGGGTCCCTAGACATATCTGGGGCTACTACTAAGTACCCTAACACTGATTATTATCACAAATGACACCAGTACAGTGATCAAAGAAAAATATGAACACTGCACTGGGTGACACTGTGACAGGGAGTGAAGGGATTAACTGGGGGGCGATCAGGGGGGTGACAAGTGTACCTATGTGTACTGGTGTTAGTGTAGTGTTGGTTCAACTTACTGTGAGATGTCTTCTCTCCTCTCTTTGGAACGGAAAAAAGCTCCACGAGGGTTTACACTTACAGGCAGGGGAAGGATTTCATTTGCCAGAACCAATCACCAGGTCCAGGCCAGAGATCATTGGCCTGGGCCTAGAGATTGAGTGGTTCTGAAGTAAATCCAATCGTCGCTTCGCCCAGCTGAACCAGCCTGCCGCAGTATAACTGTGGCAGCTGCTCCAGAACTGGTTAAAGTGTTACTAAACCCAAAACAGTAAAATCAGTCTGCATATGCAGTAAAGCATGCTTGTTATAAAAAAATAAAAAAGCTGTTTGATCCTGTCTTATGCTCTCCTCCTTCCACTGCCCCCTGATAAGTCCCTGATAATGCAGAGTCTATGGAGTCATATGGTAGAGAGTTTTTTTTTTTTTTGGGAGAGTGCATGTGATCAGCACAGGGCAAATCAGCACTGTCCAGACAGAGGGTCATGGGTCTTGCAGTCTAATAGGGCAGTCAGAAAACTCCTCCTATAGGCTTTAACCAGTGCTGGACACTGATAGAAGTCACAAGACTGTTCTAACTGCTGATGAGAAAAGGTATTTAGCAGTTTATATTTACTAAAATAATTGCATTTCCATGTTCTGTGTACTGTGGGAGACCAAATATAGTGAATGCAGGATCATGGGTTTAGTAACGCTTTAAATAAAGTCAAGAAAATATGAAATTTGGGAAACCTAATAAAATGTAAAAAGTAATTTAAAAAACAAAATGGTAAAAGTTCAGCGAGCGCATAGGAGGGGGAGTCGCTAGCATAAAAGGTGACCAAACTGATAAATAATACTATAAATCAAACAAGTGCAGCACTAAAAAACATTAACAATCTTAAATAAATGTGGAAAACCATATGTTAAAGCGGAAGTAAAACCCATCGATTTAACAGTTTAAAAAAAAAAGGCATGCCGGGAATGCTAACTGCACATTGGCTGTGCTCTCAACCAAACAGTCAAACCATCCAATGGCTGGTGTCATAAAGGATCACATGTGCAGCACCATGGCAGTTGAAGATTAAACAGAGGCAAAGATGGCGGCTTCCTTGGCTGAAAATGATAGGGAGGTTTACTTCCACTTTAATATAAATAAATAAACACCATAAACGTGATCATAAAGTGTCCCTAGGAAAACTCCCATATAAATCAGAAAGTCCTCAGAATTTAATAGACATGTGCAGTTCGCTTCATTCATAATTAATATTCAGAGAAATTTTTCATTATTCGGAGATTTGGATATATCCATTTGATCCATATTTTCCATTTGATTTCGAACTGTAAACATATTTCTAAAATCAAAGACTGTGTGTTATTAGAGTACCATTTCAAAATAATGCTGTTTTTGTTAAGCCAGAGGTGATTTAAAAATTTAAAAAGAGTCATTGTAATCATTTGATAAAGATCTTTTGTTTGTTCACTTTTCTGCGAATCGAAAAAAATATATAACGTTTTCAATTCAACCCATTTGAAATGTATTGATTCGAACGTTTCGAATCTAGAAAAATATGTAAATTCAAAGAAAATTTAAAAAAATACAAAACAAATTACGAATACAAATTCTAAATACGAATCCCGAATATGAACGAATCAACCAGATTTAACTAAACGAAATAACTAGATTAACAAATCTAAATGAAACAAAACAAATTTTTTCATCATGCATATGTTAAACTATGTTAACCACTTGCTGACCGCCCACTGTCAAATGACGGCGGGACGGTTCAGCTACTGTGGCGGGACGCCGTCATATGACGTCGTCTACAATTTGGCCACTGGGGGGCGCGCGCGCGCCGCGGGAGGCGCGCGCGCGTGCCCGCCGCGTAGCTGGGGCCTCGGTGCGCGTGCCCGGCGGTCGCGATGACCGCCAGGCACCCGCGATTGCCCGGTAATCGAGCAGGACGTGGATCGGTGTGTGTAAACACACAGATCCACGTCCTGTCAGAGGAGAGGAGACCGATGGTGTGTCCCTTGTACATAGGGACACCGATCGGTCTCCTCCCCCAGTCAGTCCCCTCCCCCCACAGTAAGAATCACCAATATAGGGAACATATTAACCCCTGCAGCGCCCCCTAGCGTTAACCCCTTCCCTGCCAGTCACATTTATACAGTAATCAATGCATTTTTATAGCACGGATCGCTGTATAAATGTGAATGGTCCTAAAAATGAGTCAAAAGTGTCCGAAGTGTCCGCCGCAATGTCGCAGTCACGATAAAAATCGCAAATCGCCGCCATTACTAGTAAAAAAAAAAATAATAATAAAAATGCTATAAATCTATCCCCTATTTTGTAGACGCTATAACTTTTGCGCAAACCAATCAATATACGCTTATTGCGATTTTTTTTACCAAAAATATGTAGAAGAATACGTATTGGCCTAAACTGAGGAAAAAATTTGTTTAAAAAAAAAAAAAAAAAAATTGGATATTTATTATAATAAATAGTAAAAAATATTATGTTTTTTCAAACTTGTCCCTCTTCTTTTGTTTATAGCGCAAGAAATAAAAACCGCAGAGGTGATCAAATACCACCAAAATAAAGCTCTATCTGTGGGGAAAAAATGATAAAAATTTTATTTGGGTACAGCGTTGCATGACCGCGCATTTGTCATTCAAAATGCGACAGCGCTGAAAGCTGAAAAATGGCTTGGTCAGTAAGGAGGTGTTCGTGCCTGGTAGGCAAGTAGTTAAAGTTGAAAACTTTAAAATTGAAAAGTTAAAAACAAGTTACATTTTTCTAACACCCTAGAGAATAAAATGGCGGCCGTTGCAATACTTTCTGTCACACCGTATTTGCACAGCGGTTTTACAAGAGCACCTTTTTTTGGAAAAAAATACACTTTTTTTTAACGAAAAAATAAGACAACAGTAACGTTAGCCCAATTTTTTTTTCTTATATTGTGAAAGATAATGTTACACCGAGTAAATTGATACCCAACATTTCATTCTTCAAAATTGCACCCGCTCGTGGAATGGCGAAACTTTTACCCTTAAAAATCTCCATAGGCGACGTTTAAATAATTCTACAGGTTGCATGTTTTGAGTTACAGAGGAGGTCTAGGGCTAGAATTATTGCTTTTGATTGCGGCAATACCTCACAGGTGTGGTTTGCACACAGTTTTCATATGCGGGCACTACTCACGTATGCGTTCGCTTCTGCACGCAAGCTTGGCGGGATGGGACACGTTTAAAAAAAAAAATCTTATTTCTTTTACCTTTTATTTTTAAACTGTTCTTTAAAAAAATAAAATAATATGTCACTTTTATTCCTATTACAATGAATGTAAACATCCCTTGTGATAGAAAAATGACAGGACCTCTTAAATATGAGATCTGGGGTCAAAGAGATCTCATATTTAATAAAAAAAAAAAAATGTAAATTGTCATTTGAATATAAAAAAAAATGTCTCTTTAAGAGCTATGGGCGGAAGTGACGTTTTGACATCGCTTCCGCCCTGCAATGGTATGTAGATGGGTGGAGGTCATCTTCCCCTCACTCGTCTCCATACCCAGCCAGCAGAATGACCCAATCGCCTCCGCCGCTGCCGACGGCTCTGGTAAGTGGTGGAGGGCACCAGAGCGCGGCAGGTGGGGTAGGGCCCTCTCCCGCCGCCGATAAAAGTGATCTTGCGGCGAATCCGCCGCAGAGACCACTATTATCGGAAACCGGACCGCCGGCCGAAGAAGAAGAAACCAGGGTTATGGCAGCTAGCTGCTGCCATAACAAGGATATCCCTCTTCAAATTTAGGATGTATATCGGCGTGCGGCGGTCCGGAAGTGGTTAATATAGCAATTGATTAAAAGTCCTCTAGTAGTGACACTTCCCAGTGCAGAGGTGAGAAAACATAATGTGACTCGTGCTCTTCCTATATAGTTGTATATAAAATGCACTATTTATCTTTCAAAAAGTTTTTCCCAGTGCTAAACCTTTCATCCAATTTTTAAATTGCTGCATTTGTTTCAAAAGCCAATATAAAGGAATATTAGTAGTAAAACTTCTGGGTTTAACTAATCATTTTTTTGTTTAATTCTCCTTTACAGGGGCATGGTGGGGTGTGTCCTATGCCTACATACTTTTTCTAATAGGTGTCCCTCGTTCCCATCTCAAAAAGTTGGGAGGTATGGTTTACACATGCAATGTAATAGTGCAATATGGCCCTGTAAATTATGTGCATAACATATCACAATAACTGACACAATAACAATAACTGACAGGTACTACTGTATGTAGCATGGTATCTTAATCGTATGCAAACATAATGCAACTGTATCTGACAAATGTAACATAATATAAATATATTTTTTGAATTGGAGCCCATAACAACTAAAATGTTTGCTATGGATAACTTCATTATTGGCTTTATACTAATGATTGAAAACAGGGGCGGACTGACCATTCGGCCACTCGGGCACTTCCCGAGGGCCCCGGGCCACTAGGGGGCCCCATCAGGGTTGCCAGCCTCAGTAAAACCAGGGACAGTATGTAAAAACCTGTGTTTCTGAAATGTCCCTTACCGACATCCTTTTGGTCTAAGAATCCTGAGATTATAGCTGCCTCCCCTCTCCAGTATCTTCTCAGCCAATAGAAACATGTCTGTGTATACTGTGTGTACATGTATGAGTATACTGTGTGATTGTATACTGTGTGTGTGTATACTGTGTGGCCCCATAATCTCTGATTGCCTGGGGGCCCCATAATCTCCTATTGCCCGGGGGCCCCATGAGTTGTCAGTCCGCCCCTGATTGAAAATAAGTAGGCTGATGATATACAAAAGGGACATTATCTTTTTTCTTTTTTTTTTTTTTTTAAATTATATAATCTTTATTTATTTTCTTCATTATCATACAAAATACATTCTTTACTTACATAGTACATACATTTAAATAAAAACCATTTCACACACTTTACAAGGAGTACCCTTCAACCTTTAGTTCTTCTTATCCTTCCCATCCTACCCTCTTGACACCCGGCTTGTTCTCTCTCTCTCTCTCCCCCCCCCCTCCTCATAATGGATTTTCCAGTTTATCCAGCCATGGTCTCCACATAGTTTCAAACTCTCTCAGATTTCCTCTCCTTATATACACTGTTCTTTCTTTCCATACCGTTTCTGTTGTTAACCTTATCCATTCTCCTACCATTGGGGGTTTCTCGGCCTGCCACCTCTGCGCTATTAACTTTCTCGCCTGGAACAAACCTCTCATTACAGCATTGATTACAGAGGGACCGCCATTTATCCCCTCATCCAATCCCAATATACACAATCTGGGGTTCATTTCTAGCCTTACATCTAGTACGGTATTCAAGGTGTTAAGGATTTCTGTCCAATAGCGGTACAATTTTGGGCACTTCCATACCATATGTGCTAAATCCCCAGTATCCTGACACCTAGGGCACCTGGCATCCATTCTCCATCCGAACTCATATAGTCTCTTAGGTGTATAATATGTCCTATGTAGCAGCATCAAATATGAGACCTTCTGAGCAGGCGAGACCGATACCACGTGTCCTTTCTCCAGTATCCTCATCCACTGTTCATCTGAGAACGTTCCAAATTCTTTCTCCCATTTCCCCCTACACTTAAGCTGTTCTGGATTTTCTATACTACCTTCGCATATGTACGAATAAATTTCTGCTATAAATCCTCTACTCTTGTTTTGGGAACCTATTCTTTGGTACACCGGGGAGTTGTTCCAAATTGGGCTTTGTTTCTCGAATTGTTTATTTAAAGCATGTCTAATTTGTAGATATTTGTAGAATGAATGTTTAGGTATATCATATTTCACTCTCAGTGCTGTAAATGTCTTCAATACCTTTCCCTCGTACATCTGAGCCAACTTATCTATCCCTTTTATTTCCCACTCTCTAATTTTCCCTATCATTTCTACTTCCTGCAAGTTTTTATTATTCCAGAGGGGGGCATATTTTGTCATACCCTCTAACCCTTTTACTGCTTTTACTGCCTTCCACACTTTTAAAGCAAGTCTCACCGTGGGGATTCTGTGAAAAAATGAGTTTGCCTCGAGGACTTCTACTATTGATTTATGCGGAGTTCCTGCAATCATTAATTCCTTGTTGCTTCCTCCTGTCATAGTTCCTAGATGTTGCAGTTGGGCTGCTAAGAAGTAGCTCCGTGGGTGCGGTACTGCCATTCCTCCCTTTCTTGTTGCTAGTTGTAGTGTTTGTAACCCGATCCTAGGCTGACCTCCCTTCCATATAAGTTCTCTAAACAACGTATCTATCTTTCTGAACCATTTTTTATCTATCCATATTGGACAGTTATGCAGCAGGTACAGAAGCTGTGGCTGCCACAGCATTTTGATTAAGTTACATCTCCCTGCAATCGATAATGGGAGACGTCTCCAGATTGCAATTTTACTTTTAAATCTGGCTAGAAGCGGTGCTATATTATCATTTATGTAATTGTTAGGATTCCTTGTTATATATATGCCTAAGTATTTCATTTGTTCAACTACCTCTAGCTGTGAAATGTCCTGTACGTTCTGGTTCCCTAGAGGATCTATAGGCAATAATGCGGATTTTTCCCAATTTATGGTAAGTCCTGAGATTTTCCCAAAGTCCATGAGGATGTTCATCACCTGCCTGAGGGATTGCCCCGTATCCCCCAGGAAGAGGAGGACGTCATCCGCATACAGTGCAATTCTCTCTTCCCCCCTGCTCTTCGGAACCCCTGCATATTTGTGTTTGATCTAATTACACTTGCTAAGGGTTCCATTGCAAGCGCGAAGAGCAGGGGGGACAGTGGACAGCCCTGCCTTGTCCCTCTCTCCAATTGAATCCCCTCGGAATACTCGCCATTAACCCTAATTTTAGCACTGGGACCCTTATACAGGATTTTAATCCATTTAATAAACGAGGGACCAAATCCAAATTCCTTTAAGACTCGCCATAAATATCCCCACTCTAAGCTATCGAAAGCTTTAACCACATCTAACGCCATGACTGCCCTTGTACCCATGTTCTCTATTGGTATCTGTAGATTAAGGTACAATCTCCTAATATTCATACTAGTAGATCTACAGGGTATAAACCCTGTTTGGTCAGGGTGTATTAATCTAGAGATGATTTTATTTAATCTAATTGCCATTGCTTTAGCTAATATTTTAGCATCCGAGCAAAGTAGGGAAATAGGTCTATAAGACTTGGTCTCTAATGGGTCTCTAAGGGGACATTATCAAAGGGTAATGAAACCACATTGGTAGGCAAGCAATATATTTATTGACATGGATTTAAATGAGGCATATTTGTTTAAGGAAACAGGGACAGAAGCACTGTCTGAATATAGAACAGCTGAGAGTTATAAAGGTGTTGTTTGGCACTGTAGATGGCACATGTAACATGGTACTATATATGAAGTATGCTACATAGAGCTGTATCTGCCCGGTTTTGCTTGGCACAGTTCCTGACTTATTGCATAGCACTGTACCTGACAGGCTTAACGTGGTTGTATACCCATTCGGACGACTTTTCTTTAACAATTGCAGGTTTTAAAATGAGTTGCGCTATATCAATTTCTCCTTACCTGCTTGCCTTGCGTGTAATCTGTATTTTTCTGGCTAATGACGTCACCCGCGCATACGCCATATGTCCTATTTTTCCGGCAAGCAGAGACCCTGGCAGAAAAATGCAGGGTCTATGCTGGGGCTGCGTCACTTCCTAATGTCTACGTCAGCCCCGACATCACGTGATACTTCCTTTTACTTCCTCCGTATTGAGAAGAGGATTCGCTAGACTTTGTTTCCATAGTAACCGGAAACGAAGAAGAGGCTTGGATACCACTATTACTGCGCATGTGCGGGATTAGGGAGAAGAATAGCTACTGTGGGCGGAAGTAAATTCAGAGACAGAAGCGGAAGACCACAGGTACTATGGTGGCGTCTAATATCCAGGATGAGCATTTGGAATATAAAGGAAAAATTACAGTAAGAACGATACCCTTAGACTCCAAACACACTATTCGATTTTCTGCAGATTTTTGTCTTCAGATTTACCAAAACTATCTAATATGAGGTCAAACCTTAAGAGTTTCAATTTGTATGCAATCAGGCAGGCCCTCGCACTACATGGTTTTGGTAAATCTGAAGACAGAAATCTGCAGAAAATCTAACAGTGTGTATGGGGTCTTAGTGCCCATTTTATTGTAAATTGTTATTTACATTCTAATATTGTTTAAATATTGTATCTTCTAGAGAGTTTACTACTGCTTTAAAGTGGTATTAAACCCAAAAGCAAACAGTTATTATATTGCAGCTTACCATTTCCTAGATGTGATGGCTGCTTTCATTTTCTTGTTTAGGCTTTCTTTCTTCCATTTTCATCTGGTGACCTGGCCAGCATGTGTTATTTTTCAAAAAGAACAAGCTCTCCTGAAGATGTATCAGTTACAGAGATGAAACAAACCATTTAACACTAGCAGGAATGCTTACAATAATCAGCTTTTATTCATTTATGTAAAAACCTTTATTCCAAAAGGAAAAAACTATTATCTGTAACTGTTTATAAAGTATTAGCTGGAGGTTGGCTTCAGTTTGTTAGTGTATCTAAATCTGGTAGTACATCTAACACTCCCCTCACCCCCAGATTGATAATGCTGCTGTCCAAAGGTGCCCTCTGTGCTTCTTCATCCAGAGTAGAGGCACTTGAATACAGGAGGTGTGTTACTGGCCAGATCACCAAGTGAAAACAGAAGGAAAAAAGCCTTACAAAAAAAAAAAAAGAAAACAAATGCAGCCACTAGGGATGGGCCCGGTTTGAACCCATGTTCGAATCGAACATCGGGCGTTCGCTCGCTCGGCGAGCCCAGAACTATTTGGGCCACTCGCATCAAATTCGTGTGATGCGAGCGGCCCGCAATGCACTGCGCCAGTTGCAGTGCATTGCTGGCTGATGATTGGCCAAGCATGCACTGTGACCCGCATGCTTGGCCAATCAAAGAGCCAGCGGCGAGGAGAGCAATAATTGGCCACAGGCAGGATGCCTGTGGCCAATTATAGCTCAGGGGGTTTAGTACACGCCCCACAGTATAAAAGGCCGCGCCGGCGGCCTCGCATATTGTGTTGTGTTCCAGCGTCAGTGTTATGTGCTGCTGACATTATGTGCTATGATTCTGGGGATTAGTGTGTGCGTGCTGTTAGTACATCCTCCCAGGGAAGAAGTCATCTTTTGACGAAACGACGTAGGGTGAGCGGCGTGCTGACGTCACCTCCATTCCCCGTCCATCCAGGAAGCGACGGGCAGCGAGAGAGAGAGAGAGAGAGAGCCGGCCGGCTCGATTGTTTGTTTGTTCACATATGCCTGAATTGACATCTGAAATGTAAGTGTGATATACACATGTTTTTTTACAATAAAGGGTTAAGCAGTATTATGCTATGGAGGTCTGTTTTTCTTTTATGATGAGACTAAAGAGGACCCTGGCAGGATTGATTTTTATGTCTGTACCCAGAGAGTGATACCTGGAAGATTCAGGATAGAGACCCTGGCAGACGCCTTTCTGATCTCTTTTGACACGGAGATCAGATCAGCTGGTAAGCTGCAGTAGTTTTATTTGGCTGAGGATCCTTCTCTTCTTTTTCACCGGGTTATCCATTCACTTTTCTGAGGGTGTCAAGTTTAAACATCACCATGGAAGCAATAATCAACTGAATCTTAGTACATACTATGGACTCTTTGCATGCTTAGTTTATATCCCTAAACCCACAATTGATGTTTTTGGGTTCTTTGTTTTCTTTGTTTATTTTTCATTATATTATCACATTGGATTGTGGTTTATAATCACAGGATTGTATATTAGTACATATTTTGTCAATATTGTGTACACATTCTGTTTTTTTTAAAGATAGGTTCTGATTACGATCAGTATTACTTATATTTGGATGAAATAGATTTTTTCACGTTTTTACTTCCAGCGCAGCTAGTTTTTTATTTTATATTGTACCTTTGTGTGTATCTCACATTTAAGTTGCGGCAGAAAAAATCACATATGTTTGCACGTATACAGAATTTGTCATGATTTTTGTAGACTTACGTATATATACGCTTATACACTTTAGACATTACACATGTAAGTACAGCATTGCAGTATCACATCTGGGGGGTGTCTATAGTATGCCTGTGAAGGGGGGCATGTTTCCTGTGCTTAGAACTGTCCCTGCAAAAAGTGTAATTTTTGCAGGAAAAAAAGCTATTTAAAATCACTCGCGGCTAATGTATTGATGGCTCCCGTAACACAGAGAACAGTCATTCATTGAAATCCATTTATTAAAAAAAAGTCATTGATAAAAAAAAATTAAAATAAAAAAAAAAAGCGTGGGGGTCCCCCCAAATTCAATAACCAGGCCCTTCAGGTCTGCTATGGATATAAAAATGGCGTGGGGTCCCCCTCAAAGTCTTCCTTTCTTCATCCTTCGGTTTCTTCATCTTCTCCTTCCGGCATCTTCTTCCATCTTCTTCTTCCATCATCTTCTTCCTCCGATCCGCTTATTCTTGCTCTGGTCTTCTCGTCCGGCATCTTCTTCCATGGCGTTGGCGTCTCTTCTGGGCCGCTCCGCGCAATGGGATGCTCCCGCTATGTGAGGCTTCGCTCTGTCTGACAGGTCTTTTATAACGGAGGGCACCTGGTGACCCCGCCCCCTCTGACGCGAGGAGCGGCCCGAGAACAGACGCCGCCGCCATGGAAGAAGATGCCGGATGAGAAGACCGGAGGAAGAAGAAGCGGATCGGAGGAAGAAGAAGATGGAAGAAGATGCCGGAAGGAGAAGATGAAGAAATCGAAGGATGAAGAAAGGAAGACCAGAAGAAAGAAGAAAGAAGATTTTAATAAAGGAATTGTCAAAGACCGTCTCCTGTCATTTTTACCATTTTTGACACTTTTTTGGTGAAATGGTAGGGGTAAACCCCTTACCATTTCACACAGGGGGGGGCGGGATCTGGGGGTCCCCTTGTTAAAGGGGGCTTCCAGATTCCGATAAGCCCCCCGCCCGCAGACCCCCACAACCAATGGCCAGGGTTGTGGGGAAGAGGCCCTTGTCCTCATCAACATGGGGACAAGGTGCTTTGGGGGTCTCAGACCCCCAAAACATCCTCCCAATGTTGAGGGCATGTGGCCTGGTACGCCCCCCTCTTTTCCTGCGGCCTGCCAGGTTGCATGCTCGGATAAGGGTCTGGTATGGATTTTGAGGGGGACCCCACGCCATTTTTTTTTGGCTGGGGTCCCCTTAATATCCATAGCAGACCTGAAGGGCCTGGTTATTGAATTTGGGGGGACCCCCACGCTTTTTTTATTTTTATTTTTTTATTTTTTATCAATCACTTTTTTTTTTATGAATGGCTTTCAATGATCGACTGTTCTCTGTGTTACGCGAGCCGTCAATACATTAGCCGCGAGTGATTTTAAATAGCTTTTTTTCCTGCAAAAATTACACTTTTTGCAGGGACAGTTCTAAGCACAGGAAACATGCGCCCCTTCACAGGCATACTATAGACACCCCCCAGGTACGAAATTTAAAGGAATATTACACTTTTAATGTTTCAATTTAAGCATTATTAAAATCACTGCTCCTGAAAAAACGGCCGTTTAAAAAAAAAAAAAATTTGCATTGATACATGTCCCCTGGGGCAGGACCCAGGTCCCCAAACACTTTTTATGACAATAACATGCATATTAGTCTTTAAAATTAGCACTTTTGATTTTGAACGTTCGCATCCATTGTAACTAATAGGGTTCTAAAGCTCGCACGGACTTTAGGTCCGTTCGCGGGTTCTGGTGCGAGCCGAACCCGGGGGTGTTCGGCTCATCCCTAGCAGCCACCACATCTACTGATTGGTAAACTGAAATATATTAAATTTTTTTGTTTTAGGTTTAATACCACTTTATTGTTTTAAAAGCAATGTTTCTATATAGGTATAATCTGTATTTGAGGGCAGCCAAATTTAATCACAAAATATATAGGATTTGATTCCTGTATTGCAGTGCTAAACAATGCTTGTGCCTTACGGCTTCTTTACGGGTTCATCTTACAAAGTTGTTCTATAAATCAGTCGGCTTAATGAAAACTATACACTTCCTGTGTGGTTGATTTCTTTTCTCAACAGCTTGTAAACATATTCTATTCACATTAAAAATGTATTTTACATACACACTACAACAATACATTGATATGCTTATTAAAAAAGTAGTACTTTAAAAGAGGTAATGTAAATAGTGTTTAATGCAAATGACCATTCGCAGAAAAGTTATGAACATTCTTACAAAATCCAGTATACTTGTTTATCCGGTAGGATTCAGCTGGCAGGTTTGGGAACAGGGCTTTTGGTGCAAAAGACAAGTTAGAAAAAAAAGTACTGTATTTATCGGCGTATAACACGCACCGGCGTATCGCGCCACCGAAAAATACCGAGCACCGCCGAAAAAGACCGAGCGCCGACGAAAAAGACCGAGACGACTGCTCGGCTCCGCTCGCAGTCCTGCCTCCCTGCTGTTTCTGGAGCGAGCGCTGCCGAAAAAGACCGAGCCCACTGTACTGTGTACTCGGCTCAGCTCCACTCGCAGTCCAGCAGGGAGGCGGCGGCGCTCGGTCTTTTTCGGCCACAGACAGTGAGGATCGGTGTATAACACGCACCCATGACTTTATGATTTTAAGGGGGAAAAGTGTGTGTTATACGCCGATAAATACGGTATGTACAAGCATACACACTTATAATAACAACCTGACCCTGGCACTTAACCCCCAACCAATTGAAAACTTAACCTAACAATTGAACTGATGCCTTTAAGTGTATGTAAACTCTAACAATGAGTTTGTTTTAGGTGCTCCCTTTTGGGTGGTTAACTGCTTGCTGCCCGCCCACCGCTGCTAGGACACGGCGCAACCCCGATCGCGTCCGCGGCTCTTTAACCATGTGATCGGCTGTGTCCAATCACAGCCGGTCACATGTAAACACGGAGATGCCCATAATCGGCTCGCCTCGCCTCACACTGACAGAATGTGTGGCGAGGAGAGCCGATCAGCGGCATCTCCTCACAGGGGGACATCTAGGAATGTAATCAGGGCACTGATCATCGGTGCCCTGATTACAATAAAGAAAAAAAGTGTCACAATACAGTGCCCACCATTGCCAGCATATAGTGCCCACCAGTGGCAGCTATCAGTGCCCACCACTGCCCACAAGTGCCACTAATCACTTCCCATTAGCCAAGCCAGTCAATGCTGGCAATCAGTGCCATCTATCAGTGCCTCCCATCAATGCCCATCACTGCTGTCCATCAATGCCCATCAGTGTCGCCCATCAGTGCCACCCATCAATGCCCATCAGTGCCCATCTGTACTGCCTATCTGTGCAGCCTATCCGTGTCCACCAGTGCCGCCTATCAGTGCCCACCAGTGTCACCTAACAGTGCCCATCAGTGCCACCTATCAGTGCCCATCAGTGCGGCATATTAGTGCCTCCTCATCAGTGCCACCTCATTAGTGCCCATAAGTGCCACCTCATCAATGCCCACCAGTTCAACCTATCAGTGCCCATCGGTGCCGCCTCATCAGTGCACATCAGTGAAGGCAAAAAATTACTTAGTTACAGAATTTACTGACAAAGTAAAAAACTTATTTTTTTCCAAATTTTGGGTCTTTATTTTTTTTGTAAAAAATAACAAAAACAGCAGTGATTAAATACCACCAAAAGAAAGCTCTATTTGTGTGAAGAAAACGATAAAAAATTTGTTTTGGTACAGTGGTCCTCCATGATTAAGCCCTGAGGGCGGGGCGAAACGCGTTGAAGTTTTGGTCTGGATGATCACGCTGAGGCTGCTTTTACCTGCATTCATCTGCTAACCACTCGGGCCAGGTGAGGTGTGTAGCGGCCAGGCTATCTCTTCCCATTTTTGCAGTATGCTTTGGGTCTGGACAGACCTTTCCTCAGCCTGCACCCTCACTAGCCAGCGGCATCCAACTCACCAGACCTTGACAGCCTGAATGGGGACCCTTAAGCAGTTATCATGGATACCATTAAAAGGTGTTCAATAAGTGCAAACAAATCCATTGATCCTGCCAGAATTTCAATACATGTGTCAATTTTAAGCAGTGTTATTAACCCAGCTTAATGCAACCTAAGCTCCTTACTTAAAGCGGAACTTCACCCTAAAGGGGAAGTTCTGCTTTATGTGCTCCCCCCTCCTCTGCCACATTTGGCACAGTAGAGTTATTTTTGGGGAGTGGGTACCTAGTTTTGACAGGTACTTGCTCCCACTTCCGCTCAGAGTGGAAGTTCACCCCCCTTCTTTTTACCTGTAGCATTCTAGGACATGTCACAGGTCCCAGAAGGCTGCAGGACCGTTTACAAAATGCAGCAGGGCTTGTGCATGCACAGTGGGAAGCTGGCTAAGAAGCCGCAGGGAGTTAAAGCTTAGATGTAATCACCAAGCTGAGCTGACAGCAAGGATCCCTCTCTCTGCCCTCCAGACTCTTCTAATGCCCCATACACACGGTCGGAAATTCCGACCACAAAATCCGTCAGATTTTTTCCGACGGGTTTTGTCCGACACTGGTGTTGCATACACACGGTCAGACAAAGTTGACGGAAAATCCGATCATTCTGAACGTGGTGACGCTCGTTGCGTACGACGGAACTACGTAGAGGCTAGTAGCCAATAGCTTTGGTCTTGTAATTTGATCTGAGAATGCGTGGCACTTTGTCCGTCGGAATTCGCTACACACGATCGGAAAAAGTCAGATCGGACTTTGTTGTCGGAAAATTTGAGAGCAGGATCTCAAATTTTTTCAGACGGAAATTCTGACGGAAAAAGTCCGATGGCGCCCACACACGGTCGGATTTTCCGACAACATGGTCCGATAGGACATTTTCCGTTGGAAATTCCGACCGTGTGTACGGGGCATAAGTGTGTTGGACAAGATCTCCGGTCCCACAAATCACATGTCATAGTGCTCTCTGCAAGGACTGATGTTTATTATGATATAAGAATAAAACTTACAAACACGGCACTGCAACCCAGTGCCTGGTATGCGAGCGTATACAAACAATTCCACATGAATCAGCGATGGCCACGGTTGACGTCACGTGATTCCTTTCTGTACACGTTACGTCCCAGGGGGCAGGACTTAATGAGGCCACCTGGGACGTAACAAGTATGGAAGGAAATCACATGACGTCACCCGCGGCCTTCACTGATTTATGTGGAATTGTTTGAACACGCTCGCATACCAGGCACTGGGTTGCAGTGCCGTGTTTGTAAGTTTTATTCTTATATTATAATAAATATCAGTCCTTACAGAGAGCACTATATTTTTTTATTACATGCAATTTTGGGGCTGGAGATCTTGTCCAACACACTTAGAAGAGTCTGGAACGCGAAGAGAGGGATCCTTCCTGTCAGCTCAGCTCCGTGTTTACATCTACTGACACAGTAATACAAACCCTTTTGGGGAAAGCGTTTGTGACCCCTCTGTTCATTCAGGGGTCCACTCAGTGAGGTGAGCTGCTAGTATTACAAGTGGTGGAAGTTCTTCATGGATTCACCTGCATGATCATACATAGAAGCACTATTTTGGACACTTATTCTTGATGCTCGTGTGTTCTGCTGCATATGGACTTTAAGGCTGGTTTCACACTGGGGCATTGGGGGCGCTGGCGGTAAAGCGGCGCTATATTTAGCGCCGCTTTACCGTCGTTTTTAGCGGCGCATTTCGGCCACTAGCGGGCGGTTTTACCCCCGCGATCGGCCGAAAAAGGGTTAATACCGCCCGCAAACCGCTGCTGCATCGGCG
Organism: Lithobates sylvaticus; assembly: GCA_028564925.1. Taxonomy (NCBI): domain Eukaryota; kingdom Metazoa; phylum Chordata; class Amphibia; order Anura; family Ranidae; genus Lithobates; species Lithobates sylvaticus. The sequence goes on along the minus strand of CM053027.1, from coordinate 187,804,123 downwards.
TTTTGCGGGCGGGTTCGGAGCGCTGCCCCATTGTTTTCAATGGGAAGGGGCGCTTTAGGAGCGGTAAATATACCGCTCCTACAGCGCACCAAAGATGTGGCTTGCAGGACATTTTTCAGCGTCCTGCAAGCGCAAGCGGGCTTTCACACTGAAGACACAGCAACAGCTGTTTCGGGTCGGTTTGCAGGCGCTATTTTTAGCGCAATAGCGCCTGCAAACCGCCCCAGTGTGAAAGGGGCCTAATGGTTTGAGTTTGTTATATGTTTCTCTCAGCGCTGCACTGTGTTATATTATAACTATGTAAATATGTAATTAAAAGTCATCAGCTACAGTATTTGTAGATGCTGACTTTTAATTTTGTCTTTCTAGGGTGAAGATTCTCTTAACCCAACTCTTGGATTACCCTTAAAACTCAACATTAAGCATCTCTGGGTTAAGCTCTCCCAGCCCCCATTCACCATTTATTAGAATAAGAAATACCTTGTGCAGCAAGGTCAGATTTAGGATGATCCTGGGGTTGACTGTGCCCCCCCCCCCCAGATTTTGGTTGCACCCCCCAGGACTAGTGGCATTGGTAGTGCCATCCCTTTAATGAGGCACTTTAATCTTAGCCTAACCCAGTCCAGCTGAAGAATAGCAGCCACTGCCAGTGCAGTTTTTAGTCCGAGGACAGCTCCTATGGGAGTCCTATGGAAGACAGACTGATCGGCCTAGGCATGTCCACAGTGTTTGAGAGCCTTGGAGGTGCCATTTACTGTTAGTGGCTTAACAGTCTGTCCTCAGACTTATCACCATGCTAAAGGCAAAACAAGGTAATGCCCAGGCTAGTCTGTATACTCTGGTCGGAACCTGGAAGTCTGGATGCACAGTTACTTTGAGTCAGTGGGTGGGTAATGAGATCTGTACTGGTCACTGCTGGGGGCTCTAAAATCTGTACTAGTCACTTCTACAAACAATGACATTTGTACTTGTCACTGCTAAGAGCACTGAGATCTGTGCCAGCCACCGCTGGCGACACTGAGATTTGTACTCATCACTGCTGCGGGCACTGAAATCTATACTGGTCACTGTTGGGGAAACTTAGATCTGAACTGATCACTGCAGATGACACTTAGATCTATACTGGTCATGTCAGAAAGGCTTGGCAACCAGTCACATTTATGCTTTCCGGTGGTTATGCAGCCTTAATTATTGCACTCTATACACTGTTGTGCGTGTAGTGGTACCTCCGTAGGGGCTGCGGATGTGGTTATAACAATCCACCAATCACCCTGCTGCCAACCCCTCATCAATCACCCAAAAGACAATGAACAGTCAATTTCTCAACTTTCTTGCTTTTATTTGTGGGATAAAACTTGGATAGAAATGAGAGAGGTATGAGATGCCCATGGAGATTTCAATGGGTAGGGTATCATCCATGGCCTTGGCCTTGTTAATGGGTTTCCCCTGTAGAATCCTCACTGCAGACTATTGCTTCTTCTGTTATATCTGAATGAAGATTTACTACTCACTGCTTCCAGTTAAACAAGACGAATCACTGAATAATTCCCCTATGTTAGACTGATGTGGTTTTCCTGCCCCACAGTCTCTGGAAGTTACTACAACCGTGCACCCACAGGATCTTCCCTCCTGATAACTTGGCACATGGTAAATTACAGACTACTGCTCCCGGCCTGTCCACTTCTGTCCATGCTGTGCTCCCCGGCCACACAGCATGCTACGCTACTCTCTCCAGTACTTCTGCTTCTTCCGTTACACTGACCTTCTCCTTTGTCCTGTGTTCCCCGGTCACAGAAAGCTGATAAGCTGGTCTACTTCCGCTGCTTTATTCCTACTTCCTCCACTTGATCTTCATTACAGCCAGGTCCTGTGTTCCCCGGTCACAGCAGCCCCATGTACCCCACAGGGATAAAGATCCTCATCTTTAACTCCTTCACTGTGGTTCCTCCATTCCTCCTCCACGCACGGCACATCCCCGCATGGGGATGCCCGGTACAGCACCTCAGCACTCCATGCTGTCTTTCCTATACTCTCGAACTCCTCCCTGGAAGCATGTGACCCCAGCCTATATGGGAGACCTGCCCCCTGCCAATGCAAGTTAACGATTGCTCAGGGCTCCTCACACAAGCTGCCTGCCACTCAGGTCTCAAGTCCAGCCTCTCTTCCAGAATAATCCTTCTGCAAGCAGAGGAGGCTTCTCTGAGCCAAAGTGTAGGTGGCCACACCCCCAACTATATTGACACTCCCATTCCCAGATTAAAACAACCCTATCCACAGCTTACTATTTCTCCCCTTCACTCTGCACCCCCATCCACAGCTTGCCCCTCTGCCCCCGAACCACAGCTCACCTATACACTCCCCAATCCACAATTCACTTCTGTATCTACCCCCCCAGCATTCACAGCTCTCCACAGCTCATCACTGCACCCCTATCGACAGCTCATCTCTGCTTCCCCCATCCACAGCTCACCTCCCTTGTCCACAACTTACCTCTTTCCAACTCACCTCCACACCCCATTCTACAGTTCACCTTTGTACTACCCCATTCACAGCTCGTGTTCACACACCCCCACAGTTCACCTCTGCACCCCCTCATTCACAGCTCCTCTCTGCACCCCCTGTCCATAGCTCAACTCTGCACCCTGAATCCAGAGCTCATCATTCCCCCAACTCCACTCTACCTCTTTACCCCTATCTGAAGCTCATCTGTGCACCCCGATCCACAGCTAACCTCTACACACCCTGTCAGCTCACCACTTCTCCCTCTGCACTAACATCCACCACTCACCTTTGCACCTAGGGTTGCCACCTTTTCTTCAAGTCAAACCCGAACACTTCTGTGTCGCACAGCAATTTTTTTTCATAGTATACATAGATAAACTATGCATAGATGTTGTTATTAAATAACATTTCTAATCATATGAAGTTAATCACGAGTCCCCCTTTACATCAGCGTCCACAGAGTTCCCCCTTTACATCAGCGTCCACAGAGTTCCCCCTTTACATCAGCGTCCACAGAGTTCCCCCTATACATCAGCGTCCACAGAGTTCCCCCTTTACATCAGTGTCCACAGAGTTCCCCCTTTACATCAGTGTCCACAGAGTTCCCCCTATACATCAGCGTCCACAGAGTTCCCCCTTTACATCAGTGTCCACAGAGTTCCCCCTTTACATCAGTGTCCACAGAGTTCCCCCTTTACATCAGTGTCCACAGAGTTCCCCCTATACATCAGCGTCCACAGAGTTCCCCCTTTACATCAGCGTCCACAGAGTTCCCCCTTTACATCAGTGTCCACAGAGTTCCCCCTTTACATCAGTGTCCACAGAGTTCCCCCTTTACATCAGTGTCCACAGAGTTCCCCCTTTACATCAGCGTCCACAGAGTTCCCCCTTTACATCAGCGTCCACAGAGTTCCCCCTTTACATCAGTGTCCACAGAGTTCCCCCCTTTACATCAGAGTCTACAGAGTTCCCCTTTACATCAGAGTCTACAGAGTTCCCCCTTTACATCAGAGTCTACAGAGTTCCCCCTCAGTCCATCATCAGTCCACAGACTATTTCCCTTTTACATCTGAACTCGCAGAGTTCCTTTTCACTGTAAGGGGGACTCTTCAGACTCTAACATAAGGGATGCTCTGGTGTACAAAGATGACTCTGATGTTAGGGGGAGCTCTGATGTAATGAGTGCTCTGCGAACCCTGATTTACCTTAGCGTACTCACTTAGAGGCAAGAGAGAGAAGGGGGAGACTTAGTCCAGTCTGAATAATGTGTCCGGGTCTCAGACAGTCTGAAACCCGGACGCATGATTCTAAACCCGAACTGTCCGGGTGAATCCCGAACAGGTGGCAACCCTATTTGCACCCCATCCACAATTAACCTCTGCACCCCCTCTGTGCACAGCTCACTTATGCATCCACCCTGTTTACTGCTTACCTATACACCCCTTCACCCTCAACTGTGCCCTTTTCCTTCAGCGTGCATCACTTCTCTCCCCCACCTCAACTCACCCCTCCTCTCCCATCTACAGCTCACCTCTGCACCCCTATCCCCACACCTTTAATGGCAAATTTCTGTAACTGTGAACCAATGAACAAAATCTCATCTACCATATGATCAATCAAGATTATTCATTCATCATGGTCCCCGACTAACAGCAATCTGACTTACATATTGGAAGGTAAACGCGACAAAATGCATTTCAAATGTTGTACAATATGGGAAGTTTGTCACACGGTCATTAACTTTTCTGTATTGCTAAATATTACACTTACACCTACACCCCTCACACACCCCCGCTCTTCCTTCCTCCACACACCAAAAGCCTGCAGCAACCAGAAAAATAATTTACTTCTAGCCTCGCTCCACTGACACTATCAGGAAAACCTGCAGCCACTTTCCTACTGGATGTAGTAAGTACCTTTAAACAATAAAATGCAAGAGGTAGTTAATATGTCAGTCAGATAAAGGTGGACCCTTGAGACGTCAATGAGAGAATTTATATGTGACATTGTGTTCTGTCACTTGCCTTCTCTGTTATGCTTTTGCAAAATAATGAAGTAAAAACGTCAGAAAAAGGATGTAAACTAGAAAAGCAGTTGCAGAATGAAATCATTCCGTCAGCAAGGGACGCTATTTGTGCTGCAAGAAAGCCACGATGAGGTCTGTAGGAGAATGTCAACAAAGTCGTACTTAAAGTGGACCTTCAGTCATTTTTTCATCTTTCCATCTACTAATATTCTGCCCTTGTTTTAACTTTGGATAGTAAAACATGTTTTCTTCTGCCAGTAAATACCTTACACAACCCACTTCCTGTTTCTTGTCTGGTAAAAAGCCTAGGCTTATGACATCATGCACAGGGGGGGATGAGTCATAAGAGGGCCAATGAGAGCTGCAGAGCTGAATTTGTGCCTCTGTGTAAATCCAGAAAGTGAACATGCAGCAGCTTCAGCTGCCCACAGTTAACATGGCTGCAGCCAGACTTAGTGGAGGGAGATTTCTGCAGCATTTTTGGCAAGTACAGAATCACAGTACATATAAAATAATATGCAAAGTGGTTGGAGGGAAGCTTCAGAATGGCAAAGACGTTTTTATTACAAATTATGTGAGCAGAATGCAGTTCCTCTTTAACCACATTAGCCCCGGACCATGTCGCTGGCAAAAGACTAGTGCACTACAGACTCGATGATGATGAGATGGGTTCTGTGGGGGCCAAACCATCATGTTTAGTTAGACTTCGTTTAGAATATTGTGTCCAGTTTTGAGACCTGACTTACAAAAAGATATTAAAAGAGAAGTACAGTATGGACTTAAAAAAAAAAACATTTAGGCCTCATGCACACGGACGTTTTTACAACCGCTTTTTTGAGCGTTTTTTGCAGCTTAAGACTTTTTTTTTTTGAGCTGCAAATGGTATAGGCGTTTTTAACCACTTCAGCCCCGGACCAATTTGTAGCCAAAAGACCAGGCCCCTTTTTGCGATTCGGCACTGCGCCGCTTTAACTGACAATTGTGCGGTCGTGCGACATGGCTCCCAAACATAACATTTTGCGCTATAAACAAAAAAAGAGCAACAATTTTGAAAAAAAAAAAAAACATTATTTTTTACTTTTTACTATAATAAATATCCCCAAAAAATATATAAAAAAACACTATTTTTCCTCAGTTTAGGCCGATACGTATTCTTCTACATATTTTTGGTAAAAAAAAAAAAAATCGCAATAAGCGTTTATTGATTGGTTTGCGCAAAAGTTATAGCGTCTACAAAATAGGGGATAGTTTTATTTCATTTTTACTAATAATTTTTTTTTTACTAGTAATGGCGGTCATCTGCGATTTCTATCGTGATTGCGACATTATGGCGGACACATCGGACAATTTTGACACATTTTTGGGACCATTGTCATTTTTACAGCGATCGGTGCAATCAAATTGCAGCGATTACTGTAAAAATGACACTGGCAGTGAAGGAGTTAACCACTAGGTGGCGCTTTAGGGGATAGGTGTGTCCTAGGGAGTGATTTTAACGGTCAGGGGGAGGGGCTGTGTGTGACACATCACTAATCACTGCTCCCGATCACAGGGAGCTATGATCAGTGACACTGTCTCTAGGCAGAAAGGGCAGATGCTTGTTTACATTCGCATCTCCCCGTTCTTCCTCTCCGTGAGACGATCGCGGTTATCCCCGCGGCGATCGAGTCTGCGGGACCCGCAGTCGGACTCACGGAGCTCACACGGTGGCACAGCGGCAAATTCAGAGGGACGTACAGGTACGCCCATTTGCCTGTCCGTGGCCATTCTGCCGACGTACATCGCCGTGCATCGGTCGTAATGTGGTTAAAGTAAATCCCCACAAAATAAAAACAAAAACAAAACAAAATGACTGACTTTAGCTACATTAGCCATTTTAAGGCCTCACTCGAGCCACAAACATACTGTATTTTGTTTTGGACAGTATGCAGAAGGATTAGAACTTTGGTTTTAAACACTGCTTGTGTCTCAATGGAGATGTGTTTGTAAGGCTTTAGAACAGGGGTCTCAAACTGGCGGCCCTCCAGCTGTTGCAAAACTACAAATCCCATCATGCCTCTGCCTGTGGGAGTCATGCTTGTAACTGTCAGCCTTGCAATGCCTCATGGAACTTGTAGTTTTGCAGCAGCTGGAGGGCCCCCAGTTTGAGACCCCTGCTTTAGAAGCTACGCACTTCTAATCCTGTTCTCTTTTACACACTCCTGCAGAGGAGACAAGAGTGTATATCCCCCTGTGGGAACTAAGACAAAAGTAAAAACCTGACAGAGGTTCTAAACTTTCTTCATTGTAATATGATTTTTTTATTTTTTGTATTGCTGCTTGTGACCCTGTTGAGGGGAGTGTGACACCCGTCAAATATACAGGAAGGAGAAGTCTCCCAAAACACCAAAACAGAGACATAGACCACAACAAAAACTGACATATCAAAATCTATATACTTTTTGGTGGTGTTGGGTTAGAAAGTTAATAAAAAGTATTAATCATCTTTACATCACAAACCATACATTTCTAAGGTGTAAGAAGAAAATCGAATGTTGCTTCCTTGCAATATATGGTGTACAGAATGTCCCAAGAAATTCTATTCCTTGCTTGTCTGATTGGTTCATTGCTTTTTTTTTTCAAAAGCCTACACTGAGGAAACAAGTAAAATTTTTTGTATTTTCAACAGGAGTTGAATTTTCAGCGAGATTTCTTTCTTAGCGTAGGTTTACACTAGTGTGGGCCATGCATCCCACGTTTGCTCGGGCACAGCAGCCCATTCATTTGAATGGGCTGCTTTGCCGCGTGAACCGCACCAAAAAGGTGCAAGCGGCCTTTTAAAAAGTGGCAGCAGGGAAATTGCATGGTCTTTTTGCCATGCGGTTCCCGTGACTGCGCTGCGGACTGAGATGCGTGGGAGTGTCATTTAGAATGAATGGCAGCCCACGCTTCTCGCAAGAGCAGTGCGATTCGGCTACGGGTGGTTGGGGGTGCAGGAATTAATGCAATTCCTGCACCTGCAAACGGAACGCACATTGCAGGCTAGTGTGAACCTAGCCTTAGGCTGGTTATAGTCACATAAACTGTTTGGATGCAGCCACTGTTTGGCCAACAGTTGAAGGATGTCGGTGCTATGAGGACCACCCATGAGTTGTTTCTGGTTCATCAAGAATCAACAAAAATGTGATCAGTGTATGGACAGTATAAGGCTTAGTCGGCAGCCAATCGCTGTCCTTGTCCCCTGGGGTCCCATCCTCCCATACCTGCACGTGCAGTACTTTCAGTTGGCTCTCTTTCTGCAAGGCCACCCCGTGCACTCGCAGCAGGGGACAGGGATGGAAGCGGTTGCAGCACGTGTAGACTGCTGTGTAACAGCGTAGGGCTGTGTGGCTGCAGTGGGAAATCGTCATTAAAGGAACATGTTGGCTTGGTTGAAGTATTTTGCATATGTGATGTTTATACCTGAGCATAGACCTGTATAGATTTCCCCAAGGATGGCCTGCTCATGTAAGTTTTTGTCTTGGTTGTAAACCCTTACATCTACCTGGTGAAGTGACTACCCTCAGGTGCTAAACAGAAATGAAACAACTCGTCCTTCATAAGTTGTACCTGGTTATCTGCTGCTATTTCTTCCGTAGATCATTCTAAAATCACAGATCAAAGGACTTTTCTCAGCTATAGCAGCAGGGGTGGGGATCTGATGTCACACACAGAGCTGATGTCATACTGCAGTGCTAGAACACAGCATTCTCTGATATCTGATTGGAGGAAAGAGACATGCACACCACATGTAAATGAGGTGGATGGAGGAATCTTCCCACTCTCCCGGTTATTGTCTTCTGACAGCTTTGCTGGCCGCTTTCAGAATACACTGAATCTGCTGCTGGTTGCCTGCAACTGATCAATAAATGCATGCAACTTTTAGGCCTGGTTCACACCTATGCAGGTTGCAGTTTGTATATTTCAGGTGCATTTTGCGTTTTTCAATTCACGTTTTTTGATCTATTGAAGTCTATGGAACCAAAAACCAGAAAGAAGTCGTGACCCATAGGAAACCATGTTAAATGGACTGCATTGAGTTTCTGCAAAATGGAAAACGCACTAAAAAATGCATAGGTGTGAACCAGGCCTAAGTCATTTAGAGCCCCTGACCTGAGCTCCTCATAATTTTTATGGGAAATTTAAAACAATGGTACTGGCCTAGTCAATATTGCTAATTGTGAAACTAGATAATTGTCTTCCTCATTCTCTTCTTAAAGCTTTTCTAAACCCCATGTGATATACTGATTAAGGCTGCGGTGCGGTGCGAATTGAAGCTCAGGTTTCCCTGTGAAGAGAAAACTAAGTTCAGCGTTTCATGTCAGTTTTTGATCGGTATCAGCTCAGGATTGCTTCAGTATCAACTCAGGATTGCATCAGTATTTTATCCTGTTCACAACGGAAACACATCTGCGAATCAGATGCATGCCCATAGTAGATAACCTGAGCCGGACCGCACTGCCTAGAAAACGCACGCATTTTTTGTGCAATGCGGAGTGCGAACGCACTGCAGATATGTGAACCAGCCTCATTAAAATGAATGTATTTTGAAATGTCCTGCGAATTGGATGCGGTGTAAGCCGCATCTAATTCGCATAGGTGTGAACGGTAGTGTGACCACGTGTCCCGGATTGCCCGGGACAGTCCCGCATTTGGCAGATCTCTCCCGGGCACCTTCATTCCAGGACAGTACAGTGTCCCGGAATGAAACTGACACTGCCACCCACCCCCAGGGCTGATCTGCTGCTCCCAAAAAAGGAAGCCACATCGCCGCTTTACTCACTGACAGTACTTGTCCCGGTCGGGAATGTCTAGAGAGGCACAACCCCCACCCCCTGCTTATGATTGGAGAAATCATAAATCCCACCTCTTGCGTGTAATCACTGTAGAGCCAGCATTGGAACAAGCTAAAACGGGTCTCGGCCGGTGTTCTGTCACGAATAGTTTGTCTATCATCAAGTGTCCGCCCCGTAGTGCGCATGCGCAGTACGGAGCAGAAGAAGTTTCGGAAAATCTCTGAAGATGAACGGCACCTGCGCCGTGAGTCGAGGTGTAAGCCCCACCATCCAAGTGGACATAGGGCTACACAAACTTAAAGGGCCCCTCGCGGGGTCGCTTCGCTCGCCACGCTTCGGGCACGGCCTCGCTGCGCTCGGCTCTTTTTTATTCTATTGAACCTCAACTCACGGCGCAGGCGCCGTTCATCCTCGGCTATTTTCGGAATTGGGTTGTCCTGTGCATGCGCAGTACACAGCGGACACTTTACGATGGGGGACACATTATGATAGGACACTGGCCAGGACAAGTACTGTCAGTGAGTAAAGTGGCGACGCGGCAGCCGTTTTTGAGGGGCGTGATCAGTGCTTCTGGTTAAAGCACGCACCCGCCGCCCCTGCTGTGCTGTGATTCGTTACAGCACAAGCTGATTTTTTGGAATGGGGTGTCCCTAAATGGCTGTTTGGAAATGTGGTCACCCTAGTGAACGGGGCCTCAAGGAAAGCTTTCCTGAAGCAAACATTGCTGATTATTCCTCCTGCAAAGGCTAGAAGCCCAGAAGCTATTAGCATTTTCTTTCTGCTCCTAGAAGCTAAATAGTGTTATCCTATGTGTCCATGCACACTACATTAGGCTATTAGCATTTTTTGAGCTTCACTATCTAGGAGCAGAAAAAAAAAAGTTTTTGTAGAGTTTTTTGGAGCGTTTTTCCAGCAGAAAAAACAGTGAACACTACTAAAAAGCTCCTGACAGCTTTTTTTTTTTCTTCATGTCCTGTAAAAACGCTAATACAATGCTAATGCGCCTAACTAAATGCTTCTAAAAGCTACTAAAACACTACTAGAAGCCCCCACAAAAACACTATTATCAGCATTTTTTTCTAGCATTTTTTGAGCTTATAACAAAACGCTAGTGTGCATGGTGCCTAATTCTCATGCTGACCAGCTTGCCAGCTTATAACAAGCATATAGAAATTACATTCTATGGGTTTTTTGATGTGAATACTTGTTCCAGGTCATTGACTCAGAAAGTACAAACGCCAGAGGCCTGGGCAACTAGCATTTTTACAAGGAGGTCAACTGTGGCAGCCCCCATACTGTATGTTTCTCAAAAGATGTTTAGGATATTGGACACATGTAAAAATGTGTAACAATTTTGTATCTAAATTCACTAAGCTTTAGGCCCCTTTCACACTGGGGTGGTACGTGCGCCGGCGGTAAAACAGCGCTATTTTTAGTGCTGATTTACCATCGTTTTAGCGCCGCTATTTGGCCGCTAGTGCGGCGGTTATAACCCCCACTAGCGGACGAAAAAGGGTTACAACTGCCTGCAAAGCGCCACTACAGCGGCACTTTGCCGGCGGTATAGCCGCTCTGCCCCATTGACTTCAATGGGCAAGTGCCGTGATGGAGCGGTGTATTCACTGCTCCTTCACCGCTCCAGAGAAGCTGCTTTCAGGAGTTTTATTAACGTCCTGCAAGCGCACAGCTCCAGTGTGAAAGCCCTCGGGGCTTTCACATTGGAGAGACAGCAGTGGCTCTTTTAGGGCGCTTTACAATCGCTATTTTTAGCGCTGTAGCGCCTGCAAAGCGCCCCAGTGTGAAAGGGGTCTTACTGCATGCAGTAAGACCCCTTTCACACCAAGGGTGTATTGCAGGCGCTATAGCGTTAGAAATAGCGCCTGCAATACGCCCTTAAACAGCTGCACCATTGTCTGCAGTGTGAAAGCCCGAGGGCTTTCACACTGCAGCGGTGCACTGGCAGGACATCAGGAAAAGTCCTGCCAGCAGCTTCTTTGGAGCAGTGAAGGAGCTCCTCCAGCGCTGCTCCCCATTGAAATCAATGGGGCAGCGCTGTAATACCGCCGCTATTGCAGCGTTTTGCGGGGGGTTTTAACCCTTTCTCGGCCGCCAGCGGGGGGTAAAAGCGCCCTGCTAGCGGCCAAAATGCGCCACAACGCAATGGGCGGTGCGGTGTGAAAGGGGTCTAAGGGTATCAAGTTACTCATTTGCATAAATTATTGAATGTTGTAAAGTCCAATTCATTTAAAAAAAAAATAAAGTTTGCGGTAAACAACGAAAAAAAAATAAAAAATGACGGTAAATATTGCAAAAAATCATGCAATAACCTGTTAAGTCCGAATCACAAACGAAACAGGAGCTAAAAAAATGTGTGGCATTTAACCGCTTCAGCCCCAGAAGATTTGGCTGCTCAATGACCAGGCCGTTTTTTGCGATACGGCACTGCGTCACTTTAACTGACAATTGCGCGGTCATGCAACGCTGTACCCAAACAAAATTGACGTCCTTTTTTTCCCACAAATAGAGCTTTCTTTTAGTGGTATTTAATCACCTCTGCGTTTTTTATTTTTTGTGCTATAAACAAAAGAAGAGCGACAGTTTAGGAAAAAAACACAGTGGGGGTTATTTACTAAAGGCAAATCCACTTTGCACTACAAGTGCACTTGTAAGTGCAGTCCCTGTAGATCGCTGTAGATCTGAGGGGAAGTTCTGAAATGAAGGGATTTTATCATCCAATCATGTGCAAGCAAAAATGCTGTTTTTTTTTTTTCCTTGCATATTCCCCTCAGATCTACAGCGACTGCACTTACAAGTGCACTTGTAATGCAAAGTGGATTTGGCCTTAGTAAATAAACCACCCAATTTTTTACTTTTTGCTATAATAAATATCCCACATTTTGTCTGTCACGAGCGATCGCGTGTGCCTGGCTGGCATCGCGCCCACTGGGCATTCACATCGGCTGCGGGTACGTGCCTCTAGTGGCCAAAAGGAAAAGTGACATAAGGTAACGTCGATTTTCCCAGCTGAGCCAACCTGCCGCAGTAAAACTGCAGCGGCTGCTCCGGAAGTGGTTAACATTACCCTTTTGGTGGCGGTAACCAGTGCGGTACCAGAAAGAGGGGCCTATTCAACCCATCAAATAGGGGCATTCCACCCACCAAGAGCCTAACTCAACCCACAGAAGACCCACAGAAAGGGGTGTAATACTAGCCTTAGAGAGGGGTCTTATTCCACCCACATAGGACCCACAGAAAGGTGACACTATTCCACCAGCAGCGGACACACAAAAATGTGGCATTATACATTGTGAGTACATAAGTATTTTTTTTTTTTTTTTTATTTATTAAATCAAAAAGGCATGACATGCAGTGCAAATTAAATGCAAACATTGGCTGAAATTTAAGAACTTTTTTATTATTATTATATATATATATATATATATATATATATATATATATATATATATATATATATATATATATATATATATATTTTTTTTTTTTTAAAGTAAACATTGTTTACAAAAGTGCAACAATGGAGTATGTCAACCATGACAATTACTCCAGCTAGAAATAACCTCTTGAAGTGGCCACTGTAATACTTTTGGTTATATACACTATTACAACACAACAGGGTTTATTTACTAAAGCTGGAGGGTGCAAAATCAGGCTCACTTCTGCATAGAAACCAACCAGCTTCCAGGTCTTACTGCCAAAGTGTAATTGAACAAGATGAGGTTAGAAGCTGATTGGTCTCTATGCAGAACTGAGCCTGATTTTGGACTCTCCAACTATAGTAAAGCTTTAGTAAATAAACCCCAAAGAGTCTGATCTCTTCAGGGACCACTAAGCTTTCATTTTTTTTCCACTTCAGAATTAAAAGTTAAATCATTGGCAGGTTTATTTATCCACTTAAGCCCCAGACCATTTTGCTGGCCAAAGACCAGAGCACTTTTTGCGATTCGGCACTGCGTCGCTTTAACTGACAATTGCGCGGTCATGCGACATGGCTCCCAAACAACATTTTTTTTTTCCCACAAATAAAGTTTTTCTGGGTACACTTGCGCACAGTTTTTGAACTCGGCAGGTAGGTAGGTTGTTCCAAACATTTTGGAGAACTAAGCAGAGATCTTCTGTGAATGTAGGCTGCCTCAAATCTTTCTGTCTCTTCATGAAATCCCAGACAGACTCGATGATGATGAGATCAGGGTTCTGTGGGGGTCAAACCATCATGTTTAGTTAGACTTCGTTTAAAATATTGTGTCCCGTTTTGAGACCTCACTTACAAAAAGATATTAAAAGAGAAGTACAGTATGGATTAAAAAAAAAAAAAACATTTAGGCCTCATGCACACGGACGTTTTTACAACCGCTTTTTTGAGCGTCTTTTGCAGCTTAAAACGCCTGTCCATGTTAGTCTATGGCTTCATGCCCACCTAGGCGTTTTTTGAGCTGCAAATGGCATAGGCGTTTTTAACCACTTCAGCCCCGGACCAATTTGCAGCCAAAGGACCAGGCCCCTTTTTGCGATTCGGCACTGCGTCGCTTTAACTGACATTTGCGCGGTCGTGCGACGTGGCTCCCAAACAAAATTGGCGTCCTTTTTTTCCCACAAATAGAGCTTTCTTTTGGTGGTATTTGATCGTCCCTGCGGTTTTTATTTTTTGCGCTATAAACAAAAATAGAGCGACAATTTTGAAAAAAATGCAATATTTTTTACTTTTTGCTATAATAAATATCCCCAAAAAATATATAAAAAATTTTTTTTTTTCCTCAGTTTAGGCCGATACGTATTCTTCTACATATTTTTGGTAAAAAAAAAATCGCAATTAGCGATTATTGATTTGTTTGCGCAAAAGTTATAGCGTTTACAAAATAGGGGATAGTTTTATAGCATTTTTTTATTAATTTTTTTTTTTTTACTAGTAATGGCGGCGATCAGCGATTTTTATTGTGACTGCGACATTATGGCTTTTTGACACATTTTTGGGACCATTGTAATTTATATAGAAATCGGTGCTATTTAAATGCACTGATTCCTACAAATAGAGTTTTTCTGGGTAGACTTGCGCACAGTTTTTGAACTCGGCAGGTAGGTAGGTTGTTCCAAACATTATGGAGAACTAAGCAGAGATCTTCTGTGAATGTAGGCTGCCTCAAATCTTTCTGTCTCTTCATGAAATCCCAGACAGACTCGATGATGATGAGATGGGTTCTGTGGGGGCCAAACCATCACATTTAGTTAGGCTTCGTTTAGAATATTGTGTCCAGTTTTGAGATCTCACTTACAAAAAGATATTAAAAGAGAAGTACAGTATGGACTTAAAAAAACGAAGAGCAGACTTAACCAAGTGCAGACTTAAAAAACAAAACATTTAGGCCTCATGCACACGGACGTTTTTACAACCGCTTTTTTGAGCGTTTTTTGCAGCTTAAAATGCCTGTCCATGTTAGTCTATGGCTTCATGCCCACATAGGCGTTTTTTGAGCTGCAAATGGCATAGGCGTTTTTAACCACTTCAGCCCCGAACCAATTTGCAGCCAAAGGACCAGGCCCCTTTTTGCCATTTGGCACTGCGTCGCTTTAACTGACAATTGCGCGGTTGTGCGACGTGGCTCCCAATCAAAATTGGTGTCCTTTTTTTCCCATAAATAGAGCTTTCTTTTGGTGGTATTTGATCGCCCCTGCGGTTTTTATTTTTTGCGCTATAAACAAAAATAGAGCGTCAATTTTGAAAAAAATGCAATATTTTTTACTTTTTGCTATAATAAATATCCCCAAAAAATATATAAAAAAAATATTTTTTTTCCTCAGTTTAGGCCGATACGTATTCTTCAACATATTTTTGGTAAAAAAAATCGCAATTAGCGATTATTGATTTGTTTGCGCAAAAGTTATAGCGTTATAACTTATTCCCAAAATAGGGGATAGTTTTATAGCATTTTTATTAATACTTTTTTTTTTACTAGTAATGGCGGCGATCAGCGGTTTTTATTGTGACTGCGACATTATGGCGGACACATCTGACATTTTTGACACATTTTTGGGACCATTGTCATTTATATAGAAATAGGTGCTATTTAAATGCACTGATTCCTATGTAAATTACACTGGCAGTGAAGGAGTTAACCACTAGGGGGCGGGGAGGGGCTAAGTGTGACGTGTTGTGTTTTTTTTTTTACACTAGGGGGGCGTGGCTGTATGTCTGACGTCATTGATCAGCTTTCCCGATGACAGGGAACAGCCGATCAGTGACAGGCAGTGTAGGAAGCGCGGGGAGAGGTTTGCACGGGGAACACACAGTTCTTCAGCTCTGTGACCCGATCGTGGGACACCAGCAGCGATCGGGTCTGCTGGTCCCGCGGCCATGGTCACGGAGCTCCCGTCCGGGTCGCACGCAAACGTTGCCATTGAGCACACATAGAGCTGTGGTTGACTGACTGTCTCCCTCTGGATGCTGTAAGATACCTGTTGCTCATACACAGGGTCAGTATACACATAACTATGACGAACTATGTTTGAATTATTGCACATTATATACGGATCGATATGATGATTCTTGTGGACCACCATGTATCACATATACTTATTGTATTTTTTTCTTTTGTTTTGTTTCCTTTTTTCTTCCTCTTGTGCGTTATTATCTTACTGCAGACCTGTTCATCGATACAACCAACTAAAACTACCCCTGAAGAAGAGGTTTATTGCAAATCATACCTCGAAACGTTGGGTTATTTCTATTGTTATACATATTTTCAATAGAGTTGGTTTCAATTATGTCCTATGCGTATGTTGTTCAAAATGGCTACATAGATTGACTTTAAATGGAATTCGTTTTTTCAATAAAGCCTATTTTAGTAACCTCTTTACTTCTTTATTAAGTGTTGGCAACCCTATTAAAAAATCCCACTGAGGATACATACACTCCCACCAGAGTGTTTTCTTTCTAGAATTGTCCATAGGCTTACATTGTAAAACATATTTAAAAAAAGTTATACATTGATTTGCATTTTATTGAGTAAAATAAGTATTTGATCCCCTATCAATCAGCAAGATTTCTGTCTCCCAGGTGTCTTCTATACAGGTAACGAGCTAAGATTAGCACTCTTTTAAAAGGAGGATATAAGACCAAAGAACTGTCCAAAGATGTCAGGGACAAGATTGTAGACCTACACAAGGCTGGAATGGGCTACAAGAACATCTCTAAGCAGCTTGATGAGCTCGATTTTGGTCTCCTCTAAATCATTCCGATGTTCATTAGCAACTTCAGGCAGGCCTGTACATGTGCTTTCTTGAGCAGGGAGACCTTGCGGCGCTGCAGGATTTTAGTCCTTCACGGTGTAGTGAAGAGCTCGATCTTTGGACGGGTTTCAATGATCATGAGAACGGTGGGAAATCAGCCCAGAACTACACGGGAGAATCTTGTCAATGATCTCAAGTCACCAAGAAAACAATTGGCAACACACTACACCGTGAAGGACTAAAATCCTGCAGCGCCGCAAGGTCTCCCTGCTCAAGAAAGCACATGTACAGGCCTGCCTGAAGTTGCTAATGAACATCGGAATGATTTAGAGGAGACCAAAATCGAGCTCTTGGAGGTGGAAATCAAACATGGAGGTGGAAACATTATGCTTTGGAGGTGTTTTTCTGCTAAGGGGACAGGACAACTTCACTGCATCAAAGAGACGATGGACGGGGCCCAAATCTTGGGTGAGAACCTCCTACCCTCAGCCAGGGCATTAAAAATGGGTCTTGGATGGGTATTCCAGCATGACAATGACCCAAAACACACTGCCAAGGCAACAAAGGAGTGGTTCAAGAAGAAGCACATTAAGGTCCTGGAGTGGCCTAGCCAGTCTCCAGACCTTAATCTCAAAGAAAATATGTGGAGGGAGCTGAGTGTTTAAGTCACTGAACGTCAGCTTTGAAACCTTAATGACTTGGAGAGGATCTGCAAAGGGGAGTGCGACAAAATCCCTCCTGAGATGTGTTCAAACCTGGTGGCCAACTACAAGAAATGTCTGACCTCTGTGATTGCCAACAAGGGTTTTGCCACCAAGTACTAAGTCATGTTTTGGCGAAGGGGTCACATACTTATTTCACTCATTAAAATGCAAATCAACATAACTTTTTTTAAATGCGTTTTTCTGGATTTTTTTGTTGTTATTCTGTCTCGCACTGTTACAATAAACCTACCATTAAAATTATAGACTGATCATTTCTTTGTCAGTGGGCAAACGTAGAAAATCAGCAGGGGATGAAATACTTTTTTCGCTCACTGTAAATATATCTCAGATCAGAAGCCATATAAATTGGACAGCATCACACAACCTGTAGTGTAAAATACAGTTGGACAAGGTATTAGGGAACTTTTAGAATGCTAGGAGCCTGCGATTGCAGGGCAGTGGGGCTAACAGTGGCATGAGAATGGGCATAATAAAGGTGCATTTAGCACTGCAGTGAACTTGAAACATTGACAAAATATTAGCGGCATAGGCGTGCGCACAGGGTCACCTTGTACGCATTAGCATTATCACTATGTATGCAGGCGGGAAGATTGGAAAGATATCTCTTTTATCGGCTCTACCATAAGAGAAGTGCTTACGTACTTCTCTTGCACTGTGCCTACAGGGAGATCAATGTGCCAGGGCCATATACTGTATATGTTGTCACACACACACATGCATGTGTGTTTGAGCTATGGGGTGCACACCCTAATGCACACCCTATATTTTTTAATAGTGCCAAAAAGAGCAGACCTTTCCTAGGGAGCCAGAGCTGATAAAGGGGGTAAGCTAGTCAGAGTAAAATTATTATGACTGGTGGCCAAATTATGTTTCAGGGGTGTACAGTATGCATACATTCTGAAGCAAGCAGTCAATGGTCAGGGGTAATCAGATGTATTTACAGACAGGAAGTTCTGCTCTGCTAAATACAGTAATGCAGAAGAGAAGTTGTTAGTTAAAGTTAAGTTAAAAATAAAACCCATAAAAACAAAAACTGCGCAGCAGCCATTGTAGATCTGTTTTCTTAAAGGTAAAGCTCCAAGACATGGAAAAAGCATGCAGGCAGTGAAAGTTTTGAAAGATAACTAAAAGTACACAAAACTGGGCTAAAGTAGTAATCTAAATGGTGTCTTTAAATATTATAGCTCATGTAGGATTACTTATTAAAGTTGTATTGTATATTTCTATATATTGCTTAGTTTGGTATAATTTGTCTGAGCATGACATTATATTGTGAGTAGGGAAATTCAGAGGTCAGTTTCTGCCTGTCCACTTCCTGATCTAACACTTTGAACACACAGAAGATGGGAGTGAGTATGTGAGGTCGGATAGTTTACAGGCCGGGAACTTTCAGATTTCTTTTTAAAGCATATCTAAACCCAAGAACAATTTTTTTTTTATATATTTATATATTGCACTTACCAGTCCTTAGATGTGATGGCTGCAGGGCCGTCTTTAATATTTTGGGATATAAACAACCGTCTAAATTGGTTATTTCAACCCCGCACTTGGAGTATATTAAGTGTATATATTAATAGGATATAGCGTCCAATGGATCAATTTATAAAAGTGTATATAAATAAATAATAGTGAGCCGCTCCCTTTGAAAATCATGCGATTTTGTGGTAGTGAATTGGTAATACAATAGGGGCGCTATTAAACATAAACAAATTATCAAAATTAAATAAGTATAGTAAATAAAAAGTGATAATTCTATCTTTCTTAAATTGGGTGATCTGACAATTAGGATTTTATTGTGCCCAAAGAGGGTGCAAAAGTCCCTATTAGCAAGGAAAACGTGTAGATTCTGACTAGTGATATTATGCTCTAGTGCGATTTTGATAATCCGTAAGCCCATGTACTTGCAATCTAGTGAGACCTAGACCTACCGTCTTTAATATTGACTGGACCCTGGGCAAAATTCAGAGTGCTGTGCCATCGAACGCTGCCACTGTGCCCATTAAATGCTGCCACTGTGCCCATCAAACGCTGCCACTGTGCCCAACAAACGCTGCCACTGTGCCCACCCTGCCACTGTGCCCATCAAACGCTGCCACTGTCCCCTTTAAACGCTGCCACTGTCCCCTTTAAACGCTGCCACTGTCCCCTTTAAACGCTGCCACTGTGCCCACCAAACGCTGCCACTGTGCCCATCAAACGCTGCCACTGTGCCCATTAAATGCTGCCACTGTGCCCATTAAATGCTGCCACTGTCCCCTTTAAACGCTGCCACTGTCCCCTTTAAACGCTGCCACTGTGCCCATCAAACGCTGCCACTGTGCCCATCAAACGATGCCACTGTGCCCATCAAACGCTGCCACTGTCCCCTTTAAACGCTGCCACTGTGCCCATTAAATGCTGCCACTGTGCCCATTAAATGCTGCCACTGTCCCCTTTAAACGCTGCCACTGTCCCCTTTAAACGCTGCCACTGTGCCCATCAAACGCTGCCACTGTGCCCATTAAATGCTGCCACTGTGCCAATTAAATGCTGCCACTGTCCCCTTTAAACGCTGCCACTGTGCCCATTAAATGCTGCTACTGTGCCCATCTAACGCTGCCACTGTGCCCATCTAACGCTGTCACTGTGCCCATCTAACGCTGCCACTGTGCCCATGTTAAGCTGCCACTGTGCCCATCTAACGCTGTCACTGTGCCCCAAGTGCTGCCATTGTGCCTCAAATGCTGCCACTGTGCCCATTAAATGCTGCCACTGTGCCCATCTAACGCTGCCACTGTGCCCATGTAAAGCTGCCACTGTGCCCATCTAACACTGCCACTGTGCCCATCTAACACTGCCACTATGCCCATCTAACGCTGTCACTGTGCCCATTAAATGCTGCCAATGGCACTTACCTTGTCAGGCGGCGAGCGGTGTCTCCTCATCTTCTCCCGCGCTCCTCCTGTCTTCTGCAGTGATTGGACGCCTAGGCGTCCAATCACAGCGCCTGTGACTTCAGCCAATCAGGGGACCGGTAACACAGACCGGCAACCTGATTGGCTGAGAGGCGGGTCTGTGTTAGGGAAGCGATGTATTCGCTTCCCTAACACAATACTGTGTAAGCAGCGAACGCAAAGCATTGCGCCCGCTGTTTACACTTCTGGAAGCCGATTAGAGCACACCGCTCTAATAAGGTCCCCTATTAGAGCTTTACAGCTCTAATAGGGCGCTTCCAGAAACACCCCCCCGCTGTAATTCAGATGCCCGGCGCCCCGACAAGGGGCCGGACACCTGAATAGGGGGCGGCAGCGGTGACAATAGATAGATTCATGCAATGCATGAATCTATCTATTGGTGATAGAGCGGTGCAGGAGAGGGGGGCGGCGCTCCTGCGCCCTCTATGCACGCACCGCCACTGCTTACCGCTCAATGACTGTTCATATGCACCAAAATTCAGAGTGCTGTGGCACCATGTTATTTTGAAGAAGGGTTCCACCTCCAATTTGCTTACCTTTACAGAACAGGCTGATGTTAGGCTTAATGACCACAGTTGTAGGCAGGACTTTCAAGCATGCTCCTTTACCTCCCCAGTGGGCAGCATTCAGCGGAAGCAATGGTGGATATGACCTCAGGGGGACATGATATACACATGAATGCCGCCTCTATTTACATATCAATGCAGGTTATTTACATGTAAACACAGGGTCTGCAGGTGAACCATCTGTACATGGCAAAAGGGCAGAGCTGGGCAGCAACAATAGAAATTAACACGGAGATATTGCGACACAGCATGGGACTAAAACTTCAAGAGATAAAGGAATTTAAACTGGGATAGTTGACAAGTATGAGGCAGCTGCTTTGGGCCCCACAACAATGATGGGGCCCAGGACAGCTGCTCCTTTTGCCCTACCTTAAAAACGGTCCTGGGTGGCTGCATTCGTTTTCTTTTTTCAACTATTTTTCTTTTCACCTGGTGATCTTGCCAGTAACACACATTCTGTTTTAGGGTGACAACACTAACTGTACTGTACCTATGGAGAAGCAATGTTGTCACCTGCTGTCTTCTGACTTGGACTACAGAACAAACTCACCCCTCACCTTCGTAACACAGGGGTGATGTGTTCTGTAGTTCACAGAGGAGAAATGGGCAGGGATGATAAAACTGCTAGTTATTTCAGTGTAACAATGCACAGGAAGATCATGAGGTCTTTGGCAAGTTCAGCAGCTATTTTTTCGTGCTTGCAGTGTTTTTAAAAAGTCCAAATGAAAAGAACTCGCCGCTCCAGGTGTAACTGATACCCCCAATGCAATACAAACCTGAGTGCTAGCCCCGGCTCACCTCTGTGGTAAATCGTCAAAATAAGAAACGGCTACACCACACGTGGGCTCCAAGTATAGTTTATTGGAATATCAAAATATCCAAAATGACACCAGAGGACACCAGCAGTGGTCAAGGTAGGTGCATTTCACACAACAGAAATGTACTTAATCATTATGATTAAGCACATTTCTGTTGTGTGAAACGCGTCTACCTTGACCACTGCTGGTGTCCTCTGGTGTCATTTTGATATTCCAAAAAACTTTACTAGGAGCCCACGTGTGGTGCAGCCGTTTCTTATTTTGACAAGTGTTTTTAAAAAGACAAAACATGGGGAAATGAGCATGTATTGCAGATATGTACCAAAAATATATATATATATATATATATATATATATATATACACAGTTGTGCTTATAAGTTTACATACCCTGGCAGAATTTATGATTTTTCAGAGAATATGAATAATAACACAAAAACTTTTCTTTCACTCGTGGTTAGTGTTTGGCTGAAGCCCTTTATTATCAATCAATTGTGTTTACGCTTTTTAAATCATAATGGCAACAGAAACTACCCAAATGACCCTGATTAAAAGTTTACATACCCCAGTTCTTAATACTGTATATTGCCCCCTTTAACATCAATGACTGCTTGAAGTCTTTTGTGGTATTTGTGGATGAGGCTCTTTATCTTCTCAGATGGTAAAACTGCCCATTCCTCTTGGCAAAAATCCTCCAGTTTTTCTGTAAATTCTTGGGCTGTCTTGCATGAACTGCACGTTTGAGATCTCCCCAGAGTGGCTCAACGATAATGAGGTCAGGAGACCGAGATGGCCACTCCAGAACCTTCGCTTTATTCTGCTGTAGCCAATGACAGGTCGACTTGGCCTTGTATTTTGGATCAATGTCATGGTGGAATGTCCAAGTACGTCCCATGCGCAGCTTCCTGGCTGATGAATGCAAATGTTCCTCCAGTATTTTTTGATAACATACTGCATTCGTCTTGCCATCAATTTTGACCAAATTTCCTGTGCCATTGTAGCTCACACATCCCCAAAACATCAGCGATCCACCTCAGTGTTTCACAGTAGGAATGGTGTACCTTTCATCATAGGCCTTGTTGACTCTTTGAAGGTTTAAGGGCTTGTCTCTGTGCTGTTTGGCATATTGTAAGCGGGATACTTTGTGGCATTTGCGTAGTAATGGATTTCTTCTGGCGACTCGACCATGCAGCCCATCTTTCTTCAAGTGCCTCCTTATTGTGCATCTTGAAACAGCCACACCACATGTTTCAGAGAGTCCTGTATTTCACCTGAAGTTATTTGTGGGTTTTTCTTTGCATTCCGAACAATTTTCTTGGCAGTTGTGGCTGAAATGTTAATTGGTCTATCTGACTGTGGTTTGGTTTCAACAGAACCCCTCATTTTCCACTTCTTGATTAGAGTTTGAACACTGCTGATTGGTATTCTCAATTCCTTGGATATCTTTTTATATCCCTTTCCTATTTTATACAGTTCAACTACCTTTTCCCGCAGATCCATTGACAATTCTTTTGCTTTCCCCATGACTCAGAATCCAAAAACATCAGTGCAGCACTGGATGAAAGATGCAAGGGTCTGTCAGGAGTCCAGAAACTCATTGACCTTTTATACACACATACTAATTACAAGCAAACAGATCACAGGTGAGGAGGGTTACCTTTAATAGCCATTCATACCCCTTTGTATCAACTTGTGTGCATGTTATCAGGCCAAAATCACCAGGGCATGTCAACTTTTGATCAGGGTAATTTGGGTAGTTTCTGTTGCAATTATGATTTAAAAAGCGTAAACACAGTTGATTGATAATAAATGGCTTCAGCCAAACGCTAACTATGAGTGAAAGAAAAGTTTTAGTGTTATTCATATCCTCTGAAAATAGGCCAAGAAATCATAAATTCTGCCAGGGTATGTAAATTTATGAGCACAACTGTGTGTGTATATATATATATATATATATATATATATATATATACACACACCACACACACACTTTTTTTTATTTTACCCTGACATTTTTAACCACTTAATGACAGCGCCATAGCCGAATGACGGCTACAGCGCGGCTCGATAACTCTGGGAGGGTGTAAATTGACGTCCTCCCAGAATCGCACTCCTGCTCGCCCCCTGGGGCGTGCATCTGGGAATATCTTCAGGACCCAGCGCATCACGGATCATGGTAAATGGCCGCTGACAGCGACCGTTTACCACGCGATCACTCTGTCAAATGGCGTCATGTCCGGTTGCAGTAGCGATGTGGGCTGGATCCGTAGTGCCTACAGCGCTGATTTGTGCCCATTGCAGCCTCATCCATCCATCCATGCTCAGCCATCCATCCCTAATCAGCAATACTCATCCATGCTCAGCCATCCATCCATACTCAGTAATACTCATCCATCCATACTCAGCAATACTCATCCATCCATGCTTATCCATCCAGCCATCCCTAGTCAGCAATACTCATCCATGCATAGCCATCCATTCCTAATCAACAATAATCATCCATGCTCAGCCATCCATCCATACTCAGCAATACTCATCCATCCATCCATGCTCAGCCATCCATCCACCCCATCCATACTCAGCCATACCCAGCCATACTCAGCAATACCCAGCCATACTCAGCAATACCCAGCCATACCCAGCCATACTCAGCCGTACCCACCCATACTCAGCCGTACCTGGCCGTACTCAGTCGTACCCGGCCGTACTCATTCATGCTCAGTCATCCCATCCACATTCAGCCATCCCCATCCACGGCTCATCCATCCCCATTAATGCTCATCCATGCCACATCAGTTCTCATCCATGCCACTAGAGTGCCTCACAAAAGTGTAATAGGTAGTCAAATTAGATTTGAAACTTATGCCCTTAGAACACCTGATGGTGCTCCCTGCATGTTGGGCCTCTCTATGTGGCCAGGCTGTGTAAAAGTCTCCCATATGTGGTATTGCCATACTCAGGAGGAGTAGGAGAATCTATGTTGGGGTGTAATTTTTGGTATGTACATGCTATGTGTTAGAAATATTGTATAAATGGAAAACTTTGTGTAAAAAAAAAAAAATGCTTTTTCATTTTCATTTACACATTTTCCAAAAACTTGTAGAAAAACATGTGACGCCTGATGGCGCTCAGGTCCTCTGTATGTGGCCAGGCTGTGTAAAAGTCTCACACATGTGGTATCGCCATACTCAGGAGGAGTAGTAGAATGTGTTTTGGGGTATAATTTGTGGTATGCATATGCTGTGTGTTAGAAATAACCTGCTAATATAACAATTTTGTGAAAAAAAAAAATCTTGATTATGCAAAGAATTGTAGGACAAAATTCCAACTTCAAAAAACTCACCATGCCTCTTACTAAATACCTTGGAATGTCTACTTCCCAAAAAGGGGTCATTTGGGGGGGTATTTGTACTTTCCTGGCTTGTTAGGCCCCTTTCACACGAGGCGGACCCCGCTTCCATGGAGCCCGCCTCTGTCCGCCGGCTCAGCGGGAGATCTCTCCGTTGATCTCCGCTGAACCGGCGGATGACAAGTCCCTCTCTGCTCACTGAGCGGGGAGGGGCTTGCGAGCGCCGATGGTCTCTATGGAGAGATCGTATGAAAACGGACAGTGTGTCAGTTTTCATCAGATCTCACCCGATCCGATCCGCCAGCGACGGATCTGGACGTAGAGCTATACGTCTGCTTTTGGCGGATCAGACCGGGTCGGATGTCAGCAGACATGTCTCCGCTGACATCTGACGCTCCATAGACTAACATGGAGCGCCCGTTCAGATCCGCCTTCAAAACTGACAGGCGGATCTGAACGGTCCGTCCATGTGAAAGGGGCCTTAGGGTCTCAAGAAATGAGATAGGCCATCGTACTGATCAGGCGTGATCAATTTTTAGAGATTGGGATCATAGCTTGTGGACTCAATAACTTTCACAAAGTTCAAATAATATACACCGATTTAAGTTATTTTTACCAAAGGTATGTAGCAGTACCACTATAAATTTTGGCCAAAATGTATGAAGAAAAATTACTAGATTGCAACATTTTATAACAGAAACTAAGAAAAATTCATTTTTTTTTTACAGAATTTTCGGTCTTTTTTCTTTTATAGCGCAAAAAATAAAAACCCCAGCAGTGATTAAATACCACCAAAAGAAAGCTCTATTTGTGTGAAAAAAAGGACAAAAATGTTATATAGGTACAATGTTGCATGACTGAGGAATTGTCATGCAAAATGTGAGAGCACCGAAAGCTGAAAATTGGTCTGGTTACTAAGGGGGTTTAAGTGGCCAGCGGGTAATTAGTTAAAAGCCAATTCCAGCTTAGGTCAAAATATGTTAAGAGGGATCCCCAGCCACTCATAAAAATATAAAAGCAGCTTTGACAGCTAGACCTGACCTTTGGTGCTGTCCCCTACAGTTCTCTACGGAAGGGAGGCTTTTACAAGTAAATCATATGCCTAAAATGTGTTAAAGCGGGATTCCACCCTAAAGTGGAACTTCCGCTTTTCAGAACCCTCCCCCCCTCCGGTGTCACATTTGGCACCTTTCAGGGGGGAGGGGGGTGCCGATACCTGTCTAAGACAGGTATCTGCACCCACTTCCGGGCATAAACTCCCACGGGAGTTTACATCACTTCCTGTCCCAGCGTGCTGTCTGCCGGGACACACACGTGTCCCGGCAGACAGCGCAGAAGATTCTCATTGCACCGCGCGACTCGCGCATGCGCAGTAGGGAACGGGAAGTGAAGCCGCAAAGGCGACATTTCCTGTTTCCCTCACCGAGAATGGCGCCGGCAACAGCAGAGAGCCGAGCGATTGATCGGCCTCTGCTGCCGACATCGCTGGAACTGGGAGACAGGTAAGTGTCCATTTAATAAAAGTCAGCAGCTGCAGTATTTGTAGCTGCTGGCTTTTTAAAAAAAAAATTTTGCAGGTACAGTCCCGCTTTAAATACACATTGAATCTAAATGAATTTTTTTTGAAGAATGGCCTGGTGACAGGAATAATTTAAAGTGTATAGGGGAGCTCCAATTTAGGTGGGAGTCGAGAAGGGGGGGAGTATCTTGAGCTTGGAATTAGGCTTTAAGTTCAGCAGAGTTACACCTCTACTGAACTTAAAAATAAATCCTTAGCTATGAAATTACCTGTTTAAATGAGGGTACTACTAAAATAAGCAGCTTACGGGGCAGCTATAGGTTCCTTGCTCTGTAGGAACCTATTATCAGACCCCCATACCCCATCAAAATCTGTATATCTGATCTGTGACTTACAACCGTGTTTCTCACCAGCAGTCAGTTAGCCGACCTACTCTACCAGATCCCCAACTCATAAATGTACCTATCATGCTTGTTGCTTATGTGTTCTATGAAGGTGCTAGAATGAAAAAAATTGCTACGCCTTGATGTTCTTATAGGAACTACACCATGGGCACCCTTATCACCACAACAGCTAAATAAACATCAACTCACTAATGCGGCGTACACATGGTCGGAATTTCCGATGGAAACAGTCCGATGGGAGCTTTTCATCGGATTTTCCGACCGTGTGTATGCCCATCGGTCTTTTTCTGTCGGAATTTCTGACGGACTTTGGATTGAGAACCTGTTCTCAATTTTTCCGACGGAAAACCTTTCTATCGGATTTTCCAAACGTGTGTAGGCAATTCCGACATGCAAAATTCCGACGCATGCTCGGAAACAATTCGACGCATGCTCGGAAGCATTAAACTTCCCTTTTATAGTGCTGTCGAACGCGTTTTATGCCGCTGTGTTACAGACCGTCGGAATTTGGTGTGACCGTGTGTAGGCAAGACAGTTTGAGCAAAATTCCGTCGGAATTCCGACGGGAAAACCATCAGAGCTTTTTCTGACGAGAATTCCGACCGTGTGTATGCAGCATTAGAGATAGACATTAGAGGGTGATCAGATGTACATGTTTATCACGGGAGGAATGACAGTGATCACATTGTTTTTAAACTTATTCAGTTGATTATTCACATCTCCGGAGGTCTGCAAATGTGCAACAGGTGCACTTACAGACTATGAGATGGTCAAAAATTGTACATAATTCATGGCTACCAAGCCAATGCATACAACAGCATAATGAAGCTCATACTGTTTTTTTTTTGAGGTTAGAGTATGTGGACAGAATACTTCCTCATTACTTCTTAAAATTTTGTAAAGCAGGGCTTTGCTTTTCAATTTAAGTGGAAGAGCGCTTTAAATTTGTCTTGGTAGATTAGCAATGGTTAAGTGCAGAAAATGAAAACAGAACACTTGCGGTCTCAGTTTCAGCCCTAAATGACTTAAATAATCCCTTCCCTTTTTGCTCAGAAACTGGAAGTACAAGATCCTTATTTAAAAAAACCTAAAAACTTTAGATTTCCACTATGTTCCAGACAGGGGACAGCGATACAGGTACCTGCCCACCCAGCTGGCAAGTTCCTGATAACAATACAATATATTGCAAGTTAAAGTGGAGGGCCACCCTAAAAAAAAAAGAGCATTAATATTCTTAAAAAAAAAAAAAAACATTTAAAAAAATAAAAATTTTCACCTTACCAGAAATCCCTGTTGCTAGGCAGTCTTCCTAATCTGCCTCGTTCCTACTCTGTGGTGATCTTTGGTCTTCTTCGGTCTTCTCTCCTCCACGTTGTCTTCTGGGTAATGGGGTGCGCTGTGTTCTGGGAACTGTGTGTTCCCTAACACAGCACGTCCCATTCACAAAGCGCCGCACGACGCACGCATGCACAGTAGGAAACGGGCAGTCAAGCCGCAAGGCTCCACTGCCTGTTTCCCTTAGTGAGGATGGAGGCGCTGGGACCCGAGAGCCGAGGGACATGTCAGCCTCAGCAGCCGACATCGCGGACACCCTGGAAAGGTAAGTCTTATTAAAAGTCAGCAGCTACTTTTTTTTTAGCTGCTGACTTTTAAGATTTTTACAGCTGAAAATAAAATAACAGACATTGAAAACCTAAAAGTACTTACCAAATTGTTGACTTGTTTTCATGAAGTAATAAATACCCTGTTTGTTAAGGGTTCCTTAAACTGTTACTAAACCCCGGACCCTGCATTCACTATGCCTGGTCTCCCACAGTACTCAGAACATGAAAATGCAATTATTTTAGTAAATATAAACTGCTAAATACATTTTCTCTTAAGCAGTTAGAGCAGTCTTGTGACTTCTATCAGTGTCTGGTTAAAGCTTGTAAGAGGAGTTTTCATTCTCCCCTGATTGGCCTTTAAGCCTGCAGGTCCCCTGGCCCTCTATCTGGATAGTGCTAATTGGCCCTTTGCTGATCACATGCACCCTCCTAAGAACCCTCTCTAGCAATGCACACCAAACTGAGCATGTGCAGCTTGCCCCCAAGGCTATGTTTTATCAGCAGATAGATTGGGGATTATGAAAGAAGGGGAGGTTAGGAGAAGACAGGTACAAGCAGCCTTTTTACACTATTCAGAGGGTTAACCCCTTAGGTTCCACAGGGAGTATAACAAGCATGCTTTACTGCATATACAGACTGATTTTACTGTTGTGGGTTTAGTAATACTTTAATTAACCGCTTGCCGACCAGCCGCTGTCATTTTACTGCAGCAGGTCGGCGCGATCCCGCGAACCGGTGTAGCTATACGCCGGCTCATGGGATCAGGATAGCAAGCTGCACTGCGGGGGTGCCAATGCTCATGCCCGATGGTCGTGATGGCCACCGGCCACGAGAGGCAGAACATGGAACTGTATGTGTAAACACACAAATCCCTGTTCTGCTCTGTGAGGAGTGGCAGATCGTGTGTTCCTAATAGCTAGGAACCACGATCTGTCATTTCCTCTAGTCAGCCCCCTCCCCCTTCAGTTAGAAACATGTAGCAAGGAACACAGTTAACCCCTTGATCTAAGGACCCCCAGATCCCGCCCCCCCCTGTTTGAAATGGTAAGGGGGTACAAAAGTACCCCTACCATTTCACAAAGAAAGTGTAAAAAATTGTTAAAAAACACACTGACACCGTTGGGAAAAGTCCTTTATTAAAAATAAAAAAAATAAAAAAAAAGATTCCAGCAGTGGTAATCCACTCTTGCTATCCTGCGATGGGTGATCTCTTCTCCGGGGTCCAGCGATGGCTGATCTCTTACGACGATGTCCAGCGCAGTGCATCCTGTCTCCATGGAGACACTGCGGGAATCCGTCTTAGCTGAGGAGGATCGGGCCACCCAGGGGAAACCCAGGCTTCCCCAGTGACGTACGGTTGACCCCGCCCCCCCCTCTGATGTAAAGGAAAC
The DNA here is from genome assembly GCA_028564925.1 of Lithobates sylvaticus. NCBI lineage: Eukaryota > Metazoa > Chordata > Amphibia > Anura > Ranidae > Lithobates > Lithobates sylvaticus. Next base: position 187,774,210 of record CM053027.1, on the reverse strand, counting down.
CTGTGTTACATCAGAGGGGGGCGGGGTCACTCATACATCACTGGGGAAGCCCAGCTTTTCCCTTGAGTCAGAGGGGGCGGGGTCACCCTTACATCACTGGGGAAGCCTGGGTTTCCCCTGGGTTTCTCCACGGAGACACAGCTGAGGAGGACCGGGCCACCTGTCACCTGACCCCACCCTTCTCTGACGCAAGGGAAAAGCTGGGCTTCCCCAGTGATGTATGGGTGACCCTGCCCCCCTCTGATGTAACGCAGGTTTCCTTTACATCAGAGGGGGCGGGGTCACCCGTATGTCACTGGGGAAGCCCGGCTTCTCCCTTGAGTTGCGTCAGAGGGGGGCAGGGTCAGGTGACGGGTGGCCCGCTCCTCCTCTAAGACGGAATTCCCGCAGTGTCTCCATGGAGACAGGATGCGCTGCGCTGGACGTCGTCGGAAGAGATCAGCCATCGCTGGACCCCCGGAGAATAGATCAGCCATCGCTGGATAGCAAGAGTGGATTACCACTATCTTTTTTTTTAATTTAATTTAATTTTTTATTAAAGGACTTTTCCCAACAGTGTCTGTGTGTTTTTTAACTATTTTTTACACTTTCTTTGTGAAATGGTAGGGGTACTTTTGTACCCTCTTACCATTTCAAACGGGGGGGGGGGTGGGATCTGGGGGTCCCCTTGTTAAAGGGGGCTTCCAGATTCTGATAAGCCCCCCGCCCGCAGACCACCACAACCACCAGCCAGGGTTGTGGGGATGAGGCCCTTGTCCTCATTAACATGGGGACATGGTGCTTTGAGGGGTCACAGACCCCCAAAGCATCCTCCCAATGTTGAGGGCATGTGGCCTGGTACGGTTCAGGAGGGGGGGGCGCTCTCTCCTCCCTCCCTCTTTTTCTGCGGCCTGCCAGGTTGTATGCTCGGATAAGGGTCTGGTATGGATTTTGAGGGGGACCCCCACTCCATTTTTTTTTGGCGCGGGTTCCCCTTAAAATGCATACCAGACCTGAAGGGCCTGGTAATTGAATTTGGGGTGAACCCCACTCTGTTCTCTGTATTACGGGAGCCGACAATTCATTATAGCGAGTGATTTTAAATGCTTTTTTTCCTGCAAAAATTACACTTTGTGCAGGGACAGTTCTAAGCACGGGAAACATGTGCCCCTTTACAGGCATACTATAGACACCCCCCAGGTACGAAATTTAAAGGAATATTACACTTTTATTGTTTCACTTTAAGCATTATTAAAATCACTGCTCCCGAAAAAACGGCTGTTTTTAAAACTTTTTTTTGCATTGATACATGTCCCCTGGGGCAGGACCCAGGTCCCCAAACACTTTTTATGACAATAACTTTCATATAGGCTTTTAAAATGTGCACTATCCTGCTGTAACTAGCCATCAGATGATGAGTACACTGTAGTCATAAAGGGATGGACATGGTCAGCAACAATACTCAGGTAGGCCGTGGCATTAAAAAACAATGCTCAATTGGTACTAAGGGGCCCAAAGTGTCCCAAGAAAATCTCCACCACACCATTACACCATTACCACCGGCCTGAACCGTAGATACAAGGCAGGATGGATCCATGCTTTCATGTTATTTACAACAAATTCTGACCCTACCATCTGAATGTCGCAGCTGAAATCGAGACTCATCAGACCAGGCAATGTTTTTCCAATCTTCTATTGTCACGATTTAGTAAACCTGTGCAAATTGTAGCCTCAGTTTCCTGTTCTTAGCTGACAGGAGTGGCACCTGGTGTGGTCTTCTGCTGCTGTAGCCCATCTGCTTCAATGTTCGATGTGTTGTGCATTCAGAGATGTTATTCTGCATACCTTGGTTGTAACGAGTGATTATTTGAGTTACTGCTGCCTTTCCATCATCGCGAACCTCGATGTCTGCCCATTCTCCTCTGTCTGTTGACATCAACAAGGCATTTTCGTCCACATAACTTCCGCTTACTGGATATTTTCTCTTTTTCGGACCACTCTCTGTAAACCCTAGAGATGGTTGTGCGTGAAAATCCTAGTAGATCAGCAGTTTTTTAAATACTCAGACCAGCCCGCCGGGCACCAACAACCATGCCACGTTCAAAGTCAATTAAAAGCGGAACTTCAGTAATTTTTTTAAATTTCCACCTATTAATTCTTCAGCCCTTGTGGTTTTAACTTTAGTTAGTAAAACATTTTTTATCTGCCGGTAAATACCTTATACAGCCCACTTCCTGTTTCTTGTCTGGTCATTAGCCTAGGCTTATGACATCATGCACAGCTCTCTCTCTCACTCTTGTGAGAGTTTGCCAGGAAGGGAGGGGGTGAGTCATAGGAGGGCCAATGAGAGATGCAGAGCTGGAGGTGTGAGCTGGAGGTGTGCCTCTGTGTGTCTGTGTAAATCCAGGAAGTGAACAGGCAGCAACTTCAGCTGCCCACAGTTAAAGAGGAACTGCAGTCTACTCACATAATTTGTAATAAAAACATCTTTGCCATTCTTAAGCTTCCCTCCAAACACTCTCCATATAGATTTATATATACTGTGATTCTGTACTTGCCAAATATGATGCAGAAATCTCCCTCCACTGAGTCTGGCTGCAGAAATTTCAACTGTGGGCAGCTGAAGCTGCTGCCTGTTCACTTCCTGGAGGATTTACACAAACACAGTGAGGCACACCTCCAGCTCTGCAGCTCTCATTGGCCCTCCTATGACTCATCCCCCCTCCCTTCCTGGCAAGCTCTCACAAGAGTGAGAGAGAGAGATGTGCGTGATGTCATAATCCTAGCTAATGACCAGACAAGAAACAGGAAGTGGGCTGTATAAGGTATTTATATAGATGGATTTAATAGATGGAAAGTTGAAAAAAATGACTGAAGTTCCACTTTAAAATGGCTGCAGCCAGACTCAGTGCAGTCTTTGATCACTCAGTTCTCACTGCAGAGCCGGCGGGGGACAGATGCAGCATTGGATCGATCCACCTAGGTGAGTATAAATGTTTATTTTTTTAAAATCCTGAACTTCTCTTTAAATACTGATTTAATTTTACATGTTTTTACTATATTTTTGGACTGGCTAAATCAAGTATCTGTGCACAACACACTTTTGTTAAGTTCTTCTAGTTCTTATTAGAAATGGTGCACCATATAGTGGGTAAAAGAATAATTAAAAAAAAAAAAACTAGGCACTGTGCAACCATATTTGCACATTATACACACAGGCTCTTCTTTCTACTTAGGTTTTTTAATGCAGGGATTGTCTTTAACTCTGAGTTGCCACTCTGCCTGTGGCCATCATTCTGGTGAAGTCTGCATAGCTCCCAACTGTCCCTGAGTTTGAGGGACTGTCCCTGATTTGGAGCAAAGTCCCTCTGTCTCTCATTCCTCCTCATTTGTCCCTCATTTTGGTCTGATCTATATAGATGTACAGTTGTGCTTATAAGTTTACATACCCTGGCAGAATTTATGATTTTTTGGCCATTTTTTAGAGAATATGAATGATAACACAAAAACTTTTCTTTCACTCGTAGTTGGTGTTTGGCTGAAGTAATTTATTATCAATCAACTGTGTTTACGCTTTAAATTTTTTTTTAATGGCAACAGAAACTACCCAAATGACCCTGATCAAAAGTGTACATACCCTGGTTAATTTGGCCTGATAACATGCACACAAGTTGACACAAAGGGGTTTGAATGGCTATTAAAGGTAACAATCCTCACCTGTAATCTGTTTGCTTGTAATTAGTGTGTGTGTATAAAAGGTCAATGAGTTTCTGGACTCCTGACAGACCCTTGCATCTTTCATCCAGTGCTGCACTGACATTTCTGGATTCCGAGTCATGGGGAAAGCAAAAGAATTGTCAAAGGATCTGCAGGAAAAGGTAGTTGAACTGTATAAAACAGGAAAGGGATATAAAAAGATATCCAAGGAATTCAGAATACCAATCAGCAGTGTTCAAACTCTAATCAAGAAGTGGAAAAGAAAAGAAAGAAAGAAAGGGCTCACCAACCTTGTGCATTATCCTTAGATATATTTTATTAAAAGTTAAATAAAAAACTACTCACAAACGTATTGGAAGAAAACTTGCGATACAAATAATCTCCAGACGACAGCAATTGCTCTAAGTGACAACATTTAAAGCAATTGTTACCTCAGAAAAAAGGATCCTGCTTCTTTAACCACTTACGGACCACCCACCCGTGGATATATGTCGCTACTTTGACGTTGAATACTGTTGTTATGGCAGCAGATAGCTGCCATAACCCCAGTATTATTTTCAACAGAGGGGGGTCCGCTTTAAGATAAAAGTGGTCTCCACAGCGGATTCGCAGCAAGATCACTTTTATTGGTGGCGGGAGAGCCGCATCCCGGTCGTCTCCTCTACTTATTGGATCTGTCGGTAGCGGTGGAGACGATCCGATGCTTTCCCCTGATGGGCAGAAAGTCGAGTGAGCCTCCACCCTATGCCCTTGGAGGACGGGAGCGACGTCAATCGTCACTTCCGCCCTCTGGCCTTAAAGGTACAATTTAAAAAAAAAGTTTGTTTTTTTCTTTTGCTTTTAAACCGCTTCCCGACCGCCTCGCGCAGATATACTGCGGCAGAATGGCACGGGCAGGCAAAATCACGTACCTGTACGTGGCCCTTTAATTGCCTGCCCGTGGGTTGCTCGCGCGCCGCCAGTGGCGCGCTCGCGACCCGGTCGGGAGCTCCGTGACCCCGGCCGCGGGACCAGCGGACCCGATCGCCGCTGGTGTCCCACGATCGGGTCACAGAGCTGAAGAACGGGGAGAGGTCTGTGTAAACAAACCTCTCCCCGCGCTTCCTACTCTGCCTGTCATTGATCGGCTGTTCCCGGTCATTGGGAAAGCCGTTCAATGACGCCACCCCTCCCCTCCCCCTAGTGGTTAACTCTTTCACTACAACTGTCATTTATACAGGAATCAATGCATTTAAATAGAATGGATTGCTGTATAAATGACAATGGTCCCAAAAATGTGTCAAAAATGTCCGATGTGTCCGCCATAATGTCGCAGTCACAATAAAAATCGCTGATTGCCGCCATTACTAGTAAAAAAAAAAATATTAATAAAAATGCTATAAAACTATCCCCTATTTTGTAAACGCTATAACTTTTGCGCAAACCAATCATCAATAATCGCTAATTGCGATATTTTTTACCAAAAATATGTAGAAGAATACGTATCGGCCTAAACTGAGGAAAAAAAATGTTTTTTTTATATATTTTTTGGGGATATTTATTATAGCAAAAAGCAAAAAATATTGTATTGTTTTTAAAATTGTCGCTCTATTTTTGTTTATAGCGCAAAAAATAAAAACCACAGGGGCGATCAAATAACACCAAAAGAAAGCTCTATTTGTGGGAAAAAAAGGACACCAATTTTGTTTGGGAGCCACGTCGCACGACCGCGCAATTGTCAGTTAAAGTGACGCAGTGCCGAATCGCAAAAAGGGGCCTGGTCCTTTGGCTGCCAATTGGTCCGGGGCTGAAGTGGTTAAGGAGAATTAAAGGATAACTAAAGGTTAGTTTTTTTATTTTTTTTAAACAAACATGTCATACTTACCTCCTCTGTGCAGTTGGTTTTGCCCTGACCATCCTCTTCTGGGGTCCCTCAGCGGCGCTCCTGGCTCCTCCTCTTCTCGAGTGCCCCGTTGGAGAGCCGCTCTCCCTCAAGGCACTCATGCGGGCACGCTCCCGTGTCCTACTGCATCTATTGACACAGACAGCAGGACTTGGCCCTGCCCCCCAGCTCCCACGCCCTTGGATTTGATTGACAGCAGCGGGAGCCAATGGCTGCGCTGCTATCAATCTATCCAATCAGGATCCGAGACACGGGCTCCAATTTTTTTTTTTAAAAAGGACAGTGTAAAAATACGAAGTAAAATAAATAATGGCTGCTGAGCCCGGACACCGTGGTCAGTTTACGTGCCTCCTTCATCCGCAGCCCTGCTCTCCTTTGTCTGTGACCTCCTCGCCCCACCCCTCCCTGCCTGTCAGCTAGTACCAGGGCCGCCCCCACCCCCCACCCACCCTGCTAGTATCATAAGATATTTTTGTTGCTACCATCCTCTATGCAATATTAAATGATGTGCTGCACTGCATGTGTTTTCTAAAAAATCGTCCGTCTCTCTCCTCTTCTGCTCTCCTCCTCCTGGCTGAGGTCAGCGGGGGTCTCTCGGCTCTGCCCACTTTCCTGTGAGATCGAGAGAGAAGAGAGATAGCCGAATAAGGTATTTAGTGACAGATATTTTAGAAAACACATGCATTGCAGCACATTATTTAATCTTACTGTAGGGGTTGTAGCAACAACACCAAGTGGGTTAACAACCACTTTAACAGCCTTTAACAGTTCCTTAAACTATTGCAGGAGTAGAAGGTAGTTTTTGTATAGAGTTAGGAACCCCTTAACTGGCAAACTGAATAAAATTGTTGTGTTATGTAAATCAGTGTTAAATATGAATGTCTTTTTTTTTTTAAATACACACACACATATTAAAGCGGTAGTAAATCGCAAAAAAAAAAACAATCAAAAAAAAACTGGCAAGACAATAGCATAATGTACTAGCATGTATCGCATACTAGCACATTATGAAATGCTTACCTTAGAACAAAGCTCCGCAGCTCGCCCGGTCACCTGGCTGACATGTTCCCTCTGCGTTTCTTCCGGGTTCAGACATGCGTGCAGAAGTCCTCCGTTCCGGCAAGTTCCGGCATGGGCCAACAGACCTTCAGAGTGCATGTGCCGCTGACGTCAGCAGCTGCATAAAGGGTGAATATCTCCTGAACCATGCAGGTTTAGGAGATATTCATTGTACCTACAGGTAAGTCTTATTATAGGCTGCCGCTTACCTGTAGGTAAAAATGACCAGGCTGGCAATACAACAGCTTTAAGGCTTTAAAGAGAGTTTAAACTCTCAATTTTGTAACTTTTTCAGCTGCTGATTTAACCACTGCAATACTGGGCACTAGTTTCACCCCCTTCCTGCCCATTTCATTTTTCAGCTTTTTTTTTTTTTTGAGACAAATAGAGCTTTCTTTTGGTGGGATTTAATCACCAATGTTTTTTTTAGTTTTTTTTGTAAACAGACAAAAAAAATACAAGAATTTTGAAAAAAATAATAAATTTTATGTTTTTGTTTCTGTAATAACATTTTTCGAAATAAGTGATTTTTCTTCTTTAGACCCCTTTCACACTGGGCGCTTTGCAGGCGCTACAGTGCTAAAAATAGCGTCTGCAAAGCGCCCTGAAACAGCCGCTGCTGTGTCTCCAGTGTGAAAGCCCTCGGGCTTCCACACTGGAGCGGTGCGCTTGCAGGACGATGATAAAACTCCTGCAAGCAGCATCTCTGGAGCGGTGAAGGAGCGGTGCATACACCGCTCCTGCCCATTGAAATCAATGGGGCAGCGTGGCTATACCGCCGGCAATTCGCAGCTTTGCGGGTGGTTTTAACCCTTTTTCGGCCGCTAGCGGGGGTTAAAACCGCCTGCTAGCAGCTGAATAGCGCTGCTAAAACGATGGTAAAGTGTAGCTAAAAATAGCGCCGTTTTAATGGCGCCCGCACCGGCCCAGTGTGAAAGGGGCTTTACTGATGAGACTGCACTGATGAGGCTGACCTAATTGGCACTGGTGAGGCTGCATCAGGGCTGGACTGGGACAAAAATTTGGCCTTGGACTTCATCCAGACCGGCCCACTGTAATTTTGCAAGCATGCACAAAAACAGTATGTAAACTATACGCAATTGCGCAAAAAAAAAAATAAGTGAAAACATTCCACTATTGGGCATAGGACATGGCATAGCCACACCAGTGCCCATTAATGAAGCCTCACCAGTGCCCAGATTTTCTCGAAGGAAGCAAAGGGACCCAGGAATACAAAAAAAACTATACAAAAACAATGAAGGTTCTAACTCCTTGTCATTCTCCAAGTATAAAATAATAGAAAAGGTCCTGGCTAGCACTTTTTTTAATGCAAAAAAAAAAAAGCTTTCAAAATATACTTTGTAATCATACAGTATATGCATATGGAGGCATCTATATTTGGTTAATAAATAATCAGGTTCCGTTTCTGACTTTAAAATGCTACCTAACTTTTGTACTTTGCTACTCTTTCTCACGCTGCACTTGATGTGTGGTTGACATCTTACCACAACAGCTGTTAGGCAGGGAGGCTAAATACACATGGAATTATACATAGAGCTCCCTCTGTAGGTAAGTCTACAAACTTATACACAGTATTTCACAAAAGTGAGTACACCCCTCACATTTTTGTAAATATTTTATTATATCTTTTGATGTGACAACACTGAAGAAATGCTACTTTGCTACAATGTAATGTAGTGAGTGTACAGCTTGTATAACAGTGTAAATTTGCTGTCCCCTCAAAGTAACTCAAAACAATTGGGCCCAAAGTGTCAATAATTTGTGTGGCCACCATTATTTTCCAGCACTACCTTAACCCTCTTGAGCATGGAGTTCACCAGAGCTTTACAGGTTGCCGCTGAAGTCTTCTTCCACTCCTCCATGATGACATCTCGGAGCTGGTGGATGTTAGAGACCTTGCGCTCCTCCACCTTCCATTTGACGATGCCCCACAGATGCTCAATAGGGTTTAGGTCTGGAGACATGCTTGGCCAGTCCATCACCTTTACCCTCAGCTTCTTTAGCAAGGCAGTGGTCGTCTTGGAGGTGTGTTTGGGATTATGTTGAAATACTGCCCTGAAGGGAGGGGATCATGCTCTGCTTCAGTATGTCACAGTACATGTTGGCATTCATGGTTCCCTCAATGAAGTGGAGCTCCCCAGTGCCGACGGCACTCATGGAGCCCCAGACCATGACACTCCCACCACAATCCTTGACTGTAAGCAAGACAAACTTGTCTTTGTACTCCTCACCTGGTTGCCGCCACACACGATTGACACCATCTGAACTGAATACATTTACCTTGGTCTCATCAGACCACAGGACATGGTTCCAGTAATCCATATCCTTATGCCCCATACACACGGTCAGACATTCCGACCACAAAGTCCGTCAGATTTTTTCAGACGGATTTTGTCCGAAACTTGTGTTACACACACGGTTGGACAAAGTTGTCGGAAAATCCGATCATTCCGAACAAGGTGACGTACATCACATACGACGGGACTACGTAGAGGCCAGTAGCCAATAGCTTTTGTCTCCAAATTTCTTCTGAGCATGCGTGGCACTTTGTGCATCGGAATTCTATACACGCGATCGGAAAAAGTCTGATCGGATTTTGTTGTCGGAAAATTTTAGATCCTGCTCTCAAATATTTTTCGTCGGAAATTCTGACGGAAAAAGCCCGCTAGATCCCACACACGATCTGATTTTCCGACAACATAATCCGATCGGACTTTTTCCATCGGAATATCCGACCGTGTGTACAGGGCATTAGTCTGCTTGTTTTCAGCAAACTGTTTGCAGGCTTTCTTTGTATCATCTTTGGAAGAGGGATGGAGATAATTCTGGGTGGGGATACATTGTGGAGAGTGATGGATGATTCTGGGTGGGGATGAGGATGATGAAGTTGCATTGTGAAAATGGATAAGGATGACTCTGGGTAGGGATGAGAGTTACATAGTGAAGAGGCTCTCCACAATATAACTCTCATCCCCACCCAAAGTCATCCTTATCCATTTTCACAATTCAGACATGATACAGGAGATGGTCAGAGACTGAGGACATAGTACAGGAGATGGTCAGAGACTGAGGACATAGTACAGGAGATGGTCAGAGACTGCAGACATAGTACAGGAAATGGTTAGAGACTGAAGACACAGTACGAGAGATGGTCATAGACTGCAGACGTAGTAAATGAGATAGTCAGAGACTGCAGACATGATACAGGAAATGGTCAGAGACTGCAGACATACTACAGGAGATGGTTAGAGACTGCAGACATAGTACAGGAGATGGTCAGAGACTGAGAACATGATATAAGAGATGGTCAGAGACTGCAGACATGCTAGAAGATAGAAGAGCACTAGGGGGCCAGAGAGCACTGGGGGGGGGGCACCACAGGGGGCTGGAGAGCACTGGATATTGGACAGCGTGGGGGGTGGAGAGCACTGGAGGAGCTGAAGGGCACTGGGGGAGCTGGAGAGCATGGGGGGGGGGGTCTGGAGAGCACTACGGTGGCTCGAGAGCACCAGGGATTGGAGAGCATGGGGGGTAGAGAGCAATGGGGATTGGAGAGCGTAGGGGGTAGAGAGCACCGGGGGAGGGGGTGTTGAAGAGCATGTGGGGCTGAGAGCACTGGGGGGTGAAAAGAGATAACTGGGGGAACTGAATAGCACTAGGGGGGGACTGGATAGAACTGGGGGGGCACGTGGTGGCAGTGAGAACTCGTGGGGGCGCCGAAGATCACTGGGGAGTCGGACAGCACTAGGGGGAACTGGAGAGCACTGGGGGGGAAAGGGAGCACAGGGGCGAACTGGAAAACACCAGAGGGAACTGGAAAGCACTGGGGGGGGGGACTGTAAAGCACAGTGGGGGCTGGATAGCACTGGGGGGAGCACGGGGGGCGGAGAGCACTGGGAGGAACTGGAAAGGACTGGGGGGGGACTGAAAAGCACTGGGTGAGCACAGGGGGCAGAGAACACTGGGGGATCTGAAGAGCATGGGGGGCAGCAACAGAAGCTGGATAGGAGGAGTGGCGGCGTCAACAGGTGATGGGATCGGGATTCATCGCAGCTCCTTCCCCCTTCACGCCATCATAGGGCAGCTGGGTAGTTTCAGCTCCCTGCCATGCCTGCTGAACTGAATAGGCGGGATGAGCAGCGTGGGCTGAAGGAGCAGCCCAGCTGCTTTCCCCACATGGACATGCGGCATTGCGGGCACCTCTGGGCAGCGCCAGCCAGACACCCCCCAATCTGTGGCACCCCACTGATTGCATCCCGCAGAACGTGGCTGCTAACAGGAACGGCGTTCCTGCTGCAGAAAAAGTGCAGGAACTCGATTCCCATACGTTCCCGCAGCACTCGACCCCTGATGATATACCAATATCTATATACGTTATCAGGTATGTGGGTGGTGTATGACTATATTAAATCTATATTATGGGCCTATGGGATTTGTTCAATTCCTGGATACTGAATAAAACTAATGTGTTGATCCTTACAGCCTACCCTCCGGCTATTGGTATCATTGAGAGTCTACCTCCTGTTATAAATGGTGATTTACTTCTGATCATCTGGGAGATTTCCATTTGTAGACAGCCGGTTATCTGTGAGGTAGCTATATGTGTATTATGCATAGGTCCTATGGATATAGCAAACAGCTTAAAAGTTTCATATTATGTGTTCTCTGTTATGAAATGTCTGATTGATAGGTTTTATCTTCATAGTGAGACCTGTTTCCTTTCAACCAAAACCCTGTGTGTCCTGAAGAAGCAATAGCAAAACGCGTTGACGCACAGGGGCTCACTAGCATCTATTCTGCGTAAATTTTTTGTCAATATGTATTGTATGCTTTTAACTCTTTTTCTATATATGACCTATCTGTTGTAATATTGTTTGTTAATAAAATCGTTTTATTATACTTTTGTCCCTTGCCTGGAAAGTCCGAACGAGGACCTTAGGGGTGTACTCACTTTTGTTGCCAGCGGTTTAAACATTAATGGCTGTGTGTTGAGTTATTTTGAGGGGACAGCAAATTTACACTATTATACAAGCTGTACATCCACTACTTTACATTGTAGCAAAGTGTCATTTCTCCAGTGTTGTCACATGAAAAGAAATAATAAAATATTTACAAAAATTTGAGGAGTGTACTCACTTTTGTGAGATACTGTATGAATACAAAAACAAAACTATGAAAAAGCAAATATATCAAAGTGTAAAAGTCACAAATGTTTTAAGATAAAGTAATACATGGAAATATGTTTAGTCCAAATATACAGTAATATACATTCCCTTTAACAGACAGCTTGTCAGCCCCAGCCCAAAACCATTGAGGAAGTAAATGACCATTTCAGTCTGAGCAGGAAGGAAGAGGTCACCATTTGCTCAGAATAACATTAATTGCTAAGGTTTATGAGCAGGACTTACAAACCAATGTAAAAAGCTGACATTATTGGCTAGAGCGTGTTTGGGCAGATTTTAGTTAATTGACTGATATACAGAGAAATTAAAGGTCTTTTCTATACGCAGACTGAAAACTGTTCAATTCATAATGAGGCAAAAACACTGACCAGAATAAAAAGGGTGACACTAAAAAAACTGAAGGAAGTCGATAAAAACACAAGATGGGCCATGTGAAAATAATCAATAATAAAGTCCCAGGCTGGATTTCTATCATTAGAGCCTGTAGGCACGCAACTTTTTATGCCCAAAGAAACCCTGCAAAAAAGATTTATTGCTATCAAAGGTAAGAAAAAGACATAAAAAAACATCATTTATACATTAGCATCAAAGCTATAAAAACAAAAGGACCATCTCTGGACAGGTGGTGCAAATCCACCCAAGTTGTAGAAGCACTGAGAATGCTGTAATACAGCTGGGATGATATCCCCGGGTCTAAATGACCTATGAAAAGTGACCCAAATGTTGAGTCAAGGTAAAACTGTTATTCCAAAAAGGGAGGATAGATGTGGTCATACCATGAAGTAAAAGCTATGAGATGATATGAATAGTTCTCCTGAACTGCACTGAAGAACTGTGGACAAGTGGATGATTGTATTACGGTAGAAGGTGGCTGTAATGAAGTGGGGGAGCATTGCTGGGTAACAGTGGTCAAGCGGAGGTATGCAAATGGAATAGTGATAATTTTGGATGACCAATAAGGTATTGTGATGCCGCGTACACACGTGCAGACTTTTGCCGGCGGACCTAGTCCAGCGGACAATCCCGCCGGACTTTCCAGCTGGGTCCGCCGGACTTTCCGAGCGTGTGGACTTGCCCACACACGTGCGGACTTGCCCACACACGCACGGACGGATAATCCGCCGGCCAAAGTCCGCGGGACTTTTGAAAATGAACGGATGCTGGGACTGTGACATCACAAGGGGGCAGGGTCACCATGTGACATGAGCATGTGACCCTGTCCCCATGTCCCTATATAAGTCCCAGCGCAGCGCGCCTCTGCCATTCCGGGCAGAGAGAGCATCGGGTCAACATCGGAAGAAGAAGAAGAACAAGAAGAAGGACAAGAAGAAGAAGAAGGCGCCGGCGGCGCGGAAGACGACGACCGCCGCAAGAACAGAAAAGACCCCCGGAAGACCCCCGAAGGCGGATCGAGACCCCCAGACGACGGCGGCGACGACGAAGAAGGTAGCCGGACTTCTCCGCTCGTGAAAGAGCTAGGTAAAAGAGCAGAAGAGAGCGGAGGAGTCCGGCGAGAAGACCCCCAAGACGGAAGACGCCGGAGCAGTGCAATAAAATATTTTTTCAAAAGTGTGTGTGTTTTTGTACTTTACATTTTACACCTTAGGTGAATGGGTAGGGGTACATCGTACCCCATACTCATTCACATAGGGTGGGGGGCCGGGATCTGAGTGCCCCCTTATAAAAGGGGGCTCTCAGATTCCGATAAGCCCCCGTCCGCAGACCCCGACAACCAACGGCCAGGGTTGTCGGGAAGAGGCCCTTGTCCTCATCAACATGGGGACAAGGTGCTTTGGGGTGGGGGGGGGGCCGCACGGCCCCCCTTTCCCCAGGGCACCCCCCATGTTGAGGGCACGCGGCCTGGTACGGCTCAGGAGGGGGGGGGCGCTCGTTCGTCCCCACCCCTTTCCTGGCCTGCCTGGCTGCGTGCTCGGATAAGGGTCCGACATGGATTTGGGGGGACCCCCACGCCGTTTTTCGGCGTGGGGATTCCCTTTAAATCCATGACAGGTGACAGAGCTAGCGCGCCGGCATTTACTGCCTACGCTAGCTACGTAACCTGAAGTCACGTGCTAAATGAACGGACCTGCCGATGAGCGGCAAGTCCCTTCATTTTCAAAAGTACGGCGGACTAGCCTACTAACGGCGGGATTGTCCGCCCGACTGCCAAGTCCAGCGGATAATTTTAAAACCAAACTTAAAACTTTGGCGCCAAAAAGTCCGCCGGACTTTGGCGCCAAAAAGTCCGCCGGCGCCTACACACGAGGGGATTATCCGCTGGACTTCAGTCCAGAGGATAATCCCGCGGGATTGTCCCTTCGTGTGTACGCGCCCTGTGGCTCGCTGGAACCATAGAAACATAGTCATCCTTGGCCTCCCTCTTACTGTACCAATTAGAGTCCCTATACAGACTTGCTCTCTAACCCCAAATGAAACAGCAAAATGAAGAGGTAATCCTTTCCAGAAAATGATAGTCCTTCCCAAAGAGTGGTAAATATATTGATACTTATCAGCTTGTGATTTAGTCCACAGGTCCAGGGTCGATGGTAGATTTATCCCTTGTCTTTGAAAGCAGCAACCTTGCAAGGTATGTAGAACCATGTACGGCCAATCTCTGGACTATAGGTTTTTGACCCATATATGGTTCTACATACCTTGCAAGGTTGTAGAGGACTATCATTTTCTGTTTCTATGGTTCCAGCGAGCCACACAGTACCGTATCGATTATCCAAAATTATCACTATTCCATTTGCATACCTCCTCTTGACCACTGTTACCCAGTAACGCTCCCCCACTTCATTACAGCCACCTTCTACCATAATAAAATCATCCACTTGTCCACAGTTCTTCAATACAGTTCAGGAGAACTATTGATGTCATCTCATAGCTTTTACTTCATGGTATGACCACATCTATCCTCCCTTTTTGGAATAACAGTTTTACCTTGATTCAACATTTGGGTTACTTTTCATAGGTCGTCTAGACCCGGGGATATCATCCCAGCTGTATTACAGCATTCTCAGTGCTTCTACAACTTTTGGATTTGCACCACCTGTCCAGAGATGGTCCTTTTGTTTTTATAGCTTTGAAGCTAATGTATGTATGATGTTATTTAATGTCTTTTTCTCACCTTTGATATCAATAAATATTTTTTACTAATCATGTTTGTATGGTAAGTGAAGTTCCATAGATATGAGCTACCATAAGGTTGGTTGAGCTAACAGGTTTTTGTAGGCATTTCTACTCTTAACGTTTTTGAGGGTATCCAATCCCCATACGTGAGTACTGTTTAACCCCTTTTGACACATTAATATGGTAGGTGGCACCTTGAGGGTCCAGTAATATTCTTAGTGTATCACTAGCAGTAATCACTGTGTTCTCCCGGTAGGGACGCCCCCCCCCCCCCCCACTGGGAGAACACAATAGCTTGTTTCCCCCCAAATTCCCCCTCCTAGCACAAATCCTCTTCCGTATTCTAGCACAAATTCACACACCCTCATCCCGGCACAAACCCTTCTTTCCCTTGTTCAGAATCCTGCAGTACAAATCCTCCCTCCCCAATCTCTTTTCCTAAAACAAATTCCTTCCCCTTAAATCCCCATCCCAGAACAAATCCTAACCCCACTTCTAGCACAAATCCTCCCCCCAAACCCCCCCTTCCAGCCAACTCTCATAGAGGGGGAGATCGCAGTCTGTAGGACCCTGGGCACCTCACAAAAGATGCAGGTCAGGCGTCCTGGGTGCCCATGATAGCACTCCCTTTGCCAGGCAAGTTAGTGGAGCCAAGAGAACTGGGCTCCAGGATACAGCTGGGATTTAAATCAAATCTTGGAAAGGTCCCAGCGAATCCAGGACGGTTGGGAGGTATGGTTACCTGGTAAAAAAAAAAAAAGAAACTTAACAAAGGAAACTACCGAAGCTATCACATCCAATGAATAATAAACTGCAATATATTACATTTTTCTTGGGTTTGGAGAAACTTAATGTGTTTGTAAACACATGAAATATGAACAAAGCCCATCCCTCTATAGTGTGGACTCGCCCCACTTACGAGCTCTAATCTATCTGCTGCTTCATTCCTCTGCTAAGTTTTTTTGACACTAAGAGAAAATTGGTGACAGGGGAGGGACCTCCAGCAGATTTAGAGCTTCAGCTCTGTTCATGTGAGATGTGTGAGGGGGAAGGGGGGTGTCTCTTCCTTCCAATCAACTCTCAAGCCCCATACACACACGCAGATTATCCGAGGACCAGGTCCGTCGGATCATGTCCTTTGTACTTTGTCCGATGTTGGTTTTGCGTACACACGGTCGGACAAAGTTGTCGGAAAATCTGATCATTCTGAACGTGGTGACGTTTGTTGCGTACGACGGGACTAAGTAGAGGCTAGTAGCCAATAGCTTTGGTCTTGTAATGTGATCTGAGCATGCGTAGCACTTTGTCCGTCGGAATTCGCTACACACGATCGGATTTGGTGTGATCGGACTTTGTTGTCAAAAAATCTATCCAGCAGGAGATAGGACTTGGTCCGTCGGACAATCCGATGGAAACTGTCCGATGGTGCCTACACACGGTCGGAATTTCCGACAACATTGTCCGATAGGACAGAATCCATCGGAAAATCCGACCGTGTTTATGGGGCTTCAGAGCTCTCCTCACTGAGCTCTGCAGAGTGTAATCTCAGCTCTCAGAAAAGACTGCAGATAGACAGATACAATTTATGTAGGCGGATTTGTTTCATTTCTGTTTATCACCTGAGGCCAGTCACTTCACTCGGTATACGGTATGCAAGGGTTTACAACCACTTTAATGTTGGAAGAGCAACAGCAGGTAGATTTCTATACTGTGAACTAAATACTGTATGCATTAGGCCTCATGCACACGAGACGCAGTTAAACGCGCGTTCAGAGGCAATTGGACACTTTTTTCAACTGCACCTGAACGCATGCAATGTTATCCTATGTGTCCATGTACACAGTCTATTTTTTCCCCGTTTTTATGCAGTTGCGTTTAACCTCGTTTTTCCAGAAGCAAAAAAAATGCGTTCAGACACTTTGCTTTTCCGCGTTTCAGACGCAAAACGCAGCTAAACGCGTCTAAACGCGGCTAAACGCAGGCACCTGTGTTTAGCCGCGTTTGCGTTTATAAGCCTTTTTAAAAGGAACCCAATTTTTTGGACCAGAAAACTCAGAAATATGATGGTAAACCATAAAAAATACTAAAAAAATTTGTTTAAAATGTCGTAATTAGTTTAGAGTTCATAGAGCATATATACTGACTGATGCATACATGTTTGTGAAATATCCAACGGACATTCGCTGTGCCATCAACGGATGGGTCCAATATCGACAAGCTCTGATTCTGGACCTCTCATGCAAATTTGCGACGACATTGCTGCCGCATCAAGAGCAACATCAGGAGCATTTCCTGACATATATTCAATATGGGATCCATTTAAAAAAAAAAAACACAGAAAGAGAGGCAAATGCAAGTGTACAACTGATCTCTCTGCTGCTCACTCTGATCAAAATGGCAGAAACATTTAATAATACATGCTTTCTGAGCTTGGGGAGGGTCTATATGATGTTATCTTTACAAATGCTTATAGACGCAAACGCGTCTAAGCGTGTCTAAACGCGTCTAAACGTGGCATGAAAACACAGCAAAACGCGCTTTTTTAAACGCAGGTTTCTGCTTTTTAAAACACGCGTTCAGCAGAGTTTGCATCTGCGTCTCGTGTGCATGGGGCCTTATACTTATCTATGCAGCGGGTGGTGCTGAAGTATTATAGTGTAATGTGTATTCTATCTATGATATGGCAGGATGTACATCTATCTAAATTCAGTGTACTTGTTTTTATTTGGTTCCTGTTTCATGTTTCTCATCCTTTAAACACATGCATTGCCAATCCTCCATGAAAGTAAAGCATATTGCTGTATGCAAGAAGCTTCCAGTGCATTTATTCAATACTCGGCACAACATTTAAACCATTTTAAATTCTGTTTTGTAGGCTTTACCTGCTGTACATTGGTGATGTGCTTCATATGACTTCTGACCTTGTCCTTACCCGTAAGTAAAACCTTTAAAATTTCTGGTGTATTCAGCATTATATTTTGTTGTAGGTACTAAAGCATTGCAGTGCTTTTTTACCAAAACGTATTAATGGTTAAGGACTAGTTCACACCAGAACGCGGTGTAGGAAACCTGTGTTCCGCATACGTTTCCGCACCACATTCATAACACACTGCATTTGCGATCTGCAGCCGGTGTCAGCGCAATGCTAACAACACCTCAAGCATAAGGTGACCAGATTTTTAAAATTAAATCCGGGGACGTATTTTTTTTTTTAACTAGTAATGGCAGCAATCAGCGACTCATAGCGGGACTGCGATATTGCGGCGGACAAATCGGACACTAATGCCGCGTACACACGACCGTTTTTCGTGTGACTTCCACTGAAACTGTCTTGCCTACACACGATCACACCAAAGTTCGACCGTCTAGAACACGGTGACGTACAAATAGCCAATAGCTGCCGTCTCGTACTTGCTTCAGAGCATGCGTCGTTTTTGGTCCGTCGGAACAGCATACAGACGAGCGGTTTTCCCAATAGGAATTGGTTCCATCTGAAATATTTAAAACATGTTCTATTTCTCTATTTTCGAAAAAAAAAGTCTGATGAGGCACACACACGATCGGAATATCCAATGAAAAGATTCTATCAGACTTTTTCTGTTGGACATTCCGCTCGTGTGTATGCGGCATTAGTGACACTTTTGACACTTTGTGGGAACCAGTGACACTAATACAGTGATCGGTGCTAAAAATATGTACTGTCACTGTACTAATGACACGGGCTGGGAAGAGGATAACATTTAGGGCAATCAATGGGTTAAATGTGTGCCTAACAAGTGTTTTCTCACTGTGGGGGAGGTGCTTTTACTAAGGGAAAACATAGATCCCTGTACCTGCTTTGCAGGAACACAGGATCAATGTCTTCCACACTGACAGAATGGCGAACTGCCTTGTTTACATAGGCAGAGCACTAGGCGAGTCCGCCGGATCCGCTGATTGGCTCTGATACCCAGAAATGCAGGATCACGTATATAAGTGATCCTGCGCAGCGCAACCACCCTGTAGCAGTAAATCTGCTATCAGGCGATCAGCAACTGGTTAAGATCATCAGCATTATGATAACTCACAGGCAGCAGGCACTCTATCATGGCTCTGGCTGGCTCTGTCACAGTGTGTCACATAACATGGCTGCTGGGTGCAGATTTTGTTAACTTCTGACCAATAAGTGCCTGCTGCCTGAGAGTTCTGATACCATCCATTATGCCAGAGAGGCAGACACAGTGCAATGTAGTCTATTCATAGACACCCCCAAAGCACACCTGTGTTGAAGCCTTGAAGGCACTGGCAGCCCCACGATTGGATCTGCTTCCCCTCTATTACTGCTGCTGGACATCGTCAGCTGAGCTCAGTTGCCTCTCTCTGCCCGTTGCCGCCTCCGCCTGCCTCCCAGCCTCTCAGGTCTCACTCTCCGGGCCCCGACTACTACTCGGTGGGGAGCAGAGGAAAATGAATCTGCCGGGGGAGGCAAGGAGATAAGCAGGCAGGCAGCTGGCCGGGATTTGAGCCAAGGCAGAAGAACATGTGAGCGGAGCTGAATGGGCATGTGCCGGAAACTGAAGAAATAGTTCATCCGATCTGACCATCACATCATCATCAGAAAGGGACACAGATAATGGAAAAAATACACCCCCCTAAACTAGTAGGAGCGCGGGTGTGTAATTCAGATTTTTTATTTTTTTTATTCTGCACTGACTTACTTTGAAAATTGCCCCAGCTCCTGTGGAAGTCAAATCCAGGGACAAAACTGGGGACAGAATTGGTCTGGGGACAGTGTCCTCAATCAGGGGACTGTACCCTGAAACCGGGGACATCTGGTCACCCTACTCAAGCAGTGTGTTTGCCTGCACCGGATCGCATAGCACAGAAGTACCATGCGATCCCATTGCTCTGTGTTTTGTAAAGTTGCACATGCACTACTTTTCTGTGGTCTGGTGCAATTTCATCCCATTCAAAGGATCTCCAGAACTAGTGTCCCCATTAGAAGATTTCTACTCTATACCTGTTCTGGGGACAACTCAAAATATGGGATTTTCTTTCACTTTTACTCTTGGTAATAATAGCAAACATAACTAATAAAAAGGGTGAATCACCCTATCGGAGATACAGACAGCGTTAAAAACCCAACAGGTGTTTTGCCATTAGTTATACTTTAAAGTTAACTCCAGAAATAACAGACACACTTCTGCAGCTATGTTTTCATTAATACTTTTTATAAATATAATAAATACACCTGAGTTTAACTTGATATCAGCTTCTTGCAGTTCCTTTACAGCAGAGCTCAGACTGGTGGAGGGATTAGAAACACAAGGAGCCACTCAGTTGTGCTGCAGGGCAAAGGAACATGCTGATATGATGAGAGATTAGAGTGAGATGAGCTCATTAATCTGCTGCTTCTCTTTTCATTGTTCAGTCCCAGGCTAGGGGAGGGAAAAAAATCTAAATTTTACTGAACTGCAGCAGAGAAAAATCAGGTTTCCTTCTCTACCAGACAGGGCTGTGTTTGTGTAGCTAAGCTGTGCGATTCTCAAGACTGGATGGACAGAAATATAAATCCATTGGCAGATAAAACAGATTTCTTATCTGTATTCAGTTTGTGTATTTATCTGTTTGACTTGAGTTCAGCTTTAAAGTGTTACTAAACCCACAACGGTAAAATCAGTCTGTATATGCAGTAAAGCTTGCTGATTATACTCACTGTGGAACCTAAGGGGTTAATCCTCCACATTGTATAAAAAAGCTGTTTGATCCTGGCTCCGCTGACCCCCTTCCACTGACTCCTTATAATTTCCTGATAACACAGAAACTATGGAGTCAGGCTGCACATGCTCAGTTTGGTGTGTATTGCTAGACTGTTTTTTTTTTTTTCTTGGGAGAAAATGTGAATGTGATCAGCACAGGGCCAATCAGCACTGTCTAGTCAGAGGGTCAGAGGTCTTGCAGTCTCATAGGTCAGTCAGAAAACTCCTCCTACAAGCTTTAACCAGTGCTTGACTGGAAACTGTTAGAAGTCACAAGGCTGCTATATACTGCTGATGAGGAAAGGCATTTGGCTGTTTACATTTACTGAAATAATTGGATTTCCATGTTCTGTGTACTGTGGGAGACCAGATATTGTGAATGCAGGGTCCTGGGTTTAGTAACACTTTAAGTCAACCCAAAATAACTTTTTCTCCATTTTGGAGAGACTAAAGCTGGCCCTACATTATACAATTTTCTTATCCAAATTCCTTTAGATTTACCTTCAACTATGTAGTGCAAGGGCCTGCCTGATTGCATTCAAATTGGAAGCGTTTAGGGTTGACCTCATATTACATGGTTTTGGTAAACCTAAAGGAAAATTGTACAAGAAGATTGTATAATGTATGGCCAGCTTTAGGCAGGGTTTGATCTCTAACAGGTTCTGGAACCCTGAAAAGTAAACCTCCCTTTGTGCATGCAATCACTCCAACAGATTTAGCTCAGCTCCATGCTAGATGTTGCTTGTTCATGCTACACCTGCTTATAGGGATAGTGCATTTAATGGTTATTTACTATAAAATGCTTACTGTGCAGGTGATGGGTTGTGCACAGTGCAAAAAAACAAAGGAAGAAAAAACAGAGGAAGCCGTTGGGCAGATGAACTTCAATCAACGCTATTACCCAGACCCCACTACAGCATGCCCAAGCTATGATTTCAACGCTCCAGCCACTAAATCAATATCCCTTTTGAATGGACCTTTTCTGGGAGTACAATCTGGTTTGGGATACCCTCCATCTTCAGGTAATGAGGCTCAATTATTTATACTTATACCATGAGATTACTACACAAAGAACAGGATGGTTTGGCAGTGGACAGGCTCCTGTTACGCTGGCCAAACACTGTGTTTGAGTTGAATGAAAACAATTCAATATATTCCTCTATCCACGCAGCTCTTGTATTCGGACAGCTGGCACCAGCGGCTTTCAGTACACCTGAACAGGTGCTGCATCTCTTTGGATCCAGACGCTGTTTGGCCAACAATTTTCTGCCCGCCCTCCTTTTATTTTTTAAACCAAAGGATGTCCAGAGGGAGGAGCCTGCAGGCCCACCCACTTAGTGATTTTAGGAAATGTCATCAAGAACCAAACAATATTTGAAAAGTTGAAGGCCAACACTTAAAGTGACACTCCAGCCAACTATGTAAACACTGAGTAGCAGGGCTTGTTTTTCTCAGAGAATAGGTGCAGGTACTCCCTTTTCTGAGTCACCCCTCATCTTCGCTCCCTACCCATCTCCAAGCATTGTCCCTTGGTTCCACCGCCAACCCACCCCCCAGTACTGCCCCTTTTAGAGAATGTAGAACAATGTATCATTTTGTGTTGCTAAGTAATTTGTATGCAATTTGTTAATGATAGCAAAAAACAGTAAAAAAGATTCCTGGCAGCCAGCAACAATAGACCCCCCCCTCTAGCAACAATAGATACCCCCCCAAAACAAAATACCCTTACCCCAGCAACAACAGACCACCACCATCATTAACCACTTGCTTACTGGGCACTTAAACACCCTTCCTGCCCAGACCAATTTTCAGCTTTCGGTGCTCTCACACTTTGAATGACAATTACTCAGTCATGCAACACTGTACCCAAATTAATTGTTTGTCCTTTTTTCCCACAAATAGAGCTTTCTTTTGGTGGTATTTGATCACCTCTGGGTTTTTGAATTTTTTGCGCTATAAATGAAAAAAGGCCGAATTTTTTTTTTAAAAAAACCCATTTTTCTTTGTTTCTGTGATAAAATTTAGCAAATTTAGCAAATTATTAATTTTTCTTCATAAATTTTGGCCACAATGTATACTGCTTCATATCTTTGGTAAAAATAACCCAAATTAGTGGATATTATTTGGTCTTTGTGAAAGTTAGAGAGTCTACAAACTGTGGTGCAAATCATACAAAATTGATCACATCTGATGTACTGGTGGCCTATCTCATTTCTTGCCACCCGAACAAGCCAGGAAAGTACAAATACCCACCAAATGACCCCTTTTTTGAAAGTAGACATTCCAAGGTATTTAGTAAGAGGCATGGTGAGCTTTTTGATGTTGTCATTTTTTCCCACAATTCTTTGCAAAATTAATTATTTTTTTTATTTATTTTTTCACAAAATTGTCATTGTAATAGGTTATTTCTCTCACATAGCATGTGTATACCACAAATGACACCCCAAAATAAATTCTGCTACTCCTCCTGAGTATTACGATACCACATGTGTGGGACTTTTCCACAGCCTGGCCACTTAGAGAGGCCCAACATGCAGGGAGCGCCATCACGTGTCCAGGGACGTCCTCCCGGCTGAAGCCGTCTTTCGGCTATAGCATGGGCGCCAAGTGGTTAATAGATCTCCCAGCAAATACATCAATACATAGACCTTCCATCAGCAACCAGCAAAAGACCCCTCCCTTAACAGCAAAAGTACTGTTGTATGTCTTTATTCAACTCTAGGAAGCACAAGCTTTTTTCAACTGTATTATAAGTTGTTGTTTTTGTTTACTAATTCAGGAGGAGCAACCACTTTTATTTCTTTGTACGATTATGATGCACGGACTGAAGAAGATTTAACATTTATAAAGGGAGAGAAATTTCACATCATAAGCAATTCGTATGTAACCCATTAAATACTGATATTTGTATACGTTGTTGTTGTATTATATGCCTAATGCCGCGTACACACGAAGGGACAATCCCGCGGGATTATCCTCTGGACTCAAATCCAGCGGACAATCCCCTCGTGTATGGGCGTCGGCGGACTTTTTGGCGCCAAAGTCCGGCGGACCAAAGTTTTAAGTTTGGTTTTAAAATTATCCGCTGGACTTTGTAGTCCTGCGGACAATCCTGCCGTTAGTAGGCTAGTCTGCCGGACTTTTGAAAATGAACCGACTTGCCGCTCATCGGCAAGTCCGTTCATTTAGCACGTGACTTCAGGTTACGTAGCTAACGTAGGCAGTAAATGCCGCAGCGCTAGCTCCGTAAGCTGGCATGGATTTAAAGGGACTCCCCACGCCGAAAAACGGCGTGGGGGTTCCCCCCAAATCCATGTCAGACCCTTATCCAAGCACGCAGCCTGGCCGGCCAGGAAAGGGGTTGGGACGAGCGAGCGCCCCCCCTCCTGAGCCGTACCAGGCCGCGTGCCCTCAACATGGGGGTGCCCTGGGGAAAGGGGGGCCGTGCGGCCCCCCCACCCCAAAGCATCTTGTCCCCATGTTGATGAGGACAAGGGCCTCTTCCCGACAACCCTGGCCGTTGGTTGTCGGGGTCTGCGGGCGGGGGCTTATCGGAATCTGGCAGCCCCCTTTTATAAGGGGGGCCCTCAGATCCCGGCCCCCCACCCTATGTGAATGAGTATGGGGTACGATGTACCCCTACCCATTCACCTAAGGTGTAAAATGTAAAGTACAAAAAAACACACACTTTTGAAAAAATATTTTATTGCACTGTTCCGCGGGTCTTCTTCCGTCTTGGGGGTCTTCTCGCCGGACTCCTCCGCCATTTACCAAGCTCTTTTACCGAGCGGAGAAGTCCGGCTACCTTCTTCATCGTCGCCGCCGTCGTCTGGGGGTCTCGATCCGCCATCGGGGGTCTTCCGGGGTCTCTTCTGTTCTTGCGGCGGTCGTCGTCTTCCGCGCCGCCGGCGCCGCCTTCTGCTTCTTGTTCTTCTTGTTCTTCTTCCGATGTTGACCCGTCGCTGTCTCTGCCCGGAATGCCAGAGCCGCGCTGCGCTGGGACTTATATAGGGACAGGGTCACATGCTCATGTCACATGGTGACCCCGCCCCCTTGCGATGTCACAGTCCCGGAGGATGCTGGGACTGTGACATCGCAAGGGGGCGGGGTCACCATGTGACATGAGCATGTGACCCTGTCCCCATGTCCCTATATAAGTCCCAGCGCAGCGCGGCTCTGGCATTCCGGGCAGAGACAGCGACGGGTCAACATCGGAAGAAGAACAAGAAGAACAAGAAGAAGAACAAGAAGAAGAAGGCGGCGCCGCCGCAAGAACAGAAGAGACCCCGGAAGACCCCCGAAGGCGGATCGAGACCCCCAGACGACGGCGGCGACGACGAAGAAGGTAGCCGGACTTCTCCGCTCGGTAAAAGAGCTTGGTAAATGGCGGAGGAGTCCGGCGAGAAGACCCCCAAGACGGAAGAAGACCCCCGAAGCAGTGCAATAAAATATTTTTTCAAAAGTGTGTGTGTTTTTGTACTTTACATTTTACACCTTAGGTGAATGGGTAGGGGTACATCGTACCCCATACTCATTCACATAGGGTGGGGGGCTGGGATCTGAGGGCCCCCTTATAAAAGGGGGCTCCCAGATTACGATAAGCCCCCGCCCGCAGACCCCGACAACCAACGGCCAGGGTTGTCGGGAAGAGGCCCTTGTCCTCATCAACATGGGACAAGGTGCTTTGGGGTGGGGGGGCCGCATGGCCCCCCTTTCCCCAGGGCACCCCCCATGTTGAGGGCACGCGGCCTGGTACGGCTCAGGAGGGGGGGGGGCGCTCGTTCGTCCCCACCCCTTTCCTGGCCTGCCAGGTTGCGTGCTCGGATAAGGGTCTGACATGGATTTGGGGGAACCCCCACGCCGTTTTTCGGCGTAGGGAGTCCCTTTAAATCCATGCCAGGTTACGGAGCTAGCGCGGCGGCATTTACTGCCTACGCTAGCTACGTAACCTGAAGTTACGTTCTAAATGAACGGACTGCTCCGTGTGTGGGCAAGTCCGTTCATTTTCAAAAGTCCCGCGGACTTTGGCCGGCGGATTGTCCGCCGGAGAAGTCCGCGCGTGTGTGGGCAAGTCCACACGCTCGGAAAGTCCGGCAAAGCCAGCTGGAAAGTCCGGCGGATTGTCCGCTGGACTAGGTCCGCCGGCAAAAGTCCGCACGTGTGTACGCGGCATAAGCTGAATGTTGTTTTTTTTCATGTATGACCAAGAACTCAAAGCATATCAAATGCCAAGAATTTTTTTTATATGTTATTATTATTATTATACAGGATTTATATAGCGCAAACAGTTTACACAGCGCTTACACAATATAAACAATACAGTATATAGAGACAATATATACAATATTAAGACACAGTATATACAATATGGAGACAATACAGTTATAATACAATAAAATACAAGAGGATTAAGAGGGCCCCGCTCAGAAAAGCTTACAATCTAATAGGTTGGCACAGGTGGTACAAAAGGTTGTAACTGTGGGTAATGAGCTGATGGAAGTGGTAGAAGATTAGTTGGAGACGTGATAGACTTTCCTGAAGAGATGAGTATTCAGAGATCGCCTGAAGGTAGCAAGAGTAGGGGATAGCTGGACCGGTGGAGGTAGCGAGTTCCAGAGGATGGCAGTGGAGGCTCTGGAGAAATCCTGGAGATGAGCATGGGAGGAGGAGAAAGGGCTCTTGAGAGTAGGAGGTCTTGAGAAGAGCGGAGAGGACGATTTGGGTGATATTTGGAGACAAGATTAGTGATGATGCTTGGGGCAGAGTTGAGAATGGCTTTGTATGTTGTGGTTAGTATTTTGAATTTAATTTGCTGGGTGATTGGGAGCCAGTGTAGGGATTGGAGGAGAGGGTTGGCAGACACTGAGCGATTGGTAAGGTGGATAAGTCTGGCAGCAGCGTTCATGATAGACTGAAGAGGGGATAGCCTATGGAGAGGCAGGCCAATGAGAAGGGAGTTGCAATAGTCAAGGCGAGCGATAACAAGGGAGTGAATGAAGAGCTTGGTGGTTTCATTTGTTAAAAAGGGGCGAATTTTAGAGATATTATGGAGGTGAATTCTACAAACTTTTGACAACGATTGGACTTTGGGGCTAAAATGACAAGTCACAGTCTAGGATTACACCTAGTACCCTGGCGTGAGGGGAGGGACTGATAGTTGCATTGTTGATTTTGATGGAAAAGTCATGGAGGGGGGCACGGGCAGGGGGGGGGGGGGGGGAATATTAATAGCTCAGTTTTAGAGAGATTTAGTTTAAGGAAGTGGTGCGACATCCATGCTGAGATGTCAGTTAGTAAGTTAGTAATGCGAGAGGAGACCGAAGGAGTGAGGTGCAGCTTACCAGTCATTAGTTGCATTGGTTTTGTTTTTTTTCCAAGCTCTTTTATTTTCACCTGGTGATTGTGCTAGTAACACACTTCCTGTCCTAGGGTGACAACACTCTCTCGTATTGTAACATTCTGTATCTAAGAAAAAGCAGCATTGCCTCCCTAGGGCAAGTCCACAGAATACTTCTCCATCTTCTCCATAATATAGATAGGAGATGTAGACAAGATTGCAGTGCGTGCTGCTCCCAAGCATTAGGTCGGGTCATTTCCGAAAGACTCCAGGAAAATTGAAAATTAAAATGCCTGTAGGCAGGTGCAGTTTACACTCCCCTTTGTAGGTGGAGCTGTGTTGCTGACCACTGTACGGAGGGAATGGAGCCTTTGTAGGTGTCACCAGGAGAGTAGTAGTCTGGTTGGATGCTGCAACACAAGTTGACCTAAGTTGCCATCTTTAGTGAGGGCAATGCTAATAACTAGCAGGGCCCCGCTGCAGTTGGCGTGCAATTGTCAAGTAGATAGAGTAAGGACAGTATCCAGGCTGGATAGGGATTGCTTATTTAGCCTGGAAAGAGGTTCCTGACAAGGAGGGACAGATGCTTCTGTTAATCCCAAGATTCCTGTGCTGTGACTTACAAATTGCCAATATACCACCAATTTGCCTACAGCTACCCCTCTACTAGAGTTGCCACTTCATCCCTTTAAACCCAAACACCTTTGAATTACACAGGTTCTGAGACTAATTAAATGCAGATAAGGTACCAAGCGAGTTTAATTACCACCTTAATAATCCACAGAACCTGTGTAATTAACATGTGTTCGGGTTTAAGGCCTGATTCACACCTATGCATTTTTTTTTTTTAATCAAAATAAAGTTTATTGAGTATTTAAATACAGAATATGTTACAACAGGTAACAGGTGCAACATGCACCAACTGGTAAAAAACAACATATACACGGTTTGTCTGACGCAATCAATATTTGCAGATATCACGTTCGTAGTACTATCGGTAGGTGGGAGTTGGGAGGGGAGACTAGGATGCATACATATACCTGCAGGTCTGAGAGGAGGTAGGGAGATCCTCACAGGCAGGGAGAGTATCAGGGCACTGGTGGTACCGGTGTGCGGTCAATTGAAAGGAGGGGGGTGAGCTCAGTCAGCACATGTGTTGGGGCTTTCTGTCCACCTGACCCAGATTTTTTGGAATTTAGTAGGGCATCCGCGGTGGGAGTAGAGGACCTTCTTATATGGTAGTGTGAGGTTCACCGCATTTTTCCATTGTTGAATAGTGGGGGAAGTTGGTCTGAGCCACATTTAGGCTATCTGCATTCTGGCAGCAAAGAGGGTTTCCTGTAGAAAGATTGTAAGGTATTTCTCTTCCTCTGGCAGGGGGAGAAGACCAAGGATGCATTGACGGGGGCATACTGTCAGAGGGGAGCCCATTTGGTCGTGAAGGAACTTAACAATCTGTGCCCAGAATTGTTGGATGTGTGGGCAGGACCAGATAAGGTGATAGAAAGTGCTGTCCGTGTCGCCACATCTGGGGCAGGTCGGGTCAGTGTCAGGTCTATACTTAGACAGTCGGGTGGGGGTGACGTATGCTTTGTGCAGGATGTACAGGTGGGTAAGTCTGTCAGACAGCTTAGGCGATACCTTTTTAGGCGTTTTGGGGGTAATGAGGTGTTTATATAGAGTGGAGATCAATTTCCTGGAGTCGGTACCCAGTACCGTGTCTGCCAGGGCCACTGATTCCAGAGCCGGCGCAGGCTGTCCGCACTGAACCTGGACTGCGTGCCGGATCTGCAGATATCGGAAAAAGGAGTGGTTGGGGAGGTCAAATTCCTCTTTCAGGGCTTGAAATGTTTTGATGGTGCGACCGGAGAAGAGCTGCGACAGATATATGACACCCTTGGCTATCCATATTTTATGGTCGGGGATGTTCAGTAGTTCTGGAAGTCGTGGGTTTTCCCAGAGGGGTACGTGGGCATGTAAGGGGGGAGCGCCTATTTGAGTGAGTGCCGTTTGCCAGACCCTGTTGTAATGTGTAAGCATGTGTTTTCTGTCCCCTAAACGCGATAGGCCCCTGTGTTTGCAGAAAATAATTTGGAATGGATGAGCCACTATGTCAGTGGCCGCTAGGCACACCAACATAGAGTAGCGGATCCTATCGTGGCCGTTCAGGTGGTAGAAGTGAGACAGTTGGGAGGCTAGGTAGTACATTGCCAGGTCGGGTAGAGCCGTGCCGCCTAGGTGGGTCGGGCATTTGAGGGTCTGCCAGGTCAATTTGTGCCTGGAAGAGCCCCAAATGAAGGTGTTGAGAATGGATTCCATGTCTTTAAACAAGCGGGCTGGGATGTAGAGTGGGGCCTGCCAGAATAGGTAGAGCAGTTTGGGAAGGAGGATCATTTTTACCAAGCTGATTCGGCCCATGACTCCAAGAGGAAGCCTGGACCAGATCTGTGTTTTGCGTTTTAATAGGCCAAAGAGAGGGTCAATGTTGAGAGAAATATAGTCAGTGAGGGAGCGGGAGCATTGCACCCCCAGGTATTTAATTTGGCTAGTTCGCATTAGGGGGAGGGCTGCTTGTGTGTCTGTGGGGACGGTGACATCAATAGGGAGGATTTGGGACTTGGTCCAATTTATTTGTAGTCCTGAGAATGTACCAAAATCCTGGATTAGGCGGAGGGCCGCAGTCAGAGAGGGACCTGCGTCCTCCAGGTATAGCAGCATGTCATCTGCGTAGAGGCTGATCACCTCAGTCACTCGGCCCATACGCAGGCCGCGGATATCTGGATGTGCTCTAATGGCAATGGCCAGGGGCTCCACTGCAAGTGCGTACAGCAAAGGAGAGATGGGGCAGCCCTGGCGAGTGCCACGGGACAGCGGGAAAGAGCTGGATATGCGTCCGTTAACCTGGATGCGGGCGGAGGGGGCCTGATATAGGAGCTGGAGCCACTTGATGAAGTTAGGGCCGAAGCCGAAGCGGCGGAGGCACTCCCACAAGTAGCTCCACTCCACTGAGTCAAACGCCTTGGCGGCGTCAAGGCTGACGACCACTCTGGTGCCAATGTTGTCGTGTGGGGCTTGGAGGTTCATGAATAGTCTTCTAAGGTTGAAGGCCGTGTTCTTATTGGGGATGAAACCTGTTTGGTCGGCGTGGACGAGGCTGGTGATTACTTTATTTAATCTCAGGGCAAGCACTTTAGCGAGTATTTTAACATCTAATTGGAGGAGAGAAATGGGGCGATACGACTCTGGGTACAGGGGGTCTTTACCAGGTTTGGGGATAAGGACAATCAGGGCTTCACTCATTGAGCGTGGGAGGGTGTTAGTGTCAAATATGTGGGAGTACAGGGAGTGGAGTTTGGGTAGGAGAATATCTTGGAATTGGGTATAGAACTCCAAGGGGAGGCCATCAGAGCCCGGGGCCTTGGAGGTTGGTAGACACGCTATAGCTTCCACAATGCATTCTTCAGTGATAGGGGCTTCAAGGATTGCTATTTGGGAATCTGTGAGGGTGGGGAAGTCCACCGTCTGCAGCAGGGTGTGTAGCTCGCTAGTTGGGCGGTCAGCCCTGGAGGTGTACAGATGGGCATAGAATTGCCTAAATTCATGGGCCACCTCCTGCGGATCTGAAAGGACTGTTCCCGTGTCCGTTTTTAACTGAACCACCACAGGGGGGCTGTGATCCATATGGGCCATGTATGCCAGGATCTTCCCTGCTCTCTCACCGTGCTCATATACCCTTTGTTTGATGAAGAAGATTCCCCTTTTGGCCTTTTCCTGGTGTAGGTGATCTGTGAGTCTAGATTGGAGGCGCAGTGCAGTTGAATTGGAGGTTGTGGGGTTCGCTAGGAACACCTGTTCAAGGGAGTCCAGTGACTCCTCGGCCTGTTGTAGGATGAGTTTGGAGTTGGCCTTGTGTCTATTGATATGGGCGGAAAGGACCATGCGAGCGTGCAGCTTGAAGGTCTCCCAAATCGTGCCGGTGGGGGCAGACCCCATGTTGGAGCGGAAGAAGTGAGTCCACTCTCGCTGGACGTCCTCCAAATTAGGGAGGACCGTCAGCCAGAACGGGTTCAATCTCCATATGCGGGTCGGTGGGGTGGAGGGCAGCCTAAACACGGCCCAGTAGGGCGAGTGATCCGATAGGATCCTAGTACCGAACCCGACTTCCTGCAAGCTTGCGGTGAGGGTGGGGGATACTAGTATCATGTCTATTCGCGACATTGCAGCCTGTGAGGGGGTGAAGCAGGAGTACGCTTTAGTGTTGGGGTGTTTAATCCTCCAAGTGTCAGACATGGCAAATTCAGTCAGGAACCTGCCAAATCTGGTGGGGGAGGGGTGGGGTGTCGGAGCAGTAGGGTGGTTCAGTCTGTCGAGAGAGGGGTCAATCACTGCGTTGAAGTCCCCAAACCACATGGCAGATACTGCAGGATGTTTTGCCATGAAGTCAACCCCTTCTTTAAGGGCTGTGAACTGAAAGGGTGGAGGGATGTAGAAAGCCAGGAGGAGGATTTCAAGGCCCCCCACAGTTGCATGTAGAAACAGGAATCTGCCCTGCCGGTCAGACTGCATGGAGTGTAGCTGGAAGTGCACTGATTTAGCCACAAGGATGGCAATTCCCCTGGAGTTATTTGTGTGGGGGGCTTGGTAAAGCCATCCCACCCAGGGTTTTTTGAGGGACATTTGGAGCTGGCCTGTGATATGGGTTTCTACTAGCACAGATATATCTGCTCGTAAACGTTTAATGTGGGATAGGACAGCCAAACGCTTGGGCTTGGCCCTGATTCCCCTCACATTCCACGTGACTACCCTGAGATTAGTCATCTTGGGGCTTGTTGTAGTATGTGGTGCAGTCCGACCAGCAGGGGGAGACTCGCACCCGCATCCCAATACATTACATTTAGGTAAAAGAGGTGCACGCAGTAGGGGGTGTTTCCCAGTGCCCATTTCATGCTGCGGACATGTGCAGGGGATCTGCAGAAGGCCGCAGCAGGATGTGCGCAGGCGTGCCATATAGCCAGTACATAATAGTGGAAACATAGCAATTTATCATACGTCATACAAAAAGAAAAAAACAAAGTTGTGAGAATGCTGTTGAACATTGAGAAAAAACAGTACAAGAACACGGCTGTTAAGCCTGTAAGAACTAAGCCTACTCTGGACCAGCGTGGCTGATGAGAACTGGCACAGCTCTCCACGTTGGTGGGAGCTGAGGCTGGCCAGGGAAACAAAACTTGCATAGGGGCCAGGATGCACGCGTGACCATGCGTACGTAGATGGCAGCATTTCAAACCGGCTTGGGGTGCATGGTCAGGTGCAATCCTGGCATAACTCGGGGGCGAGAGAGTGTCAGCTGATGTGCACAGCGGTGCTGGGGGACCCAGCATCTACAAATAGTAGGGGGTCAAGGTGAGAACCGGGGGGCTGCAAGTACCTTCTGGGTGAGAAAAAAAAAGAAAAAGGGGAGCAATGTGGGACAATGTGCAGCAGTTGTTTGCCAGCAAAGGCATCGGAGTTCTCGTCAGTCATCGGGTGTGGAAGGGGGGATACGCATGGGTTCAGAGGGGGTCCACCGTGTGGGATTGCAGTGGTGGGCAGTTGGTGAGGCCGGGGAGGAAAACAGGCCGAGGCCTACTCACAGTTCAGGGCATGGTAGTCCGTGGCGTGGGCCTCATCTCAGGCGGCGGGGCGCAGGCAGGCATGCTGGTGTGCTAGGCGGCGTCCTCGTGTCTCTCCAGCCAGGTCATAGCCGCAGAGGGGTCTTCAAAAAAATGAGCCTTTCCGTCTCGGATGATGCGGAGGCGCGCTGGGAAGAGCATCGCATAAACAAGATGGCGGTTGCGGAGTTGGCGCTTGACCTCCGTGAACTGTGCCCGTTTCTTCTGCACCTCGGCAGAGAAGTCAGGGAAAACTGCTATGTGGGTGTCCCCAAACGGGATGTTGCCTTTTTCCCGGGTGAGGCGCAGTACTGTGTCCCGGTCCCGGAAATTTAGCATCTTAGCGATGAAGGTGCGCGGTGGGGCGCCAGGAGGAGGCGGTCTGGATGCAAGGCGGTGGGCGCGCTCCACCACAAAGGTGGACGAGAAGGCCTCCCTGCCAAAGTTGGTGATCAGCAAGCGTTCCAGGAACGTGGGGGGGTCCGACCCCTCCGACCTCTCTGGTAAGCCGACGAATCGCAGGTTACAGCGGCGTAGGCGATTTTCCATGTCGTCCTGCTTGCTCAGGACGACATTCAGCTGGTGTTGGAGCCGCTCGGTGGTGGTTTGTAGGGGAGGGATGTCATCCTCTACCTGCCCTATCCTGCGTTCCGTCTCGCCGACTCTCTCCCGCAGCTTCTGCAAATCCTGGCGGATAAGGGAGATGTCCACCTTGACCTCCTCTATCCTGGAGGTGAGGGTGGTTTGGCAGAGGGAGACAGCTTCAAGGATGCGAGCGGTGTCTCCTGTAGGCGGGACCTCCTCTCCGGAGCTGGATGCGGCGCCATTTTCCTCCACGGGGTCCGGCTCATCAAAGCGGTATTTATTAAGTTTAGCGATCGCCCCTTGGGACTTTTTAGGCGGCGACATGGGCACAGGGGGTTCACCCACCGGGTCCGGTGTCCGATGCTGGGGTAGGAGACAGGTACAGTCCCAAAGGATAGGTAGTCAGGATCTCATGCAGCCGGAGCTCTCGTTATATGCGTCTTACGCCATGCAGCTTCAGGCCACGCCCCACACCTATGCATTTTTAGTGCTTTTTGCATTTTGCACAGTTGCACTACAGTCCATTTAACATGGTTTCCTATGGAACACGTTCTGTAGTGAAAATCTGCAAAGTGCAAAAAGCACTAAAAATGCATAGGTGTGAATCAGGCCTAAAGGGATGAGGTGGCAACCATACCCTCTACTCATATGCTGCTCTGGTAATGTAGGCCTGCCAAGGTGACAAAGCATTGACTGCTGGAGCCTTGTCAACGTGCCAACATTGGTGGAACTCTCCCAACTATGTTCTTGTGATATTGCGTTCGTGGTATTATAATATATGGTGTAAAGGTAAACTCTGCGCCAATGTAAAATTAGGTTAAAATGTCAATACACAAATATAACAATAAATGACAAAATATAAATTAGAGCTGCTCCCCTGATTGCACAATGTGAACAACAAGAAATGATAAAAAATAGAGGGTGCTTGAAAAAAAGTGCTGACCGCTACCGGTAGTACCACAGTGAACAAAAAATATTAACTGTAGTTTATACAAACAATAAATAATGAAAATGTATTGTTTGTATAAACTACAGTTAATATTTTTTGTTCACTGTGATACTACCGGTATCTAACAACCGGTATAGACTATTGTCAGCACTTTTTTTCAAGCGCCCTCTATTTATTATCATTATAATATATAGAACTGTTAAATCAAGTACTTTGGAGCAGTACTCCACTTGTTGTTCACCTATCCACAATTTAAGCAAATATAAATTTTTCCACTTTTTAAAAAAAAATTCCCTGCGTCGATGGTGTAATTAATTAAAAGAAAAAAGGGTATAAGTACCACACTATGACAGCCTGAATAAATACAATGAAGTGCAACTGTAGTGCATACAAAATTAGGTGCAAAATTAATAAAAAAAATAAAAAAAAACTATATCAGGAATGTAGCGAGTGAAAGTTTAAAAAACACGTGCAAATGTGTATAAACTTCTAGTTGAAAGGTGCCTTCCACAGGTGCTGCTGTGCTAGAAATAGTGCAAATTAATAATAAGCATGTAACCAGGGAAAGTTCAAAAAAAACATGCACATAAACATATAGCAGTTCTCAGTTGATAAGTACCTTTCCCAAGCTCCTTTCAAAAGTGCTGCTGTGCTAAAAAAAAAAAAAAAAAAAGATGCTGTAAACAGGTGCATACGGGACTGGACAGGACTGGACCCCCCCCCTTATGGTTGAACTCACCATATTCAATGGACCCCCAAGCAGTACTGCGTTGCGAGTCAGGTAGGCTTAGTATGGTGAGCGGGGGCAATCCTTCCTGGGGTAAGGAACTCCTGGGTGCGATCCTTCCTAGGGAAAGGAACTTATCAACTGAGAACTGCTATATGTTTATATGCCAGGGGCGTACCTAGAGCATTTGGCACCCGGGGCGGATGCTATATATGGCACCCCCCACCCCACCTTAAAATGTAAAAACACCCCACTGTGCCCCCTGCATACCTCTGCATCCTTCAATATCTTTTTTGTCACTACTGTGTACCCCCTCTCCACAACTGCCCCTCTGGACCCCTTTATATTATGCAGCACCCTGCACCTCTGGACCCGTTTACATTACACAGGACCTTGCACCTAAGGACCTCTTTACATTACACAGGACCCTGCACATCTGGACCCCTTTACATTACACAACCCTTGTACCCCTGGACCCCTTTACATAACACAGCACCCTGAACCTCTGGACCCCTTTACATAACACAGCACCCTGAACCTCTGGACCCCTTTACATAACACAGCACCCTGAACCTCTGGACCCTTTTACATTAGACAGCACCCTGAACCTCTGGACCCCTTTACATTACACAGCCCTTGT
This sequence comes from Lithobates sylvaticus, assembly GCA_028564925.1. Classification (NCBI taxonomy): domain Eukaryota; kingdom Metazoa; phylum Chordata; class Amphibia; order Anura; family Ranidae; genus Lithobates; species Lithobates sylvaticus. Next base: position 187,738,610 of record CM053027.1, on the reverse strand, counting down.
ACCGCTGCACCCCTTTACATTACACAGCCCCCCACAGCTCTGGACCCCCTACTACATTACACAGCCCTTGTACCGCTGCACCCCTTTACATTACACAGCCCCCCACAGCTCTGGACCCCCTACAGTGCAGACCCCCTCCCTACAGTACACACCCCCTACAGTGCAGACCCCCATCTACAGTGAAGACCCCCCCATCTACAGTGAAGACCCCCCTACAGTGCAGATCCCCTACAGTAAAGACCCCTCCCCCCTACAATGCAGACCCCCCTACAGTACAGAATCCTCCCCTACAGTACAAGACCCCCCTACAGTACAAGACCCCCCTACAGTGCAGAACCCCCTACAGTGCAGACCCCCCTACAGTACAAGACCCCCCCTACAGTGCAGACCCCCCCTACAGTACAAGACCCCCTACAGTGCAGACCCCCCCTACAGTACAAGACCCCCCCTACAGTGCAGACCCCCTACAGTGCAAGACCCCCCTACAGTGCAGACCCCCCCTACAGTACAAGACCCCCCCTACAGTGCAAGACCCCCCTACAGTACAAGACCCCCCTACAGTGCAAGACCCCCCTACAGTACAAGACCCCCCCTACAGTGCAGACCCCCCCTACAGTGCAAGACCCCCCTACAGTACAAGACCCCCCCTACAGTGCAAGACCCCCCCTACAGTACAAGACCCCCCCTACAGTACAAGACCCCCCTACAGTACAAGACCCCCCTACAGTGCAAGACCCCCCTACAGTACAATACCCCCCCCCTACAGTACAAGACCCCCCCTACAGTAAAGACCCCCTACAGTACAGATCCCCCCTACAGTAAAGACCCCCACCCCTTCAGACCCATAATGTACCTCAGAAAACATGGGGAGAGCCCGAGGCAGTGGCATTTTGTGGGGGAGGTGCGAGACACCTGTCGGCAGTGACCCGGGACCCGGCGCAATGATCATCTTCTCTCAGTGGTCACCGTTCTCAGCCGCGCCGCGGCTGTCACAGTCGAGCAGAGTGAAGCCGCCTCCCCTTCCTCCTTTAAGTCTACACAGTGCTGTGCATGCAGGAGGAGGGGGAGGCGGCTTCACTCTGCTCGGCTATGACAGCCGCTGCCGAGACTGATAACAGCCGCGACCACAGAGAGAAGGGGATAGCGCCGGGTCCCGGGTCACTGCCGACAAGTGCCACTCAGCGTGCGGCTCGCACCCCCCCGGCCCCCCCCCCCGCAATGCCACTGCCTCAGGCACTCAGTGTGATCTTTTACCGAGCGGTGCCGCTGCATAACCCGGTGTTCTGCCGAGATGGTTCCCCTCGGCGGATGAGTGCAGATCTGTACTGCGCATGCGCAGCGTAATTTCCGAACATTGCCGAAGCTAAACAGCTTGGAGTAAAGTGTACACCGCGCACGCGCAGTCGGTGTACAAGACGATGCCGCACGCTACCGATGCTGGTGCTACTCTGCAAGGGGGGTGTCAGTCTAAGGGGCGGGTCTATTAGTGTAAGCAAGGGAAAGGCAAAATAAAAATAAATAGTTTAGCTCTGGATATAGAAGAGAGTAATAGAAAACGTGTTTTTAGAGTGCTATCTGTGGGGTTTTCCCTTTCAATTAGGAGTGTATTTTTTTAAACTTTTTTTTTTTTTTTTTTAACAAACAAAATCAGCTGTGCGGTGTCCACTTCACTCGCATCTGTTTCAGTTCGGCAATTTCCGGAAGATGCCTAGCCATTCGTACTGCGCATGCGCAGTACAGAGAGGAACCAAGCCGCCAGGGGAACCAACTCGGCAAGACACCGGCGCTGTCGCTGTAACCCTGTTGCCCCTCCTCTTCAGTCGCGAAAGGGGGGGGGGGCTGGCCTGACACCCCCCCCAGTGTGTGGCACCCGGGGCGGCCCGCCCCCCACTTAGTACGCCTCTGTTATGTGCATGTCTTTTTTGGACTTTCACTGGTCACATGCTTAATATTGATTTGCACTATTTCTAGCACAGCAGCACCTGTGAAAGGAACCTTCCAACTAGAAGTTTATACACATTTGCATGTGTTTTTTAAGCTTTCGCTGGCTACATGCTTGATATATATATATATTTTTTGATTAATTTTGCACCTAATTTTGTATGCACCACAGCTGCACTTTATTGTATTTATTCAGGCTGTCAGCGCTGTGGTACTTATACCCTTTTTTCCATGTTTTGACTTATGTCATGTACAGCAGCGGCAGGCCTAATCACTATGTAGTATCTTTAGCGCAGGGGATTGTTTTTTCACATTGAAAGAAAAAGTCTCAGCATCGGTGGTGTCACTGTAAGGAAAAATGTCCCGGCATTCAAAGGTTCCACTGGAAGCAAAAAATTTCCCAGCATCAGTCTTGCCACTCGATACTGAAACATGTGCTTTCATTTTTGCCATGCCTGCAATTTTTGTCAGGATCAACGTTTTTTTGCATGTATTGAACAGCTATAGCAAAACAATGATCGAAGACCAAAAAAAAAGAAAGAAAATAGGTAAATTTTTAGGGCTTACATGCACTTTAAAACATAAGTCTTGGCAATAAAGAAAACGACACTATTGTTTCATATTGCCATACAGGAAATATAGCTTTTGTAGCAATCTCTGTTCCCTTGTCATCAAAATACACACTGTGGCCTGTTATCGCTATAGGGCTTACAGCAATACATGGTAGTAATGTGCATTGCCTTGCGGTGCTCTATGTTTTTGAAGGATCCCAGTGAACTCACTCACAGTGAATGGGACAATGCATAGGCAAAAAAAAATGTTGCATGCAGGACTGTTGTAGTGCAGTGGTTGGAATGAGTGATGTAATCGAAATTTTTGCAGCAAAATACATGACCACATGGTGGAGTAAAAATGAGCCCCAACACATCTAGGGTAATGGTCATGTCCCATGCTAGCAATGCACAGCATAGGTTCAAGGCACTCCTGTGGCATCCTGTAAGTCAGGAGATAGCTGAGCGGAGCATAGTAAGAGATTAGGAAAATTGTGTCAGGACTGACAGAAATGTAGCAGGTTGGGCATAAAGAGGGCTGGAGGTCTTCAGCAAGTTTACAGTGCTTGCATTTTGATGCTTTAAACGTGTAAAGATGTGTATGTGTTTAAATGCATAAAATTCTAGTTCTATACCTCCTGCTTTGTTTTCCACCCCAAAACATACTTTTTGCATCTATATACAGGGGGTCCTCGAGTTACGAACTCGTTAGGGACTGCCCGCCTGTACGGAAGTCGGAAATGTTCATAAGTCGGCCGCGCATGCGCAGACCGACAAATACGGAGATTTCCAGAGATTTCCGATGTTCCGTCTAATGTCGTTCTGCGCATGCGCGGCAAATTACGGACATTTCCGGCATTTTCCGAGGCTCCGTATGGCCGCGCATGCGCAGAACGGCCGGAACACGGCGAAAAACAACGAAAAATGGCGGAGGGTCCCCGCAGCGCCCCGTTCGTAAGTAGGGGTTGTTCGTAGGTCGGGCGTTCGTAAGTCGGGGACCCCCTGTATGTGCTTACATGCATTTAGGCTAGGTTCCCATCTAATCGGCCATGTGGGCACGAGAGGCCATTCATTTCCATTAATTTGAATGGGCTGCCATGCCCTGTGACACGCATGAAAGAAGTCTCTGAACTATTTTTGAAATTGCAGCCCGCACTGGAAATGTGGTTCCCAGTACGGGTGCGATTTCCAGTGCGGGTGGCGTGCCATTAGGATTAATGGCACCTGAACGTGGGTCCTGCATTTCTCTGTGTGGGTGGTTGCGGGTGTCGGTATTTGTGCGGGTCCCGCAGCGGCACCACCCACACAGATGTGAATCTAGGCTTACACACATTTGTGCATTAAATACATGTTCTCAGATGCAGATGGCTATGAATCTGAACGCAGTGAATGTTTTACACACCTGTGTGCATGTCTCTATTGAAAACAATGCATATGATTAGATCTGTAAACAAAAAAAACGCTTTTAATTCTGTTTTTCATGGCCATGTTTATGAGGGCTAAATGGCTCTTACATGTGAACAGTAGCACCCCAAGACAGAATTCTGGGGAGACCCTTTTTATGGACAGGGAAGGATTCTAATGGAAAAATGCCAACCCATGTGTTGTGAATACTATGGCATTTAGACTTGACGTAATTTCATACATAACTCTCTTCCTGTTCATAGTCCTTGAGGCATGCATTTCAGGGACCTTCCCCTTGATTGGGCTAATGAGCTGACTATCTCTGCATATATACTGTGTATATATATATATATATATATATATATATATATATATATATATATATATATATATATTTATAGTTGAAGCCCTTCAACCGGGATGGATGTGAACCACATAAACACGCCATAAGACTTACAACATGAAATGGACCTGAAGTATACATTGGGGTACAGAAAATTGGTATCATCAACTCTCCTTGCTTCAAAGGTATAGCTAATGTTTCGCTAGTAGAGGCTAGTGTCAAACTTCTGACCCGCTGGTATTTGGTCCCCTCTTGCCTAGCTCAGATCTTCCCGCGGTGGCAGGGGGGTTGTGTTTTAGGGTGTTTTAGGGTTTGTGGCCACTGGGGTGATCTACTCCATATATGGTAGAACTGTCCCCGTTTAAGGGGTTTCTGGAATCGGATTTTCTCTTTGCTGCGGAGGGTCACAGGCTTGGCTGTCCCCAAATCTCTGCTTATTGATTTACTGAACGAAAAAGTTAAAAAGATACCTGTGAACGCTCAGAAATTGATCTACTTAATTTTACTGTGGGCAAAGATTACCATAGCATCCTTCATAGCAGCAAAAGAGGAAAATATCTTGGATTCTGACCCAAGAAAAAGCAATCAGTATTATTCAAGACAATGTTGAGATATGACACGATCTGGGCACCCTGGACCGAATATGTTCTCTCCTCGCCATAACTGACCAGGACTTCTTCCCCCCCTTGGTGTCTAAGCTATCTTCTATAATTCTTCCTCTCTTCTCTTCTATTCTCCCTTTCCCTCATGTGCTTTCCTCTTGTCCCCCTTTAATAGCCCTTAATTGGTTCCTTTGTCCTGTTTCATGCCATAATGTGGTTGACAACCCTGTTATACTTGTTGTTTATGTATTCTCAAGATTTTTAAGAGTATATAGGGGATCATAATCGTTATATGTTAGCGGACTTTGGAGCGGGAGGTCATATGCTAGGGAAAGCCTCCCAGGCCACCCATTACTGAGATTATCTTTTGGGAGCTCAACCTGGGGGGCATAGGAAGCCTACACTCCCGAAACTACTCTAGTGATATTCCGAAGTTTACAAATGTTGCTAGGGCTCAGGTGGTTAAAAATTGGGAAAAGTCCTATGTGCATGTTATAACATATCTTTTGCTTCCTCTAACAGTAATGCATAAAACTGCTACCAGGCGAATAACCCTATATACCTACTCAGCCTGACTTCCTCCCCAACCTCCCAATTTTTCCCCCATATGTTTACTTAATACCTAATTTTTTATCTCCTGTTGTCAACTTTATACTTGAACCCTGTTTTTGTATAATTCTTGAATGAATAAAAATATTGAAAGAAATGGACCTGAAGTGTGCCCTGGTCTGCTGGTCAGTATACCAAAAAAGGGGGCATACCCAAGATAAGTAATAGATGTTTGTGGAGAGAAATTAATTAGAGAAATGCCCTGAAAAAGAGGATGGAAGGGAGGGTATTGCGCACAGGAACCGACAAAGACCACAGATAAGTGGGCTGCTTAAATTCCCCCCGGACTCATCCCATAAATTCAGGCCACCATACTGGCCTTCTTACTTATGGTCAAAGCCCTTCAACCAGGATGGATGTGAACCACATAAACACGCCATAAGACTTACAACATGAAATGGACCTGAAGTGTGCCCTGGTCTGCTGGTCAGTATACCAAAAAAGGGGGGCAAAAACATTCAGGTAGGGGTGAAAGCTCTTTATTGGTTTAGTGTTATTTACTGAGCAAGTTTGGTAAATGCTTGCGACATTTCTACCTGAGGTTTCGGGATGTACCAGGCAAAGCAGGCAGATTGTCACCTGCCTAATCTCTTGATGATATGGTCTGGAATCCCGTGCTGGGATGCGGCAGAGGCTGCTCCAATTCAAAAGGACCGACTGTGGTCGAGGACAATTTAAAAAACCGACTGGGGTCGAGGCCTAGGTTGCGCAGGAGGATCCTGACGTGCTTGGTGACCTGGCAGCCACTCAAGGGGGTTGGCCTGGAAAGGTAGTGGGGGACTAGAGTTCGACTGGCTGGGTAGGAGCGACAGTAGATGGTTGAGTATCGTTACTGGGCACCAGATGTTGTTTGTCTTGGGAAGATGGATGTCAACCCCAGAGCCAGATTGCTGGGTTTTGGATACTGCGAGGTGAAGAACTAAATTATCTTGGAAGCGGGCTAGGTGACGTCTACACAGTACCTGGCCGGCAGGGCTATTATAGGTAAACTCGCTAGGCTGCAAAAAAACGTAGTAGGCCAGGTAGATGCCGCTTGAATGACCAAGCTGGGAAGAAAGCCGAATGAGGAATGAGAGAGGATGGTCGACATGTCTCTGAAGATGGTACTCGTGATGGGCAAGCGTTTGGAGTTGGCTATGGGCTGTTGCTTCTGAATGCCGCACAGGATGACTCGGATAGCATAGGTGGCGAACAAGGATGGGTTTGTGGGAGCCTGTAAGGCAAGGAAGTGTTGGATGCCGGCTAAGTATAGTCTGATGGTGTTGTGTGATAAAGCCAATAGAGTGTGGCAATAGGAAATGAAAGCTAGTATGTGCTTAGTGTCTGTTGACGTTGTCGCGGGGCAGGATGCCAGAAACTTGCAGAAGGCGTTCCAATCTGTGTGGTAGGCCTTGAGTGTGTTGAGGGATAAGGATTGATTGATGAGCTGGGTTGCGCTGTCAAGGTGCTGATTTAATTCAATGTCAGCTGAGACCAAGGTTGGATAGGAGATGATGTTGGGTCGGCTCCTGGTTTCTGCTGGAAAATTAATTTAAAACAGGATAGTGCGTCTGCTGAGATGTTGCACTTGCCTGGAATGAATGTGCAGTGGACATTGAACTAATGCTGTAAGGATAATTGTACTAGCCTGCGTAGGAACGACATAATAGGGAGCGACTTGGACCTGCCCTTATTAATTATATTGGCTGCGGCCTGGTTGTCCAGTCCAGGTATGGCCCCAGACCTGAACGGCTGCCACGATTGGGTATAGCTCGAACAATGAAAAAGACTGGATGAGAAGTATCTCTGGAGGCCATGGTCCTGCAAACCAATGATGGCCAAAAATTGCAGTGAAGCCTGTGGAGGCTGTGGCATCCATTACTACCTGCGGTGATAGAGGCGATGCTGACGGTATGAACATGGATATGCCATTCCAACTAGTAAGGAATCATCATCCCACATAGACAAATCCGCTACTGCTGCTGTGTCTAATCTAAGGATATGATCGGGGTCCTGTGTCTAAGAGAGGAAGACCAAGTGGCGCAACATAAAAGATTGTCCCTTGGGAATGATTCTCATTGCAAAGTTGAGCATCCCTAAGAGGGATTGAAGCTGTTTCTTAGTACACCGCTGTGCATGGGTAAAGTCATACAGAACCAACCTGATGCAGGTCAGTTTGTCGAGGGGAAGGCTGGCCTGCATGGAGTGAGTGTCTAGGTTGACCCCGAGGAAGGTGATAGAGTGTGCTGGGCCTTCCACTTTGTGTTCTGCAATGGGCACATTGAGATTCCCAAACACCACTCTTAACCTATCGCTATCTAGGACTACTGGGGCATGCCGGGCTGTTCGATTAGCAGGAAGTGAATGACCCTCTGGCACTGGGCTTGGTGTAACAGGATCCAGGTGAGGGACTGTGCGAAGGTGTTAAAGAGCCACAGGCTACTTTTAGAGCCAAAGGTCAGTTTGGTGGCGAAGTAATATGACTCTTTCCATTTAATGCCGTGCCAGCACCAGAGGGACGGTTGGATGGATAGAAGCTTAAATGTGTCTGAGCGAAGGGGCCGATGATGAAGCCATGATCAAGTTCGGCCTGTAACATTTGGTCTATGGCCTGTTCGTCGGTGGCCGCTGAGCAGAGGTTCCTGCACTCGTGAGTCATGTGGGGCAGTGTGATGAGGCCGGTATGGAATCCTGCTGTAAATCCTTGGATAAGGAAGGTGGCTAGTGAAGGAGTGGGGTGTGAGGTAAAACCTCAGCCATATTATGTCTACTTGGCCTAGTTAGGAGATTTTCTGCTGCTTGATCTGGCATAGGGCTTTAGGATGTGCTCTATGACATATGGTACAGATATGGAGCAGCCGGCATTGGCTTTAGTTGCACAATCCAAAATTAAAGTTATTACAGATGGATGCTCCCCCTACTGACAGAACAGGACGTCCGAACTTGTAGGGAAGGGAAGATCAAGAGGGCATCTAACTGCTATGTTGGTACACCAGGTGGCGGTGTGGGTGGAGGACTGGCAGATAGCACAGAGTGGTGAGCGTAGACCGGCAAGGTGGCAGCAGAACAACTCTATGTCCAAGAGGCTCCAATCTGTGCCTACTTTGAACTGTGTGAGCCTGGCTGCTGCTTTGGCCGAGAATGAATGGTGATAATCATAAAATGAGAACCTGCTGTATTTATAGCCCAGGTCCACCACGGTGTAGAGATATAAGCCCAGCTCTTCCCTCCTGCTGGGGCTGGCTGAGCACAGGAAATTCCTCACCATCCCAAAGGTCAACGCAAACTCTGCAATAGTTAATTTGCGGTTGAGCCTGGGGTCTTTGGCCTTGAGGACCACTGATACGGCATAAGATTTATTCTCTGCCAGATCATGAACCAAAATAAGGAGGTAAGCAAGGTTGATGTCCTTGCCGTCCAAAATGTCCTTCCCGATGCTGGCTGGGACCAGGTGGGCTGGGAAAATAGTAGAACTTTTCCCTGTCCTACCTGCAGAAAAGGGGGTGTCGGGACCAGGACTGCGATCGAGTCAGGGATAGCTGCGGCCGGGCATCCCTCCAAGACTGTCACTCTGGCTTGAACATCAGTGACTGCGGTGGACAATGATGACACCATGGTGTGAAGCTGAGAAATGGCTGAGGATATGAACTGAAGAGACGCCTGCTGGGTGCTGGGCCCATCTGTCACTGGCGGTGGGAAGAGGAGCCTGAAGAGCTCAGCTTTCCTGGCTGTAGCGTGAAAGGGCACGCCTCTGCGCCTTAGCTCCGCTGTTAACTTGGGGATGGTCCATCCCCTGACGGACTGCCTGCTGCCGCTCTCTGAAACTGGAGAGGGTGACAGAGGGGCAGATGTAAGGTCTTCTCTGTCAGCCTGTGACATGGCTCTGGCTGACTTGTGCCCTAGCTGTGAAGTCTTGGTCTTTGAGGTCGAAAGCTCAGTAGATCGGAACCTGGGGGAATAAAGTCCAACCTGGTGCGGAAACGGAACTATCTGAACTCGACTGACCTAGAGGAGAAATGAAGGATGGACAATAATGAGTTGCTTAATTACATGTGATTAGGAGGTGAATGAGTGGCCAGGTCATGTGACTTTGAGATGCGTTTATAGCAACTGCAAGGGGAACCTTATCGGGGGGCGAACCATGGTTAAACAAACTAATTGAATCTATGAATGGACTTTGAAGAAAAACGGCTTTGAGAACAGTTGGTCTAGAGCTATATGGGGGGCGATGTGCCTTGTTGCGACTGGATTTGAACTGGGCTGTAGGGTACTGAGGGGTGTCCGTCGATGACCTGACTAATCAAACAGTGATCTGAATTCAAACGTTGCGTCGCTAAGGCGACCGACATCGAACAACAGTAGATCTATGACGGGATAAAAGAAACTAAAAAAAGCACGAGTGATCCGACACAAAGTGACTGCCGAACCTAAGGAGAATATGACAGACAACAAATGAAATAATACCACTGAATGATTAAAGTGATGGTGACATGATTCAGGGTGCCGTAACTGTGACTGACAGTGAACCGAACTGTGGAATATGGGATGAAATGAGGGCGAAATTAAATGAGCGAAATTAAGCCGACACGAATCGGAGTGCTGCTAAAGAGACTGGACTTGGTTCGGCATGTGGGGTATCTGAAATGAAATGAGCGAAATGATTACCATGACAGAGGCCTGGAATCGGTGTGTCGCGATAGCGACTGAGAGTGAACCTGTCAGGACAGGAAATAATAATGGCTAACACCAGTCAATGTGAATTAGTGCACCGCAGATGCGACTGAATTAGAATTGGAGTGAAGGGTATGCGAAATGTAACGAATTAAATATTTGCCATGATAGTGGCACGAATCGGTGTGCCGTGATTGCGACTGACAACGAACCGGACTGTGGAGCATGGAATTGTATGAAATGGAATGACTAGAACGAGCCGGCACAAATCGGTGCGTCACAGATGTGACTGGATTCAAACCGGAGTGAAGGGTATGCAAAATGTAACAAATGAAATGATTTGCCATGACAGAGGCATGAATCGGTGTGCTGCAATTTGCAACTGATAACGAACCGAACTGTGGAGCGTGGTAGGCATGAGAATGACTAGCATGGGTCGACTGGATTCGAATCGGAGTGACGGTATATGAGACTAATGAAATGATTGCCGTGACAGAAACACGAATTAGTGTGCCGCAATTGTGACTAACAACGAACCAGACTGTGGAGCATGGCATTAAATGAGTTGGAATGACTAGAACGAGCCGACACAGATGTGACTGGATTTGGATGGGGGTGAAGAGTATGCAAAGTAACAATGGATGCCATGATAGAGACCCGAATCGGTGTGCCGCAATTGCGACTGACAGCGAACCGGATTGGGGAGCATGGCATGAGATGACATGACAAAAACTAGCCGGGACAAATCGGTGAGTCGCTGATGTGACTGGATTCAGACCAGAGGGTAATGCGAACTAAAATAACTGAAATGATAGACAATGTTTTTTAAGTAAAATGGGCCGACTATGTGGCATGTAACAAAGTATGAGAATATGCAAATGAAACCGATGAAAAACGGCTCGGTGTTTGTACTTGTGCTCACAAACTGACGTGCGTGATTTGTGGTTTTGCACGAGGCTAAATAAGGCTGCATACGGAGACTTAACGAAGGACTCGTAAGTTCAGTAGCAGGGTTTCAGTGATACGGGGTACCTGGCAAACAACCATACGTGAAATGAAGAAATGATATACGAATCCTACCTGCGACTGTTTGAGCAAGACTCGAGCTACGAAAAACCATGAACGGAGAACTGAAAGCCTCTGGAAGTTCTGACACGCAACTCACGAAAACCGATTGAGTTGGAAGAGTCAGCCTAGTGACATAACAAACCACGCACAGGAACCGACAAAGACCACAGATGAGTGGGCTGCTTAAATACCCCCCCGGACTTCTCCCATAAATTCAGGCCACCATACTGGCCTTCTTATATATATACAAACTGACTAATCTTGTACACAGAAGAATTTTTAAAAGCCGAGGCAGCTGTGAAACACTGCAAAAAAATTAGCATATTACTGTAAAGAAAATATGTGAAATTACATTTGTATATCCATAAACCAATAACTTAGAAGAAATTAGGCAAAACAATGAATGTATGTTAAAAAAACAAAACTAAAAATTGTATCAAATGCTTACCATAATTTTCCTTTCTTGACATCAGTCCATCGCAGCATACCTATGATAGAGCTCTGCCCCTATCTCCACCCACAAGTCCAGTTTAAATATATAAAAGGAAAGAGAGACCCACCACATTCTCTGTAACAATAACCAAGGGAGGTTCTGTATGCTGCCATGGATAGGTATCAGGAAAGGAAAATTACAGTGAATATTTCATGCAATTTTCCATTTTCCTGTTGCCCTGGTTCTACCATGTAGTGCCTGAGGAAGGTGTGCTGCAACGACCAGCTGGCCGCTTTACATATGGTCTCCATCGATACCCTTGCATGCGCTGCATAGGACATAGAGATGGTTGTAGCGAAATGAGCCTGTACCATCTTTTGGAAGATCTAGGGCCCTGTAGCTCCAAGTTACATAGTTACATAGTAGGTGAGGTTGAAAAAAAAAGACCTATGTGTGTGATTATATGTCAGTATTACATTGTATATCCCTGTATGTTGTGGTCGTTCAGGTGCTTATCTAAAGCCCCATACACACGGTCTGACTTTTTCATCAATTTGGTCCGATCGGACAAGGTTGTTGAAAAATCAGACCGTGTGTATGCACCATCGGACAGTGTTCGTCGGTTTGTCCGTCGGACAAAGTCTTATCTCCTGCTGGAAAGATTTCCCGTCAACCCGGTCCGATCACACCAAATCCGAGCGTGTGTACGCTTGTCCGACGGACAAAGTGCTACGCATGCTCAGAAGAAATTCTGTGACGGAAGCGCTCGGTCAGGTAAAACTACCTTTCCTAATCGACACAGCACATTCGTCACGCTGCAATGTTAAAATGTCTTTAATGCAGCGCATTCTCTTTTTTCTTTACAATGCAACAAGAATGACATCTTTTAGCTGCTCCTATTCACCCGCACTTCTCACAAACTTACTTCTTTATTACTTTGCACCATTTATACACTACATGTTTATTTTTACTCAGATCGTAATACAATCTTTCTTATTTTTTTACCCAGATTTTTTTTTTTTGGGGGAATACATATTTGAAGGAGATTTTTTTTTTTTTGGAGGGGGTTTGTATGTCTCAACTTAGCAAAACCACATTATTAACATTTGTATTTCTTGCTTACATTTACTAGGAGTTTGTTGGTTGTTGGTGCCCCTTGTTAATTCTAGGATTAGTGAAATGTACCTGCCTACTCAAAGAAAAACTGTCATTGTAGAAAAGTAAAACACAATAGTCAATGATTATTTCAAATCAAAAAAACCTTTATTTAGGTCTCAGCAACAGACCAAAGAGGAACGCAGCCATGGTGAAACTTGGGGAATTTGCAAAGCCTTGGACACCCATGGCAACCATCATTTTACAGACTTAAACAATTGGGGGCATGAAGACTACCTATCTAAATAATAAGGGAGCGCAATCTGGTCCTGAAGTCCAAAACATCCGGAACTGCAGCAGATGCCATCTAGGTCCCCAGGCTCTGGTACTACGAGAGGCTCCATCTTCTCTCAGACCAGACTGAGTCCAGGTTGTCACTCTCTTGTCTTCCTTGTACGCTTCCTTCCACGCCGTGGTGCTGGTGCTGGTGGGGTGGCAGAAGGAGGAGGAGGAGGCGGAGCAAGGTCACTCTCGCAAACATGTGTGAGGGGAGTCATCTCCCCAGCCATCCCCTCATTTAGTATTTTGAGGATGACCTCCTCACACATGCTGCGTTGCCCCGCCTCCATACCCGTAAATTTACTTGTAACCAAGGAGGCAAAGGCCTCCTCGTAGGTGGGTGTGGCATAGAGGGAGGCTGAGGCATCTTTTATCAGCTGGAGCGCTGACTCTCCCACCTCCCCCATGTTTTTCGCCCTTCTGTAGGGAAGGCGGAGGGGAGAGACTTGGGAGACAGTCAGGCTCCTACGCCTACCCCCCTGTTGGCTGCCACTACCCCCTGCCTCCTCCTGACTGCCACCTTCCACAGCCACCTCCTGGCTGAGGTCTTCCTGTGTCTGAAAAAGGGACATAGTTTCAGTTATTTGTTCATCAAACACACACAATTCTCATCTAGTGACTGTTGCAAAATGTTTTCAAATACAAAACCATACAATTCTCAGCCCTGCAGTTTAGATTCTTCCCAAAAATGTCTCCCACACCACTGTCTGTTGATATGTCAATCACGTTAGGAAATAAGCAATTGGGGATCCTGAATTAACTGAACATCATTCATTATTCAACAAACTGGTTCCAAAACTACTATACCTGGAACAAGCTGGGCACCTGCACATATTCCTGACTGGAAGGCCCAGGTTGGTCCTCGGAATCCTCATCAAGGGTGGCGTGCGTGGAAGGACGCGTGCAAGGAAGAGTCGAGAGTGACTTCCTGACAGTAGCCTGGTCTTTGAGAAAGTGGAGCCTGTCATAGTACCAGAGCGTGGGGACATGGACATCAGCTGCTGCAGCTCCAGATGCTTGTGACTTCAGGACCTTATTGCGCTCCCGGAAATAGGTAGTCTTCATGTTGGTGATCTTCACTTTTAAGTTTGCGACGGTTGCCATGGGCAGGGTAGGCTTTACAAATGCCACCAGTTTCAGCAGGGCTGCGTACCTCTTTGGTCTGTTGCTATAATCCCTGTGTTTTGCCTGCCATAAGAGGGGAATTGCCGGTATTTATCAATGAAGTGTGGGAGAAAGCTCACGTTGTAGAAGGCATCCATCACCTCTGCAAGACACAACGCCACACAAAACAATATAAATAATGTCAGCCTAAACTCTCCTAATCTTCTCCATAAAGAAGCCTCAAGTTCTAATCAGTCTAGGCTAGTTATGTACCAACGTCAAATTGTACCTTCGTTTGTAGCGATCGTCTCGTGCGTGAGCTTTCTCTCCCCTCGTCTCCCAGATCGTGGCTACGACACAGGCGTGTGACGTTTTATATACAGTGCGCATGCGTCAAACTCCGCCCGCCCCTGACGATCTTTCTCGTCTATTCCCCACCCCTTCTCTTTACGGCGCAGTGGGGAGAGCACATGGCGGGGACACAGCAGGTGCGCCCCAAATATCCCCCCCAACGAGGAGGAGGACGAGGAAAGTCCGGAGGCAGAAACGTCCCGATCCCGGAGCCTGAAATTCAAGGCCTCCAATATGTCATTTGGAGAAATGTTGGAGATGGTGGACATATTAAAGAGGAGCGACTATGATGGGAAGTATGGGCCTTACCTCAACCCCAATGTCCGCAAGGCCAAGATCATGTCTAAAGTTGTGAGAAGGCTGTACAATCATTTTGGGGTACAACGATCCAAGGAGCAACTGAGGAAACGCTGGTCAGACCTGAAACTGAGGGAGGCCGATCAGTACAGAAAGATCAAGAGAATTCTTCAAAAAAGTAAGTAGTTGTGTTTTGTGTTTGATTTCTTGCTTGCATACTGCTCCATGTGGTTTGATTTTTACAAAGTTGTACATTCCAAAATGGCCACTTTCATGTTCGTCTGTGCATTCGATCGTACTCAGCCTCGATCTTTCTGCCACTGTCATGGTCGTGTGTGTGTCCATTCGATCGTACGCAACCTCGATCGTGCGGCCACTTATAATACGATGTTTGGTGTTTTTTTTGGGGGAAAGGAAGTTTGTTCTCCCTAGAAATGTCATCCAGAATGTAAAGCCAATTTATTCAATGTAAATGAGAGGTCACCCAGTAGCTGTTTACCCATCTGGACTCGAGAGCACTAGTGCTGGGACACCCAAACCCCCTTTTTATTAGCCTTTTCCACACATGTGCTCCAGTGGATACTAGAGGGGGGTCTCCATCACACAAACTTCTACCAAAAAAGCTAGTCAGTTTAGCACCTTTACAAAGTGACTACATTCATGTAGTTGACATTTGTAACTGGCCAAACTAAAATAGTGTCCGTCACTTTCAAGCAATGTTTGTCATTTCCTATTTCTGCCCTCAATAGTTTGTGTTGCTAAATCTTCCTTTTGGACATTCTCATAGGGGAGCGAAAACTTGGGCCGTCTGAGGAAACCCCCAAACCAACACCTCCCAAAAAAGGGGAAAGAGCAGAAGCAGAGGAGGAGGAGGAGGAGGAAGGAGAGATCATCGAACTTGGAGAATTGTCACCACAACAGGTGAGTGTGGGAGAACACAGCTACTGGTAAGCTAATCCATGTATGGCTGCCTCATTTCCAACACCCCATTTTTGTTTGTTTGTGGTTTTTAGGTGACGTGGATGTTGTGGAAGAAAAATCGCACTTTACCACAGAGAGTGCCCACGTACTCATCGGAGAGATAATGGTCTGCAATCGAGATCTAGATTACATAAAGCAAAACATCAATGATGTTCAACAAAAATTGAAGAACATCATTGATGTTTTAGGAAAAATATGAAAACGCACCAAGTAATTAACACACATTTGTGCCTGCTTCTGAACACATTTGCAACTTAAAAACTGTCTGAAATTTGGAACATGCACACATTGTGTCCACATGTGCTAGCTCCCACCATGGTGGATGAATGGCAACGTTTTTTTGGGGGTGCAAACACTTTACGAACTACGAAAGTGGTTGTGGTGAAGGGGTTGCACCCCCAAAAAACATCCATTCATCCCCATGATGGAAAATGGCACTTTTGAAGCTTCTAGGCATGTGTTTTCCCATCTAATGACCATTTTCAGACCCAAATTGTGTGCATGTTCCAAATTTCCACTTTTCGGGGGTGACCCCCCCATGTGATGAAGGCAAGATCAAACACACTTTGAACATATAGTCATGTCTGATCTTGTCTTCACTTTACAAAGTTGAACTTTCCAAGTTCCTAGGTTCTGTTTTGCTCCATGCCTGGTTTTACCAATTGCGGAATGTTTGTAAACAATGTTGTAAATAACCAAGATGTTGTCAGTTTTGGCGTGAAGATTGTAAACGCACTTGGGAATGTTTTCCTAGTAAACTTTTATTTTTCTAAATGTGTGGCTTCCTTATTTAAAAAACACAATGCATTATGTATGTAAAATGAAAAGGATATGGGGGGCAATGGGTGTTATTTACTAAAGGCAAATCCACTTTGCACTCCAATTTTCTTTCCCGGGAACTTTTTCAATGCACTTGTAGAGCATAGCGGATTTGACTTATGTAAATGACACCCACAGTGCTTTGTACGAAAACACGGAGCACAGCATTTTGGAGAATACACACATGTCAGACCTGGTGATGAAAAGGAGTATTTTGGGTGTCAGTTATGCAGTACAAACCTTCTCTAGACCAAAGATTAGGTAGCAAACACACAACATGAGAATAATCTTTTTGGGAAGAAGAGACTGTTACCTCCTTTTGCCCAGAAAGTGCATTCCCACTGTCGAAGGCAAAGGGAAAAAATGTCAAAGTAAAATAAGCTAAAAAGAAGACTGAAATGACATGAAATCATAGGTTGGTTAAAATATCAGATTTATTAAAAAATGCCTCTCACACATCGTCAGGCAGAGCAATGGCCCCCCTACCCACAAAGTACTGCATATATTGGTCCCGGACCACACGGGCATTTAGAGGGGGCAAGCCTGGACGTGCCACTCGAAGGGCTGTGAGTTCGGCATTTGGAGGGCCCTCCACATCTGGGCCAACGGGCACCACATAGTTCCTGTTATGTCTTTTGAGGAAGTTGTGCAATATGCAACAGGCAAGAACTATGTGGTTCAGTTTGTATTCCGCCAAGTTAAATGCCGTCAGGAACAGGCGGAAGCGGCTGGCCAGGATGCCAAAAGCGTTCTCCACAACTCTTCTGGCTCTGGACAGCCTGTAGTTGAAGACCCTCTGGTCCGGGTGAGGGTCCTCATCGGGAACGGCCTCATCACATGGGGAGTCAACGCAAACGCTTCATCTGCGACAAAGACGAAGGGAGTCCTTCGGCATTCTCCTCTGGAGGTGGCAAGCACAGACTGCCACTTTGGAGACGCCAGTAGAACTCCGTGTGCGTAATGGCCCCACCATCCGATATCCGGCCGTTCATCCCCACGTCCACATACATAAACTCGTATGTTGCCGACACCACCGCCAACATCACTACACTATTAAACCCTTTATAATTATAATAGTAGGACCCCGAGTTGGGCGGTGGGACGATGCGGACGTGTTTCCCATCAATTGCCCCTCCGCAGTTAGGAAAGTCCCAACGGCTGGCAAAGTGGGAGGCCACAGTCTGCCATTCCTGTGGCGTGGAAGGGAACTGTGGAGTGAAACAAGAAAAAAAAAAATTAGTCACTTTGCACCTAAACATTGCAAGCAGATTAGACAATCAACATCTTGGAACAAGAGCATTGTCTAAAATTGGAGGCTGGAAAGTATTTGCACAGAAAAGTAGAGGCTCCCCTTCACAGATTACTCACCCCCCATCAATCCCCCCACTTCTGATGGGCCATTGGCAATAACTAGGGGTTTTGGGGGGGGGGGTGGTGGACAGCTAACCCTCTGCACTTCATTGATTGGCAAATGGCTCAATAATGTGGGCTAGTTTGGCCAGACCCTCTGTACTTAACACTATTGGCAGGCCACAGGAAAGATCAAATAACATTTCAACCCCCCCCCCCCCCCAAAAAAAAGGCAGGCACAGTGTGACATTATTAAATTACCAAGCAAGCTAATAGGAGGAAAGAAGACAAAAAAATAGGAAATGGAATGTATGGAGGCAGTCCCTTGCACTACATGCTTTGCTGAATTCATCCCTAAAGATGCGCACTATAAAGAGGTAGGTATATAGTGTGTATGGACCTTGGGAAAGCCAGCAGATAAAGGATTGGTACCATCTGACAGAGCAGTTGGGGGAGGGGGTTCCTAATGAGTTTGCCCCCCCCCCACCAAAAGAACAAAAAAAGGGGGCTCTACATGAAGTAAACCACACAGCAAACATTTGTGCATATTTTAGGGGGTGTTTTGGGGCAAACAATACTATGCAGCAGACAAAAGACATTGCTTAAGTGACTAGGCCATAGGTGTCTATTGGGGCAGAAGAGCATGCTGGTGAGGTAAGTGAAGGGAAAAATGCATGAAGGAGAAAAGGGCACAGCATATTAGAACATATTGCAATCATGGTAATTAGGGAAGGAGGTCAAAAATACAAGTCATTAGCAAACAGAGCATACATAGAAGGGAATAGTAAAGTAGAAATGTTACCTTAATATAGTCCTCCTGCAGGACCTGAATGATGGCAGAACAGGTCTCTGGAATAATGATTCCCAGGGCCTGGGGAGAGATACCTGAAGAGAACTTCAAATCCTGAAGACTTCTCCCTGTCGCCAAGTACCTCAACGTGGCAACAAGCCTCTGCTCCGGAGTAATGGCTTGTCTCATGCAGGTATCCTGCCGGCTGATAAAGGGGGTCAGCAAAGCCAAAAGACGGTGAAAATCGGGGTCCGTCATCCTGAGAAAGTTCCTGAAATCATCAGGATTATTCTCCCGGATCTCACGAAGCAAAGGCATGTGCGAGAACTGGTCACGCTGAAGCAACCAATTCTTGGTCCACATACTCCTCGTCACTCTGTTCATGGACGGGTCTTGGGTCAAAGCTAAAAGCCCGACACCAATTCCGCGTACAGCACGAACTCGGCGACGAGTACGCACGGGAAACATCGCTCAGAAGGTCACAAAAGGTCGGCTGGTCAGAACGGACAAACAGAAAGCACCGATAAACAGCAAGGCCTGAAAGAACGAAGTGAATACCAGCAACGAGCAGACAATAAGCAGTGCAAATCAAAGCGTCCTATATCAAGATATAGGCCGCAATGACCAACAAATGCGAACTGACTACACGCACTAATAAACAGATACGCACGACAAGCACAAACTGAAGAGCAGTAACGATCTGAGTCAGAAAACTGAGAAGCGCGAATCTTAAGTCACCAAACTTCCACTAACTCTCGATAAACACGGGATCAGCAGAAGGAGCCCAACGGGTGCCTGACGTGGTGCTGAACTTCCCTTTTGTAATCTCGTGGACGACGACTTACGTCACGACGTTCTTCCGGACCGAATATTCCGACAACGTAGTCCGACCGTGTGTACGCAACGCCAACATCGGACAAAGTACGTCGGACAAAGTCCGACTGACCTGGTCCGTGGATTGTCCGAGCGTGTGTATGGGGCTTAATAGTTTTTTGAAACTATAGATGCCCCCCTGCTGAGACCACCGCCTGTGGAAGGGAATTCCACATCCTTGTCGCTCTTACAGTAAAGAACCCTCCACTTAGTTTAAGGTTAAACCTCTTTTCTTCTAATTTTAATGAGTGGCCAAGTGTCCTGTTAAACTCCCTTCCACAAAAAGTTTTATCCCTATTGTGGGGTCACCAGTATGGTATTTGTAAATTGAAATCATATCCCCTCTCAAGCGTCTCTTCTCCAGAGAGAAAAAGTTCAGTGCTCGCAACCTTTCTTCATAACGAATGTCCTCCTGACCCTTTATTAGCTTTGTTGCCCTTCTTTGTACTCGCTCCATTTCCAGTACATCCATCCTGAGGGCTGGTGCCCAGAACTGGACAGCATACTCTAGGTGCGGCCAGACCAGAGTCTTGTAGAGTGGGAGAATTATCGCTTTATCCCTGGAGTAAATCCCTTTTTTAATGCATGCCAATATTCTGTTTACATTGTTAGCAGCAGCTTGGCATTGCATGCCATTGCTGAGCCTAGCATCTACTAGGACCCCCAGGTCCTTTTCCATTCTAGATTCCCCCAGAAGTTCTCCCCCTAGTGTATAGTTTGCATTCGTATTTTTGTCACCCAAATGCATTATTTAAAATTTTTCTACATTAAACCTCATTTGCCATGTAGTTGCCCACCCCATTAATTTGTTCAGATCTTCTTGCAAGGTTTCCTCATCCTGCAGAGAAGTTATTGCCCTGCTTAGCTTAGTATTGTTCACAAATACAGAGATTGAACTGTTTACCCCATCCTCCAGGTCTGCTAGTTTTAGCTTTACCGCTGTTATAGCAGCGCTTTTCGCCTGCTAGAGAGGTGCTTTAAACCCCCACTAGCGGCCGAGGAAAGGGTTAATAGCGCCCGTTTTGCGGCGCTGCTGAATTGCTATGCAAGCGCTTCGGCAGCGCTGCTCATTCATTTCAATGGGCAGGGGCAGGGGCAGGGGCGGTGGAGGAACGGCGTAAACACCGCTCCTCCAACGCCCCAAAGATGCTGCTTGCACGACTTTTTTTTTCCTGTCCTGCAAGCGTACCGCCCCAGTGTGAAAGAACTCAGGCTTTTACACTGGGGTGGCTTGAGAGGCACTTAACAGGCACTATTGTTAGCGCTAAAATGCCTGAAAAGCACCCTAGTGTTAAAGGGGTCTTAGAGTGATGTCCTGTAGTGAACTGCTTTCTGTTGGTGCAAACAGAGTACAGGTGAGGAAATATAGAACCAGTGTGAAGTGCCACTGGGGAAACCTATACCCACTCGGGAAGCAAAGTTTCAGGAACATCCTCATGAAGCATTCCGCTACCTGCTCATATACCCATTTTTTCTGGTGAAGCTGAAATGACTAAGGCTTGGACCTTTAGGGAACTGAGGCTGAGCCCTAAGTCTAGACCTGTCTGAAGAAAATCCAATAACTGGACAAACTCTGGGGAGCCCTATACCCAAGGGATCTGGCAAAGCCCTCCTAATGGAGAGCCCATTTGTTGGGATCTGGAAAACACCTACAGAACCAGTCTACTTCGATATTTTGTGCCCCCCAAATTGTACTCTACCCAACGCTTTTGCAGATTTTCCTCCATCAAGGTCATAATCGGTTCCACTTTTTTCAGAAGGGACCCGCTGTAAGTCCCCCCCCCCCCCCCGTCTCTGGATGTATTACACTGCTGCCATGTTATCCACAGGTAGAGTGACCGGCCAACCCCGAATAACACTGCAGTTGCCATCAAAGCTGCTCGGACTTCCAGTATGTTGGAGACAATGCTTTCTGACAGAAAACTCTGACACTTGACTTGCACCCTGAGATGACCACAGGTGGTGTCCCATCCAGTATCACTGGCATTGGTGGTCACAATGGCTCATAGTAATGGACCTAATAGGCAAGACCAAGTAAGGGTCTCTTGACATGTCCACCACCAAGGACTCCTGTGCATCTGAGGGGAAATTCTAATGACTTGGCTAAAGTGTATGGCTATAGCCTGCTGTCAGCTAACATTACAGAGCCAGTCCAGGCACTGCATGGATCCCGATAATATTGTTGGGATCTGCCCAGATGCCTAATAGGCAGTTGGCTCCACCTCTCAGCACTGGAGGGACAGAGCACAGAGCAGTGGCTGATAGTCACCGCTCTCTGCTCACTGAAGACCGAGAACCGATCGATCAGTGGTCTTTGATCACTTGCCTCTCAGGTCTTAGAGGCGGCAGGGGACCGATGCTGCATCCACCTATATGAGTATTATTGTTTATTTCAAAACTTACACTTCTCTTTTAAAGAAGAGCCCCATGTAAATAAATATTCATGTATCTTGGCTGCCATCTAGTGAAATATTCCTATTACAATTTGCAAAACACAGTTCTTTTAGTTTTAGTTTAGTTACCCGTGAAACTATGAAATGTATTTATTAGATGTCAGATATGTAAGTTATTTAATTTGATGTTAGTTTTTATTCATTCATTTTTTTGTATCATAATATTAGTGTATACCTTTAATAAACCTTTAATAAACCTATATAGTTGGATTTAATGGGGTTGATCTACTAATAGCAAACAGGCTTTTTGCAACTTTACAATGGGAATTTATACTTTGCAAAGACATTTTCTCTTAGCTTAGTGAATGCAGGGAAACTGTAATGGCCTCCATCATTCAATCATGTGCAATCAAAAATACTAAAGAAAATAAAACTAGGTGCAGCACTAGACCACAATGCACCACAATTACAAGCTTAGTGAATGCAGTGCAATATCACTTTGCAGATTATGTGCAAGGAAAATACAAAACAATATTTTTGATTGTCATATAAGGAACTCTGCGCTAAAGTATAATGTTGAAAAGGTTCCTATATGCAAGCTGCTACGCACCTCCTATCCTCCCTAAGGGAGAAATTAAAGTAAATAAAACTAGGTGCAGGGCTAAACCGCAACAAAAGAAAATTAAGATCATTTATAAATCCTCCTTCTATCCCTTTAAATCCACTGCATATAGTGCTAGTGTTATATCCAATATATATCAGTAAATAGTGCTGTAAACATTCCACAGTGTGAACAATTTTTTTTTTAAATGTCCTCCCAAAGTCCAAAAAAAGTTCTGGTGCTGTAAAAAAACCAATATGCTGTCATCAGTTCTCTATGCAAACCAATAAAGTGCTTTTCCAAAGGGCTGTGCTTGCTGTTCTTTATACAGTGCCTTGAAAAAGTATTCATACCACTTGAAATTTTCCACATTTTGTCATGTTACAAACAAAAATGTAAATGTATTTTATTGGGATTTTATGTGATAGACCAACACAAATTGGCACATGGAAAAGTGGGTACAACGTCATGATCATCCAACATTAATGAGTGACACAATAATTTTTTTTATTATATATCAAAAAATGTATTATATATAAAAAATATATAAATTGCAAGCTATAAGTCCATAAGTGATATAATCCCAACACCAAAGTAGAATGCTCTGAGATATAACTTCTAATTCTTCCACCACGAGTGCTCAATGGGAAGATGGGCGCTCACCAGAGATGTTTGACCCCTTTTTACAGGATGGTCAAAAAGCACTTTTGGAATACCAAATTGATTCCACTGTCAGCACAATTCCTTTCCACTGGCCCCTCGAGATAAAAATAGGATGTGAAAAATGACTCTACAGGAGACATGGATGAAAGTCTAATAGTGTAGTATTTTAATTAATTTTTTAAAAATAGCAACAGCAGTAGCAGTAATGCCGCATATACACGACCGGACTTTCCAGCAAACTAGGTCCGACAGTCTTCCCGACGGATTTTCGGCAGAGTTCCAAACAAACAAACTTGGCCACATACGAATGGACTAAGTTTGGTCGAAAGTCTATTCGTTTTTGACGTGGTGAAGTATACAGGACTAAAGAATAGCCAGCAGCCAATAGCTGCCCTTGTGTCGTATTTGGTCTGTCGGAATTGAGTCCGCCGGATAGATTTGAAACATGTTCTATTTCTAGGTCCACTGGATTTTTCCATCGAAAAAATGATTGGATTAGCCCACACACGATCGGATTGTCCAACGGACTAATCCCGTCGGACCTAGTTTGCCGGAAAGTCCAGCCGTGTGTACGCGGCATTACACTCACATGTTAAAGTGCCTGGCCTGGCACTAGGTGTAAGCAGCGTGTGCATGTCGGCTAGTCCCTTGGGGATAGCGTGCGTTCTGCATCTCTCTCCAGAGGGCAAAGCCTGTTGTGGGGTATCAGATTAGGACCCGGAAGTAGAGGATCCTCCACTCCGACATATGTTTCGCAGTGAAGAATCTACACCCACCGGAGTTTTGCATTTCACACTTATTTTTAACAGTGAATGGAGCTTATATGGTCAAATACATTTATTAGAAATCCCTTGGACTGTTTACATGTTGAATTTTAAAAGCAGCGATGTTCTGTCGGATCAGAAAACCTGTGAGATCAGCCGGTTTGCCGTTGCTTTTAAAATTCAACATCTAAACAGCCCGTCGGATTTCTAAATACTGTATTTCACCTTATAAGCTCCGTTAACTGTTAAAAGTAAGTGTGAAATGCAAAACTCCGGTGGGTGTAACAAGATGTCCGCTTGCCTCCTTCTCAGTGTATCCTTACTGTGGAGCAGTGCAGGGTGTAGCTACATGGCGGCAACATAACGTCACTTCCGTTACAAATTCTGAGGGGTCGCCTAATCTGACGAAACACCCACACCACACATAGAAAACCAACCATATAACACAATCAATTACCATAATTGTTATATGAAAAAATATATACCAAAAGTGATCGCATATTAAGATGATGAGAAGGAAAATTAATAAGTCACATCTAAAACAAAATATATTCATATTGCCATGCTAAAGAATGAAGTAAATTCTCAAGGTAGTACCATCTAGTGGTGACTATCTATATAGCCTAGAAAATAAAAAGCATTCATGCCTGATTTATTAGGAATAAGAATACATAAGAATGTAAATGAATAATGAATTTAATAAAAAAAATTTAAAAAGTTATCCTAAAAAAATATATATATAAGAAAGAAGATTTAATGGGGAGCCCTAACATATTGCAGAAATCTACCCTAATTCTCTAGTATAACCAATTATAATAGATGGCCTAAATTGGTCAACAATCAATAGTCGGTTATAAAAACATTTCAGGTCGTTGTCTGATTAAATTCATTATTTATTTACACATATTTATCAAAATTATTTATTATTATTATAATTTTCAATCTAATCCTAATAATTCAGGCATGAATGCATTTTATATTCTAGCACTAGATGGTGCTACCTTGAGAATTTCCTTCATTCTTTAGCATGGCAATATGAATATATTTAGCTTCAGATGTGACTTATTCATTTTCCTTCTCATCATCTTAATATGCGATCGATTTTTGTATATATTTTTTCATATAACAATTATGGTAATTGATTGTGTGTTATGGTTGATTCTATGTGTGGTGTGGGCAGTGTGTACGGATCAGCATCCCGAAGAGGTAGATTTTACATTACATTTTTGTCTTCTCCTCCATTTTGGAGTAGTTCCACCAATAGCATCCTTCCAATTCACTTAAAAGCAAGCTGGGAGCGGCATGACGTTACTTCCTGAAGACGCCAGTCACAGCGAAACATGTCGGAGCGGAGGATCCGCTACTTCCGGGTCCTAATCTGATACCCCACACCAGGCTTTGCCCTCCGGAGAGAGACGCGGAACGCACGCTATCCCCAAGGGACTAGCCAACTTTGACACGCTAATTACACCTAGTGCCAGGCCAGGCACTTTTTTTTTTAAAAGGTGTTTATTTTGGTTTTTTCAACATTACAAACAATAAACGATAAACAATACAGTACTAACAGCAGTAGTAGCACTTTATAAACAAGGGGATCGCATCCCAACATTCTTATGCGCCTGTTTCATTCCCCTGTAATTTACTCCTGGGGATTACGGCAACAGGATTGGGTCCCTATGCCCTACTGCGACTAACATCCATACACACACCCACTCACCCATCACACAGACTCACTCACACCCAAACACACCTCTTTCTACCCATGCTCTGTCCCATTAGGCCCACCAAGATCCACTCCCCCTTCCAGTAGAGGGAAATCCATATCATGGTATTCCCAATCATTTGTTAACAATCCTGTGTGGACAGGACCGAACCCCAGAAGGGGGCGGTAATATCCAACCAGGGTTGCCATACCTTATAAAACTTCTTGAGGCAGACCCTGTTTTTATAAACAATTTTGAACTTGGGGAGCTGTCCATTAATGATTCCATACAGAGTTTGTATCTTAGGAGGTTCGCTGTCTTTCCATTTCAGTAGAATAACTTTCCTTGCATAAAACATAATAGTCCGTATTAGTATGCGGGTAGCCACTGGGTGAACTAAGTCATTCAGTATACCCAGTAATCCCACTTCGGGTGTTCTGGGAATTGGTGTGTTAAGCTGTTCATCACAAAATTTGAATAAGTCTCTCCAGTATTGGTTGAGTCCAGGGCAGCTCCAGAACATATGAAACATATTAGCATTGTCACTAGTACACCGAGCACAACTAGCATTCACTCTCAGCCCCATACGTGCCAGTCTATCAGGAGTATAGTGTAGATGGTGGATAAATTTAAACTGTATATATTGGTCAGCGGTACATATAATATCTTGAAAGCAAACCTCAGTAACTTCTTCCCACCCCTCCTCTGTTAGTACAGGTATCAGTTTTTGCCATTTGGTGAACGAGGTTTGGAACGGGTCTGCTCCCGCCATGTTCAGGTGGTTATAAAAGGTTGTCACCATTTTTGTTATATCTGGGTCGGAGAGATGATCTTCCAAAGGGGGTGTTCTGAGCTCCATGGTCAGGGTACCAAATTGGGCCCGAGTGGCATGTCTGATCAGCAGATACTTATAAAAAAATTTGTTAGGTATGCCATACTTGGCTTTTAGGTGGTCAAAAGTCACAAAAATACTATTTGAGAACAAGTGTGTCAGGTGCGTAACTTGCATCCTTGACCACCATTTCGAGTCGGGATGACCATGGAGCTCAGGGAGATTTGGGTTATCCCAAATTGGAGTGCTTGGCGACCATGTACTCATACCTTTGGACAGGAGTCCATTGCTCTCCTTCCAAGCTAGTAAACCAACATCCCTGGGGGAAAGTCTGGAGCATTTGTTGGGTCTAGACCTGTGCATCACATCAAGTGCCTTGGTACCTTCCTCATAAAATGAGGACAACAGGGAGACAGCGGGGGGCCGAGGGTCGGAGTGCATCCACTCATAAATAAACGTAAGCTGTGAGGCAAGAAAGTACTTCTGCAGGTTAGGGCATGCTAGTCCTCCCCTGCTTTTAACCGCTTGCAGGGACGTTTTAGATATACGTGGATGAGCAGCTTGCCAAACAAAGGAAGACAGAACTGCCTCCACCTTTTGGAACATTTTTTTTGGGAGATACACTGGAGCTGCTCTAAAGAAATACAAAAATTTTGGCAAAAAAATCATTTTGAAGATATTAATACGTCCTATTAAATTTAGTGGGAGGGTTGACCAGACTTGAAGTTTGTCCGTCATTTGTTTTATTACTGGTGTGATGTTAAGATCTACGAATCTGGAGAGGTCATTATGTATTTGAACTCCTAGGTATTTAAAAGACTGAGCAGTTTTCAGTCTAGAGTTCTCAAGGTATTTATATGGGATCAGAGGACCTATAGGAAAGGCTATGGATTTCTCCCATCCGACCCTCAGCCCCGACACCTCCCCAAACTCCTCAACCACCTGCATCAAACTTCTAAAAGAGCTCTCTTTGCCGTCCAGGTAGATTAACGCGTCGTCTGCGTATAGAGAGATTTTCTCCAATTGTGTTCCGCATTGGATGCCCCCAATCCCCGCGGCCTGCCGCACCGCCAGCGCTAGTGGCTCAATGGCGATAGCGAACAGGAGCGGAGAGAGGGGGCACCCTTGTCTGGTTCCCCTCTGCAAGGCAAATGCCACCGAAACATCACCATTGGTTCGGACTCTCGCACTTGGGTGCGCATATAGTAGACGGACCCACCTTAAAAACAGGGGGCCGAAACCCATATTTGACATGGTTTCCCATAAAAATGTCCAGCGGACCGTGTCAAACGCCTTTAACACATCTAAGGATAGCACTAGATGGCTTTGCTTCGTTACGTGTGCCCTATGGATATGTAGATACAGTCTGCGGATGTTATCAAACGTGTTGCGACCCGGCATGAACCCCGCTTGGTCTGGGGGGATAAGAGCTAAAATAACTTTTTGTAGTCTCTGGGCCAAAATTTTGGCCAGAATTTTCACATCAGTGTTTAAAAGTGAAATCGGTCGATAAGATTCACATAGCAGTTTGTTCTTTTCGGGTTTAGGCAAGACAACAATGAGGGCCTCATTCATGGAAGCTGGCAGAGTACCCTGCTGCAGAGAATTTCGGAACGTGTGCAGAAGCTTGGGGGCAATTACCTCCGCATAGGTCTGATACCACCCGGAGGGAATACCATCCAAGCCCGGAGTCTTTGAAGGGGGCAGAGAGCGGATTGCTGCCTCTACCTCTTCCAAAGTGATCTCCTGTTCCAGAAGCCCCCTCTGTGCCTCATCCAATGCCGGGAAGGCCATGGAAGAGAAAAAGCCCCTAAACGTGGCCTCCTGTGGTGGGTCTAGGTCGGTGTACAGGTCACTGTAGTAGGTAGCAAATGTCTGGTTAATGCATACTGGATCATTGGTTATGGAGCCGTCCTTCAGTGTAATAGCCGGTATTGAGCTGTCTGTATATTCGGTGTGGGCCAGAAAAGCCAGCATCCTACCATTTTTACCGCCATGTTCGTGTATTCTTGCAGATAGGTATAGTTGTTGTTTTTTAGTCATATCTACCTGGTGTAGTTGTAATGCATTATGTGCGTTTGAAATTGTCCCCCGAGTCTCATCTGTCAGATCCCTCATGTGTTGGGCTCTAGCGTCCTCTAGATTTTTTTCCAGCTCCACCAGGTGGGCCGCCCCCGTAGCTCTATAGTGTTTGATACGTGAGATATAAGCCCCCCGTAGGACTGCTTTAAAGGCATCCCACGTGGGTCCAGGTTCTGCGGTATCTAAGTTGTTGGACCAGTAGTCTAGCATATCCAGCGAGATAGCTTCCTGTATCTCAGGGGTGGATATCCATAGGGGGCTCAGTCTCCATATCCGAAACGTCGGCCTGTGTCCCAGAGTTAGGGTAACTGTCATAAGTGAGTGGTCTGATATGGTCTGTGAGACATAGTCCATATTTAAAACATTCGGCAGCAGGTCCCTGCTGGCAAGTGCATAGTCTATTCTAGAGAGAGAACCGTACGTTCTAGACTGGCATGAGAAAACTTTTTTGTTGGGGGACTTCCATCGCCATATATCTACATATCCATATACCTCACACCATTTGCCAAACAATCTGGAGTCATTTAGCTGTGGTTTCAGTCTATCAATGGATGACTGCAACACTGAGTTGAAGTCACCCATTAGTAGCACTGGACAGCTGGGTAATAAAGAAAGTTGTGTACTTATATCCGTAAAGATTACTGCTGAAACCGGAGGGGGGACATATACTGTTGCCATAATCAATGGGGTGCCGCGAACTGAGGCATGAAGTATCAAATACTGTCCTTTAGAATCAGAGATTACCCTATGACATTCAAAAGGAAGGCCTTTGCGTATTAGCACCGCCACTCCGCGGGCATAATTAGAATATGTGGAGGTGTAACTATGGGCAACCCAATGTTTTTTGAGCGCTAGGACTTTTGACCCTGTCAAGTGGGTTTCCTGCAGGCAAAGAACATGGGGTTGCAATTTCTTGATCCGCTCAAAAATCAGTGCACGTTTAAATTTAGAATTCATTCCTCTCACATTCCACGAGCAAATCTTTACGTCAGCCATGGGACTTCCTTACAAATATTAAAACCACTGAGATCCACTCATATTTACTTGGTGTACCCCTGATTGCCATCATTGTGTTATCCAACTTTATACAGTTACCGCCATTGGGACAGAGCAACATACATCCATCCTTCAACCAAACTCCATTCATACACACACACACATAGCAACAGAAAAAAAGAAAAAAAGATTGAACTGTACATGTCCCGCCGTCAACTGACAGCAACACCCCTGCCCTGCTCTCTGAAAAACGGAGAGGGCTTGTACCCCAAACTAGGGCCATGCATGGGGCGCATGGCCTGGAACCTATTTGGTCCATATTAGCAAGTTAGAGCCAATATTGTGGCTAACGTCTCTCCGCATGTGGAGTAGCTCCAGCTCCCCCCCATTCGTGGCGGGAGGTCTGTACCCCACCGGGAAAACAAGTGCGGTTGATCTGCATTGCCGGTTAAGTGACTTGGGACACCACTGCAGGCATATCAAAAAGGGTTGGCAAAATCAAAAATCAGAAAAATAAGAAAAATAAACGGCAGCAGCAAACACCCTACAGGGGGTCACTTTAGGCAAAGTTGGCCAGTCACGAGCCATTTGAGTGACTGGAGGACAAGAGGATATCATTGCCTACGGTAAACTTCAGTCAGCTGGTGCTCGAGGGGGTCTTGGCAGGGTTTCCCACCATGCGATGACATTCTTTGGCGACTGGAAGAATAACACTTTTTCATCATGTACCACCCGTAGAGTAGCTGGAAATAACATGGAGTATTGAATAGCGTGGTCTCTCAGGTGCTTCTTGACTGCTTGGAACTGTGCACGCTGGTTGCGTACCGCAACTGAGTAATCAGGGTACAGTGATACTGTAGCATTGTTAATCTTGAGGCTGCCTTTCTGTCCCTGCTGGCAAGTGCATAGTCTATTCTAGAGAGAGAACCGTACGTTCTAGACTGGCATGAGAAAACTTTTTTGTTGGGGGACTTCCATCGCCATATATCTACATATCCATATACCTCACACCATTTGCCAAACAATCTGGAGTCATTTAGCTGTGGTTTCAGTCTATCAATGGATGACTGCAACACTGAGTTGAAGTCACCCATTAGTAGCACTGGACAGCTGGGTAATAAAGAAAGTTGTGTACTTATATCCGTAAAGATTACTGCTGAAACCGGAGGGGGGACATATACTGTTGCCATAATCAATGGGGTGCCGCGAACTGAGGCATGAAGTATCAAATACTGTCCTTTAGAATCAGAGATTACCCTATGACATTCAAAAGGAAGGCCTTTGCGTATTAGCACCGCCACTCCGCGGGCATAATTAGAATATGTGGAGGTGTAACTATGGGCAACCCAATGTTTTTTGAGCGCTAGGACTTTTGACCCTGTCAAGTGGGTTTCCTGCAGGCAAAGAACATGGGGTTGCAATTTCTTGATCCGCTCAAAAATCAGTGCACGTTTAAATTTAGAATTCATTCCTCTCACATTCCACGAGCAAATCTTTACGTCAGCCATGGGACTTCCTTACAAATATTAAAACCACTGAGATCCACTCATATTTACTTGGTGTACCCCTGATTGCCATCATTGTGTTATCCAACTTTATACAGTTACCGCCATTGGGACAGAGCAACATACATCCATCCTTCAACCAAACTCCATTCATACACACACACACATAGCAACAGAAAAAAAGAAAAAAAGATTGAACTGTACATGTCCCGCCGTCAACTGACAGCAACACCCCTGCCCTGCTCTCTGAAAAACGGAGAGGGCTTGTACCCCAAACTAGGGCCATGCATGGGGCGCATGGCCTGGAACCTATTTGGTCCATATTAGCAAGTTAGAGCCAATATTGTGGCTAACGTCTCTCCGCATGTGGAGTAGCTCCAGCTCCCCCCCATTCGTGGCGGGAGGTCTGTACCCCACCGGGAAAACAAGTGCGGTTGATCTGCATTGCCGGTTAAGTGACTTGGGACACCACTGCAGGCATATCAAAAAGGGTTGGCAAAATCAAAAATCAGAAAAATAAGAAAAATAAACGGCAGCAGCAAACACCCTACAGGGGGTCACTTTAGGCAAAGTTGGCCAGTCACGAGCCATTTGAGTGACTGGAGGACAAGAGGATATCATTGCCTACGGTAAACTTCAGTCAGCTGGTGCTCGAGGGGGTCTTGGCAGGGTTTCCCACCATGCGATGACATTCTTTGGCGACTGGAAGAATAACACTTTTTCATCATGTACCACCCGTAGAGTAGCTGGAAATAACATGGAGTATTGAATAGCGTGGTCTCTCAGGTGCTTCTTGACTGCTTGGAACTGTGCACGCTGGTTGCGTACCGCAACTGAGTAATCAGGGTACAGTGATACTGTAGCATTGTTAATCTTGAGGCTGCCTTTCTGTCTGGCAGCTCGCAGGATGGAGTCCCTGTCCCTGTAGTTGAGCAGTCTCATAATCATTGTACGTGGGGGATTGCCAGCGGGGAGAGGCCTACCTGGGACCCGGTGCGCCCTCTCAATTATAAAACAGGGGGATAGCAACTCCCGACCAAATTCCTGCTCCAGCCAACTTTCGAGGAATGCTACCGGGTCGGATCCCTCCACCTTCTCAGGGAGCCCAACCAGCCTCAGGTTGTTCCTCCTAAAGCGGTTCTCGAGATCGTCCATTTTGGATTCTAGAGAGGATATTTTCCCGCCGGTGGCATTCAGTTTGGGTAGGATGGGGTTAACCGTGTCCTCCAGTTCGCTTATTCGGTCTTCTGTCTCGGTCACCCTGCCCCTCAGTTTGTGAACGTCTTGTCGTAGCAGTGTAAAGTCACTCCTGATTTCAGCTACCGTCCCCATTAAAGCTGTATGGTTTACCTTAATGGTCTTTAGTACTTCCGCCAGCGTAGGCCCGGAGCCATCATCCGTCGCCTCCTCGCCCTCAGATGTTTGTGAGATCAGGTTCGGGGGGTCTGGAAGTCCCGGGGAGGAGGGTGGAGAGGCACCCGAGGCGTCTCCAAAGAGATCCGGTGTAGAGGCCGGAGAAGCAGAGGGTGCCGAGACGGTAGTGCGGCGGCCATCTTGGCCCGATCTCGTGTTGATGCTCATTCGTACCGGTGCTTGCTTTTGCCTTTTGCCCATCCGGCAATTTCACCATCCGGTGAATCAGCTGTTGCCTCCGGTGTCGGCGGTGGTCTCCGTTTCTGGAATTAGGGCAGATCAAGCCAGGATTGTGCAGGATAGTAGTGGGTAATGCCGGAGCTGCTCAGAGAAGCGTCCGCTCACATGTCCTCCTAGGCCACGCCCCCCAGGCCAGGCACTTTAACATGTGAGTGTAACTGCTACTGCTGTTGCTATTTTTTAAACATTCATTAAAATACTACACTATGAGAATTTTATCCATGTCTCCTGTGGAGTCATTTTTCACATCCTAGTTTCATCTCGAGGGGCCAGTGGAGTGGAATTGTGCTGACAGTGGAATCAATTTGGTATTCCAAAAGCACTTTTTGACCATCCTGTAAAAAGGGGTCAAACATCTCTGGTGAGCGCCCATCTTCCCATTGAGCACTCATGGTGGAAGAACTAGTAGTTATATCTCAGAGCATTCTACTTTGGTGTTGGGATTATATCACATATGGACTTATAGCTTGCTATTTATATTTTTTCATATATAATTATTTTTTTATATATATTTCATTTTTTTATTTTTGTTGGACGATCATGACATTGTATTCACATGACTTTTTCACAGCCATTCGTGGTTTTCACTGAACATTTTTAGCTCCTTATCCTTTAATTATATATCCACAACCTAAAGGGGCAGCTGATTAGTTTTTGGTCATACACCCCCAGCCAATCATTGGTTTACAATTTTTCACACAAAGTGGCACATAATTGTGAAATGGAAGGAAAATGATAAATGGTTTTCAAGTTTTTTTTACAAATAAATATCTGAAAAGTGTGGTGTGCATTTGTATTCAGCCCCCTTTACTCTGATACCCCTAACGAAAATCTAGTGGAACCAATTGCTTCAGAAGTCACCTGATTAGTAAATAGAGTCCACCTGTGTGTAATTTAATCTCAGTGTAAATACAGCTGTTCTGTGAAGCCCTCTGAGGTTTGTTAGAGAACCTTAGTGAACAAACACAATAATAAAAGCCATCAGACAGGTCAGGGATAAAGTTGTGGAGAAGTTTAAAGCAGGGTTAGGTTATAAAAAAATATTCCAAGCTTTGAACATCTCACAAAGCACTGTTCAATCCATCATCTTAAAATGGAAAGAGTATGGCACAACTGAAAACCTCCCAAGACATGGCCATCCACCTAAACTGACAGGCTGGGCAAGGAGAGCATTAATCAGAGAAGCGGTCAAGAGGCCCATGGTAACTCTGGAGGAGCTGCAGAGATCCACAGTTTAGGTGGGAGAATCTGTCCACAGGACAACTATTAGTTGTGCACTCCAAAAATCGGGCCTTTATGGAAGAGTGTCAATAAGAAAGCCATTGTTCAAAGAAAGGCATAAGAAGTCCAGTTTGCAGTTTGCGAGAAGACATGTGGGGGACACAGCAAACACGTGGAAGAAGGTGCTCTGGTCAGATGGGACCAAAATGTAACTTTTTTGCCTAAAAGCAAAATGCTTTGTGTGGCTGAAAACTAACACTGCACATCAGCCTGAACACACCATCTCCACCATGAAGCGTGGTGGTGGCAGCATCATGCTGTGGGAATGCTTTTCTTCAGCAGGGACAGGGAAGCTGATCAGAGATTATGTGCAGATGGATGGCGCCAAATACAGGACAATCTTAGAAGAAAACCTGTTAGAGTCTGCAAAAGACTTGAGACTGGGGCAGAGGTTCACCTTCCAGCAGGACCACGATCCTAAACATACAGCAAGAGCTACAATGGAATGGTTTGGATCAAAGCATATTCATGTGTTAGAATGGCCTAGTCAAAGTCCAGACATAAATCCAATTGAGAATCTGTGGCGAGACTTGAAAATTGCTGTTCACAGACACTCCACATCCAATCTGACAGAGCTTGAGCTATTTTGCAAAGCAGAATGGGCAAAATTTTCACTCTCCTAGATGTGCAAAGCTGGTAGAGACATCCCCAAAAAGACTTGCAGCTGTAATTGCAGCGAAAGATGGTTCTACAAAGTATTGACTCGGGGGGCTGAATACAAATGCACACCACACTTTTCACATATTTATTTGGAATACAAATTGAAAACCATTTATCATTTTCCATCCACTTCACAATTATGTGCCACTTTGTGTTGGTCTATCAAAATCCCTATAAAATACATTTAAGTTTTTGGTTGTAACAAGACAAAATGTGGAACATTTCAAGGGGTATGTATACTTTTTCAAGGCACTGTATAGCTATTTTATCTGGAGTTCAGCTTTAAATGTGAGCAGTTTTAGGGCAAACTGCGTAGATTTCACTTGCAGAGACACATTTTGCATCAGTTTCAAATCAGTTTTCATGTGCGTTTCAGTGAGTTTTTATCCACGTTGACATCAGTTTTTATGTGCGTCAGTTATGTGCCCTGTTCAAACCAATGTTGATTTCATGTCGGTTTTTTTATGTGCAGAAAACTGCATACACATTTCAGATTCCTGCATAGAAAAAAATTAGCAAGTTGTGGTGTGAACAGGGCACATAGAGAATCATTGTTTTCTTCAAACCCTTGCAAAACGCGTGCAGAAAAACTGCCGTCTCTGCACCATGGTGTGAACGAGGCCTTACAGTGCCCTCAGCTGTGGAGACTTCTGTAAATAAGATTAGTGAGTGTGTAAATATACCTGCAAAAGTAGCCAGTTTGTTAAGCTTAGTATACAATATTCGTTTTTTATTCGTTTTTTTTTCATTCAACCCAGCAAGCCGAACGAAAAAAAAACTGACAGCTCAGTTGGAGCCGCTACGTTAATACAGCTATATCCCCCACTGAGCTATTTGTGTTCTGACAGAAGGGACGGCCCCCGCCAGAACACACTGGTCGTTGTCGATGCCAATCGGCAGACTTTTTTTGGTCATGCCCCTGCAGTACACAAGAGCTGAATGTCGGCTGGGTTGTATTGAACCGGCCGATGCCGCCTGATAATTGGCCTGTGCGTACGGCCCTTTAGACTGAGAAATAGGAAGGTTCCTGAAAAGCATCTCTAGAGAAAGAAGTTGAGCAGAAAGTGGAGAAGTAGAAGAGCCAAATTGTAACATTTTAGGATACATTACACACACTGCTATAGTCCTTGATTTATCTATTAGAATCTTGCCTCTGGCCATGAATAGGGTCACTTCAGAGCTAAATCCTGGCTGTGTAAAGCCTTCCTGCTTTAATGACTTGATGAATGCAACTTATGTTGTTTTTCTAAAAACATCTGACAGTGCTTTACGCAGTGCACCTTGTTGCTTTTGACAGAATAGTGTTCCCAGGACATCAGGTAGCAAAGGCAACTTGTTTGCTGCAAAACAGGAATGTCTGGCTTTTAAGATAAAGCCCTTGGCAAGTAAGCTGTGCATCCTGGCTTGACTGTACTTTTAAAGAGCTACTTCAGTCAACCATTATAAATAAACAGCACACAGCTAATGCTATACATTCTCTACATACCCACCACTGCTGTTTCAAAGAGGAGCTTGTGGGTGGGATTGTAGAAGATGACAATCAAGCAGTTGGAGAAGAAGGCAGTGACCCTGAATGCAATTTGGACTGTAACGTCAGTGGAGAGAGCTGGGTGACATGAGGAGCAGTTTAGGTTGGGACCAAAAAGCGTAACAGGGAACTGACAGAAGTGCGGGGTTTGGTGACACACAAATGTTCAAGTAGTCTGCGAAACAGGATGGCGTTGAGAGTACCTGGAGCTATAGAGAAATTGACCATTATGGACACTTGTCCCAGTGTAGCTGTTTATGGTGGTACTCTTCTTCAATTTATGGAGATTTCCTCTTGAAATATTTCCTTACTTCTTAATATATTTTAAAGCCAATCTTTAAGGTATAAGGATGCAAGTTTTGGTAAGGTGGGCCAAAAGGGACCTAAAAGCCCCTCACTAAATCAGTGCAAAACAGAGTAGAGCCCTCTTAAAACAGGGTACCTACATGTCTTCTATCACAAATTCCTAGTGTAGCGGTACTCTCATAGGAGCTGCTAAGTGTTACGGTCCGTCTCGGTCACCCTGCCCCAGCCAGGCACACTCTTGTCACTCATCCAGAAACATAAAGCAGTCCTTATACTTTGTTTTTGTTTGTTTTTATTGAAGGATATCAAACTTGGATATGGATGGAGACCTATGAGATGCCCAAGTGATCAGAACATTGCAATTTGGGACTTTATAAAAATTAGGTATATACATATATATACACTCCATTTCTCCTCCTGCACATCGCTTCCTCTCTTTTGAGCATCACTCCATGCTCCTCCTGCCCTTTACAGGCAGGGACCGCATGCCCCTATGGTGTAGCAATTATAAAAGTCCTCGTGCTAGCTGTCCCTGTGGCTACTGCTCCCAGTACCACCTCTTCAGACACTGCCAGCCTTCCTGGCTGCAGCTGCTACGCTCCACTGTCCGTGACATCACCATCCTCCAGACTGGCTCTACAACCTTCCCAGACTGCTGCATCTCAGTCCTCTCAGGAGAGCCCCACCAGCCCTCCTGGCTGTCTCTGTGGAACTCCTGGAGACTTGCTCGGCAGTGTTCTCTCACTGTCCTCTTTTGCTCCTCCTGTGCCTCCTGTCCAGAACACCTCCACGTTTTCTTGGAGAGCCCTGCCTGCACCCGAGCCCAGGCCCAAGGTCACCCCCCCCCCCCCCAGACTGGGGAGCTCCCTCAAAGGCCCAGACAGCCTAACACTCCATCTCCATCTTCCACTCGATCAGCTCCTCCTCAGCAGGGCTGACTCTGGGTATTAAAGGAGGCCTGACCCCTACCAATCCAAGTTGGGGATTGGTCAGGGCTCCTCAGAACACCCTAGGTGGCTCCACCTCCCCTCCAGCCTCTCTTTCTAGAAAATACTAGAAGATTCTAGAAAGAAGTAGGAGGTCATAGTGATGCCACCTGTGAGTCACCCAGCACTACCCTGAGACACTCCCAGCCCTGTTCAAACACACCCAGGCTTGGCTACCAACCAAGACTGAAAATTTACCTACTCTAGGGAAAAAAACTGCACAAATTCCCTAGCACACTAGAGGGTGCTACACTAGGGAAAGGGCTGTATTCCTCATCTAAGAATAGTTGGTGAATCAGGGGTGCCAAACGTTTTGACCTTCCTGGGCCATATTGGAAGAAGAGCAGTTGTCTTGGGACACACATACAATACACTAACAATAAGGAGAGCTGGTGAGCAGAAAATGTCAGGCAAATCACAAGTTAACAATAACTGATATAGATAATGTACCTATCTGAGGATTAAAACTTTTTTTTGTAATATTTTTATCATAAAATTAAAAGAGGGCAACATAAAACTAGTACAAGATTTGATACTGTTTTTGATAAACTAACACATCAATATCTGGTTTGATGGATGTAACAGCAATTCTCAATGAATTCTCAAGGTGCTCATAAGATATTTTAGTTCTAATTTTGCCCTTCGTGTGCTTCATCCTTGAAAAACTGTTGTTGACAAATATAGGTGCTGCCGAAAACTGATAACATGAATAAGGCGCGATTGTGAAGAGTGGGATATTTTTCTTTGAGAAGATAAAACTTATAAAAGTCCAGTAAAGAGACACCGTCAATTTTTTATTCAGTCGCATGTGTTCGCTAAGTGTAAACGCATTTTTACAAACATTCCAAAAAACAATCAACATTTTTAAGTAAGTTTAAGATTTTGTGTCGGGTTGCATCTTTGGCCGCATGCAGCCCATGGGCCAGAGGTTGGACACCTCGGATGTAAATTTATTTATTTATTTATTTCAGGTACTTATATAGCGCTGTCAATTTACACAGCGCTTTACATATATATTGTACAATTACATCAGTCCCTACCCTCAAGAAGCTTACACTCTAAGGTCCCTAACTCACATTCATACATACTAGGGACAATTTAGACAGGATCCAATTAACCTACCAAATCATTTTTTATGTCCCTTGTCCATCTGTCCATCCAGAAATGTTTATTATAAATTGCATGCAGTGCATGGAAAGAATCCTTTGTAATTTTCCACATTGCAAAAAATGATAGTCCATTGCTACACTGAGGCTCCATGCACGCTAGCATTTTTTTGCTGCTCCTATAAGCTAATAGTGTTATCCTATGTGTCTATGCACACTATTTTTTCCTCAAAGCATTTTTCGAGGTTCAGCATTTAGGAGCAATTTTTCTCGACAGATTGAATTCATTGCATAACAGCCTCTAGGATTAAACAATTAATTGAATCTGTCGGTCTTCTTGGAACCTTAGTCCTCTTGAATTTTTTTAATTCACTGCAACAATTCTTTGAGTATAGGACTCTTCCCTTATTTATTAATTTTCTGAGTTCCTATATATTTCAAGAGGGGTAAGGGTATGTTTTTCCTTCCTTTTTGACTTTCTGAAAGTCTTCTTTAAATATAGTTGCACTTTTATTTTGTTACTAGTGGACACATATGAGCACTGCGCTTTGATCTGAATATCCCTACACATTCCATGGTGTTGTTGGTTTGTTGAAAGGAGTGAGCATGTGATGAATGAGACTCTGTGTTTTCAATTAGACCAATTAGTATACTACTTAAGAGACTCCTGTCCCATGTTCACTTATGCTCTGAAGAAACTAGATTTTCTAGTGAAACGCGTAAACACGACGCCACCACACTATCTGTAGCTCTCACACAGATTGATCGCAGCAATATCCCCCCTCCAGACAACTGCGGAGGTCAGCCGGGTTACCGGTGTGCGTAAGTGGTTCGCTGACACGAAGCGGTGCTTTGCAGTAAGAGAGACAGCGCCAGCAAGCCAACAGTCTGACACGCTGATACGCTGACCCTCTTATTAGCGGTGGACATCAACTTCTCTCTCCCCATCACAACCTGACAGGAATCCATCCTCACTAGGCATTACTGCCCGGACTATTGAACACTGGGTGAGTGGTGAGTCCCTATCTGAGTGTTTGACTAAACCTTGGCTAGTCTCTCATTTAACCTACTGTGATTTACCCAATGTGATCTGTTTCTGCCATATTAGACAGCCACTAAACCTCCTCCGTCCTAGACCGCTATTCTAAGCCCTAATTCGGGATAGTGTTTTCTGACGATCTAGAACGGTCTGCAATTGTTCCACATACACAATTTCAGTGTTCCCAGCAATTGTATGTTGAAATACCTATGGAATTCCTCTGTGATTACTAGCGTATAGCCTTCACGCATCTGAGGAATACCCTCCTTCATTAGGAATTCATATACTAATTAGCTGGTTTTTGATTTGAATGAGGGTGAATGATTGTTGTGGTCATCTGTGTTTTGATAACGTTATCAAATTTTATACTTTTGCGGTGGAAGTATTTTATTCTTTTTGAATAATATTTTGGTGGATTTTTCATAATAAAGAAAATACATTTTTTTTTGCTATTACCAGTTTTGTTCCTTTTAGAAGAATCCTTCCTGGACTCTCTAGTCCTCCCATTTTTTCTCTTATATGTTGGTTTGATTCAGAGGAACACACCGGTTTGCTGATTTATATGCAACCAGGTGAATGGTATTTGTTACTGGACTGTGGATTTGATATTCAATTCTCCCATTCCTAGAAACATACGCTAGGGTGACACTCCTTGACTATCCTTGTTTTTTTTTTTTGCAATAGGCGTATATTTATTGGTTTGCGCAAAAGTTACAAAATAGTTACAAAATAGGGGATAGATTTATGGCCTTTTTATTATTTTTACTAGTAATGACGGCGATCTGCAATTTTTAGCAGGACTGCAACATTGTGGCGGACAGATCGGACACTTTTGACACTTTTTTGGGACCATTGACATTTATACAGCGATCAGAGCTAAAAATAGCCACTGATTACTGTGTAAATGTCACTGGAAGGGAAGGGGTTAACACTAGGGGGCAATCAAGGGGTTAAATGTGTTCCCTAGGTGTGTTCTAACTGTAGAAGGGATGGGCTTACTGGAACATTCCCGAGCGCTGGGAACAGTGGATCCCTATCATGTCACCTGTCAGAATGGAGAATCGCCTTCTTTACAAAGGCAGTTCCCCGTACCACCTCTATAATAGGCGATTGCGGGTGGACATCGAGTCTGCTCGACCCGCGGGCACGTTCCCGCAGCGCGCAGCAGCCCCGAGCGCCATCAGCGGCGCATGCTCACTCGTTGTTACGCGTGTGCGAGCCGCCGTACAGCTACAGCGATTCGTGCAAGAGAGCCGACCTGCCACTGTATAACGATGGCGGCTGGTTGGTAAGCGGTTACATTTCATGTACTGTAAAAATGTTAATAAAACGCTAACACTACTAAAATGCTATTACAAGCCGGCACAAAAACTTTGCTTTTTTCATTCAGTGTTTTTACTAGCATTTTTTGAGCTTATAAAATGTTATGCAATACAACATATGTTTTTCAACCACTTTTCAACAAAACTTTGTGCCATTCCCAGCAGAATGAACATCACATATCTCGTCTCATGTGCTCTATAGGTTGTTTTGTTTGCGTCTGTGTAATTAAAATATGCTGTAAACTCTTTACGTGTTCCAATATACAGTACACTGGTAACCTGTCATGAAGATCCTGCCAGAAACTTAAACCCGGGCCGTCCCGGCCCTCAGGTTCCATTGCGCATGCGCATGCGCGCCCGGGCGCGGGCACGTGCACAACCGCGCACAGGGAGACGGGCGCGCGCTCTAGTTAGCACCAGCCGGCCTATTTAAGCCTGACCTGTGCAGACGGTCTTTGCTGTCTGCTCTACAGCGTTGTGGTG
This sequence comes from Lithobates sylvaticus, assembly GCA_028564925.1. Lineage (NCBI taxonomy): Eukaryota > Metazoa > Chordata > Amphibia > Anura > Ranidae > Lithobates > Lithobates sylvaticus. The sequence goes on along the minus strand of CM053027.1, from coordinate 187,697,107 downwards.
TAATAAAACCTGATCCTGTTATATCTGTTCTTTGACCCGGCTTGCCATAGACTATCCAGCTTTCTGCCTGTACCCGACCCCGGCTTCCTATGACCATCCTCCTGCCTGATCCATTGTACCTTGCTCCCAGTTCAGATTCATTACCTGACTTCTTTGATGAACTCTGGTTCCCTGCAAAATCTCTGTCCGGTTTGCACCCTGATTCCTGTAACGAACCTGATCACCTGTTGGTCTCCAGCCCATTCAGTGGTTCTGTTTCCTGCTTCCAGTTCCTGTCAGCTCTGCTATCCAAGTTTACCTGTGAACCTGCTTGCCAAGCCATTGTCCAGTTCCTGTCAGCTCTGCTATCCGGTTTACCTGTGAGCCTGCTTCAGCCCTGCTATCCAGTTTACCTGTGAACATGCTTGCCAAGCCGCTGTCCAGTTCCTGTCAGCTCTGCTATCCAGTTTACCTGTGAACCTGCTTGCCAAGCCGTTGTCCAGTTCCTGTCAGCTCTGCTATCCGGTTTACCTGTGAGCCTGCTTCAGCCCTGCTATCCAGTTTACCTGTGAACCTGCTTGCCAAGCCGTTGTCCAGTTCCTGTCAGCTCTGCTATCCGGTTTACCTGTGAGCCTGCTTCAGCCCTGCTATCCAGTTTACCTGTGAACCTGCTTGTCAAGCCGTTGTCCAGTTCCTGTCAGCTCTGCTATCCGGTTTACCTGTGAGCCTGCTTCAGCCCTGCTATCCAGTTTACCTGTGAACCTGCTTGCCAAGCCGCTGTCCAGTTCCTGTCAGCTCTGCTATCCAGTTTACCTGTGAACCTGCTTGCCAAGCCGTTTACCTGTGAGCCTGCTTCAGCTCTGCTATCCAGTTTACCTGTGAGCCTGCTTGCCAAAGATCCTGCCAGCTCTGCTATCCAGTTTACCTGTGAGCCTGCTTGCCAAAGATCCTGCCAGCTCTGCTATCCAGTTTACCTGTGAGCCTGCTTCAGCTCTGCTATCCAGTTTACCTGTGAGCCTGCTTGCCAAAGATCCTGCCAGCTCTGCTATCCAGTTTACTTGTGAGCCTGCTTCAGCTCTGCTATCCAGTTTACCTGTGAGCCTGCTTGCCAAAGATCCTGCCAGCTCTGCTATCCAGTTTACCTGTGAGCCTGCTTCAGCTCTGCTATCCAGTTTACCTGTGAGCCTGCTTGCCAAAGATCCTGCCAGCTCTGCTAACCTGCTTCCTGCTCACCGGTCTGTTGATCCTGCCAGGCACCCGTGCTCCTCCTCACTCCTGGCTCTCCTGTTCCCACGCCAGGGGACCAGGAGTGGGAGACGCAAGGGAGGCCTCTCCCTGCAATCTCGGGCTCGCACCACCAGGTACGTGACATAACCACTATTCTGACTCCGATTGTTGTGAAGCGACTATCCCTTGTGAGACCTCTATGCCTGGCCTGTATAAGATATAATCACTGAGGACAATCATCATCAGATAGTTTGAACTCACCAAATACCGATTCCATCCACAAGATGCTTTTATTATGAACATCAGGTTACAGCAGATGACAGGATACAAACAGATGAATAGGTTGTAGTATTTATGCGGTCAAAAGATGATATTGTCTGTAGCTTACAATGCAGAATGTGCCCTGCTACATGTGGCTTGTTGCTGCATCCATGACACAGGAAGTACAAACACAGGAAGAAGGGTGAAGCATTACATATAAAGGAAGTATGTCATAACATAAGGGAAAATTAACTTGAGAAAACAAGTGCATTACCACAAAAAGTCACTAGATGGCAGCATGTGAATTAAATATAAACGTCCATAAAAAATGGTTAGGAAAACAGTCTATATCAATTCTATGCCCGTTGGGGCAGCACAACCGCTAAAGATAGGTTTAGTTTTTTTGTGTAGCGGTCACACTTTATTTAAGTGTGCGCTATCAATGTAAATTTAGTTTTTCCCTAGGACTATAACAGAGTTCTGTGGGTTAATTGTACAGGATTACTTTGATCTCAGTTTGGCTGGGCTGTACTGAGGTTCCACCTGGTCATAGGTGCACTGAGGCACCTGTGACAGGCTGAGAACCGCGCCTGGTTGGATGTGTTAGATACCAATCTTTCCCGGAGCCAATCAGTGGGTGCGTCTGGCCCCGCTGTGTAGTCTGGGAAGGGGTATTTAAGAGGCTGAAGTCACAAGTTGGGGGTTCGGCTGCGGCTTGGATTCCTGGTTCCAGTCCAGGGCAGCCCCACGAGGGGTCCCGGGCCCAGGAGTGCCTGCCGTCCCTGCAAACATGGTCACCCTGACCAGCCCCAGTGGGCTTCATGCACTGGGGATCCGTCCGTTCCCGAGCCTTTGAACTGGCTAGTTCGAGGCCCAGTAACTGAAGGAGCATTCAAAGGCGTCTCGTGTGCCCTCGTATTGGAGGGACACGGCAACTCGTACAAGTGACCAGGGGAGGACTCTTCGGAGGAGGGCCAACAAGCTGGCTGCTCGGTAAGAGCCTGTAAGCTGAGTTGTATGGACACTAAAGAATCCACATTTTCCCAAAGTATCGCCAAGAAGGCTGAGAGATCCAGGTACTGTGGGAAAGGTTCCTACTTATCTTCAGTTTCAATTTAGTCTGTGGCAGAGACTTTGCAACGTTTCCGGATCACCCGTTGGTTGCTAGATCTCTGGTTAGAGGTTTATCCAGCGGTGAAGCACCCAGCTGCGAGTGGCTACTCTCTGGGTTAATTAAAGACATTCAGAGGATGTCAGCGGTTCAAAGTGCCTGAGTTTTATTACCTGTACCCTCTATTCCCACCCGTGACTATTTCATTGTTGGATGTTACCCCTGCAAAATAAAAACCTTAAAAAGGACTTTTATGTGTCAGCTCTGAAGTTACTGGGTTCTAACCCTGGGAACACCTAGACAACAACCGACAAGCCACGAGGAGGTAACTGGTAAGCCCAGAAAGTCAAGGCCGCCCTTAGGGGTTATGGCCACTACATTTGTAAAAAGAAAACACTTGGAGAGAAAAGCAAATGCCTGGGATACAAATTTCTACTTAAAAAAAAGAAGAAGAAAAAAGCTGTTTTTAATCCTGCACGTTAATAATACTGTAAGTATTGTTTTCTACACTAGTTATACAAAGTACTGCTGAACAACAAGGGTGGAAGGTATTTTGGGGAATTTTATAAATTACAAACACAAGATTGTTTAGGTATGTGTAGAAAGATTCCTTGCTTTTTAAACCTTAGTATCAAAATGAAACAAAAAGGCATTCATTTTTTGTGGACTATACACCAATATGACATGTTATTGTTGCTTTAATATGTTACCCTTTTTCTTTACAGTGAAGGTGATTGGTGGGAGGCTCGATCTCTGCGCACTGGAAAGACGGGATATATTCCCAGTAACTATGTCGCACCACTGAATTCAATACAAGCTGAAGAGTAAGTGCAATGTTGTATATGTCAAATGTACATCATTTTAGTTTTGATGTTTTAATTTTTGAACTTTTTGTATGGAAAAATATATCTTTTTACTTAGTAATAGGTAGCCAACACTGGCCTGGTTACTGTATACTGTTATACCTTTTTATGACGGCACAGAAAAGGCATTAGTCAGTAAAGCTAACCATACAGGGAGAAATATGATGTATTGGAAGGCTTTTAGAGCTTCAGAAAATGTGTTGCTCATCCAGCATGCACAACAGTTATTCAGTATGTTGTGAACAATCTCAACACTAGTATCTCCGAAATGGTAAGGTGGATTGCTGAGTACTTTTTATCCATCTCTATTACTCCCAGAACAGCAGATGATCCTTTCCAAGGTCTGCCAATAGAAATATTTATGCTACTTACCCATTTTTGCATAAGTGCACTGAAATTGTTGCTATTGTGTTACAGTCTCAATCCTTGCATGACCACAATTACATTTATTGATCACCTGGTCTTACTGTAACCATCTGTTTAGCACTGTAATCAGTTCAAGAGCTATAAGTGGCATCAACCTCAGCTCAATCTAGATTCTAGTGGGTTCAAGTGACAATCCCCATGTCTGTTGATACCAGCAGGTGGCAATAGACAAGCCAACTCAGTTAAATAAGCAGTTGGCAGAGTTGGATATTTTTAATCAATTTCTATTGTTCTCCCCCAGAATGCAATGAAATGGGGATGTCTAGATATACTTCCTTTTCTGAGCATTCTTGTTTATATGAATATCAGCATTACATTTTATATTTTGCAGGTTAGACAATAGCCCTTTTATGTTTGTTATTGTATGGATTAAAGCAACATTATGACTGGCTGCTATTAATTACAAATTAGAGCAAAACTTAAATGTTTGTAGCATAATTGTGGCTGAAGATAAAAAATATGATGGTAAAATCGCTCTTTCTGCAAAGAGTCAACATCACTTCTCCCCATTTTTCTAAAAAAACGTAGTGCATGGCAATCTATTTAAACCCATAAACAAAAATGAATTAGAGTATAACTTAGCTGTCCTTCGATAATGCTGAATTATGATGACCACATTTCCAAACTGCAATTCAGGGACACCCCCCCTTCCCAAAAATCAGCTGTGTTGTAATGAATCACAACACAGCCGGGGCAGCAGATGCACGCTCTACACAGAAGCACTGATCATGCCCCCCAAAATGGTCGCCGCATTGGGGATTGTGCCTCTGCAGACATTTCCAGGACAAGTACTGTCAGTGAGTAAAGCGGTGATGTGGTGGCCTTTTTTTTGCGGGGTGGCTGTGTCAGTTTCAGCCATGGGGGGATGGCTGTGTCAGTTTCATTCCTGGACACTGTATTGTCCTGGAATGAAGGTGCCCGGGACCCGGGACAGACCTGCAAAATGCGGGACTGTCCCAGGCAATCCGGGGCAAGTGGTCACCTTAGGCTGAATGAGTTTTCTCTTTTCTGTCTTTTTCCACCTTCATTTATACCTGGTGATCGTGCCAGTAGCCCACATGCTGTTGTAGGGTGACAATGCTCTGTATCTATGTGAGTTTAAAGTTCTCCTGCTTCTATGTTAGTTGAAGCATGCCTCCAATGTCTGACCACCTAATAACAATAGACATTGTTTCCCTTTATTTGTACCTTGGATCCTGCTTATAGTCCACATCCTGTTCTTGGGTAACAATGCTCACTTACTTTACTGTATCTATGTGAGTTTGAAGTTCTCCTGCTTCCATGGTAGTTAAAGTATGCCCCCATGTCTGACCACCTAACAACAATAGATAGCCTATGAGTGATGTTCTAATTGCATGGTTTTCTAGACCTCTTTGCATCCTTCTCTACTGTGCCGGATCCCGCGGGACTGTTCAAGGATTTTACCACAATCTCGTCATTGTCTGGGTCCAGGACATGTCCCTCTGCAAACATTGTCTTGCTGAGTTATCTCCTTCCTGACAGCGTCTTGCCATATTTTGGCACTGATGTTACTTTCAGAGCCAGCTGTACTGTAGAAAGGAGAGTCAGTTTTTTTGGGGTAAGTAAAGCATTGATATACTCACCTTTATGTAGCAAGGTCTTCCTTCAGTCTAATGAGAACCTCTAGGGCCGGAGGAAGATGACATCATTCAGTATGTGGTGGGTTGTGAGGCATAGTGGGTGCAAGGTGGAAGTTATTGGGCGCCAGACACTTCTTGAATGCAAAATAGATGTTTACTTCTCTTACAAACGAGTAGTTGCAAGTTCAATTAGCAGACTCTGAAATTTAAATAAGAGGACAGCCATGCAGGGAAAGGCCTCCAGCAAGAAGCCACATATGCACGTGCAGGAATGCTGTCTCCTATGGCAACAGTTTTTAGCAGTTCCTAACACAAAGCATAACAGTTCTTTCACCTTCACTACAACTTCTCCTTGTAGTTCTTCAGCCCACTGAGCTCCCGGTCTCTTACTAGACTCTCTGATTCACTGCCACTGAATCCCTCAAGCTCCTCCAATCTTCACAGTGGTATCTTCCTCTAGTGTCACCCCACGCCTCTCAGCTGGTTCCCTAGCTTGGCACTCCCGATACTTCTTAAGCTTCACCCCTGCTGGCCTGCTCGGTCCCTGATTTGACACACAAGGCTGCACTGGCAGAACCGTCACTTCTGTTTGGACTGCAAGCCGCAATCCCAACTTTGCGCTGCTCTCTTGCTTCTGGATAGGCCTCAGACAGCCTAGCAGCCAACTGCCCCCAGGATAGGCCCAATCTCCGGCCTAGCAGCCCGGGGCAACACGACACACGTCCACCCAGACAGCTGTCCGGGTGGCACAGAACACAGATCACCTGACTCCACCCGAATATATAGGTTCTCCCAGCAGGCCAAGGAATCCAAGAAAACCCCTGTCCATTGGCTGAGATACCCCTTATACCCATAACCTGACCTTTGATTTCTTAGTGGTAGAAGAGAAAAGTGCAATAAGGCCAGACTTAGGGAGAAATTAATGGATCTCTAACAATCGACCAGTTTGACTACTCCTGGCAAGTACATTTGTGAGGAGCATCCCTGCCTGCAGGGTGCTACATCTACAAGAGGTAGATGGGAGGGGGTGTCTTACCTAATAGGTGGCCTCTGCTTTCCAGCCACCCTCACCCACCTATTGTAGATTGTCACAAACGGGAGGGGGTTATAAACAGAGCACATAGGAAGGAACAGTTCCAGCAAAGGTGAGATGAGGCTGCAAAAAGGGAGCTGAGTGGAACACAAATGTGAATGTCATTTATGGCAAAAGGTATAAGGGGTATAAGGGGTGTGTTGGTAGTGGGGGCTGCAGGTAGGAGGGGGCATGCATATCACCCAATATTTTCAGATTCCCTGTGACTGTCCTGGGTTCTTAACAAAATACTGGGGTGCAGAGGATGTGGGCAGTGTTGTGCTCACGACTGGGTGCTTAAAAGCTTATTCCTGAACCCAACTTTGGCTCCATTGCAGCTCTGTTGGGCGAAGTAATCTTCTACCTGCTATGAACACTATATTCTAGTTGTGCCATAGGAAGACAGCAGCATGGGACAAGTAATCCACTGAACACAAATAAATCCAACTTACACCAATGTCCCCTACCCTGACCTCAACACCAGTGCCCCCTCCCTCTGCAGATTATCAGTGCCCCCTCCCTCTGCAGATCATCAGTGCCCACTTCTCCCTCCACAGAGCATCAGTGGCCTTCCTCTCCCTCCACAGAGCGTTTGTGTCCCCCCTCCCTCCACAGAGCATCAGTGCCCCCTCCCCCCAAAGCATACCAGTGCCCCTGTTCACCCCCTTAGACTTCCGGGTGACTACCGACTCCACCACCAATGTCATGTATTTTTTCCTCCCACACTGTTTCCTTAGGCTATGCCTAATATTCAGCGTGATTTAACGACACCCACTTTTTGCCACATGTTGTCTCCTTTTTAGACTGTCCCACTTTCTCAACTACAGTTCTTCTTTTTCATGCACAATGCATGATATCACTCTTTACAGGGGTAATAACATTCTGTTGTGTTCATTCTTCTTTGTAGGTGGTATTTTGGTAAACTTGGCAGGAAAGATGCAGAAAGACAACTCCTGGGTGAAGGTAACACGCAAGGTAGCTACTTGATCAGAGAAAGTGAAACTACAAAAGGTGAGTTCCACTCATGGCGAAGGGAGAGAAATTCTGTAGGTTGGTTATGAGCAGAAAAATCCTAGTATGTCTACATCACATTTAAATAGTATGGGTATTAGAAGAATGTATTGTATTTTAAGAAATAAACTGTGTTTCCAGGGCTTCACAATACAGTGCTTAGTGTGGGGGTTTTCATGTAAGCTCAAGCATTAAAGAGGAATTATAGGTATTAGTACTGTATCTTATACATAGTTACATTGGTCCAGCAAAAAAAACCTGGGAATCCATCTCCCCTTCCCTGAGGAGCCTACATTGGCTTACCGTAAAGAATCGGATCACATTCAAGACCCTCTGCCTCACCCACAAATGCACACAAGGAAACGCTCCACAATACCTACTCGAGAAAATAAAACACTATACACCCAATTGCAGCCTTCAATCATCTAACCAAAACCTCCTCCTTATTTCCAAATCCCGTTCCAAATCTAAGGGAGAACGGAGATTTGCAGTCCAAGGACCGTGGCTATGGAACGCTCTACCGACTTACATCCGCATGGAAGAAACCCATCAGGCCTTCAGGAAAAAACTCAAGACCTACCTCTTCTAGAAGCTTGACAACACTGGCCGCATCCAGCGCCTTGAGGCGATTCAGTTCGCATTTGTAGCGCTATACAAATTATTCATTCATTCATTCATTCATTCACCTGACTGATGCCCCTGGAAGCTGCAAATCACTGAAATAGAAATCACTACTCCAGTGATCTCCAGCCTAGTGGCTGCCCTGAACACAGTTCGACATGAGCACCATTTAGAGAATGATTTGCACTTTCTGAATGAATGCAAAGTGTTCTCTTGAACGAGGTGGAAAGACAGGGCTGTGATTTCACGCTTTCCACCTTTGCATTTATTCAATGCAAGGCATCCTTTGAATGGCTCCCGTGCCAAGCAGCCAACCTCCTGTGTTGCATCAGGGCCGCCGCTTGATGTGGGATTCAGAAGCAAGTTGAGATCACTGGACTAGTAGTGTCTACTTAAGTGATTTCTAGTTTCCAGGGACATTGGCCAAGTATGGTATATGCAAAGTTACTTTGATCCAAGCTGGACCAATGTAACTCTGTATAAAATATCCACACCTGAAATTCCTATTTCAATAATTTTTTTGTGTGTGTTCTGTAAAACTTAACTGTATTGAGTGTAAAAAATGAAGTAGATATTCCCTAGGATGTCTGTTGGTTGTAGCTTGGTCTTGCTGTGCCTTATGTGCCCCATTATGCAAATGACCCTGCATTGTGATGGGGTTAAATTGTTTCGAACTTAAAAACAAAAAACATTTAACTGTCCCTTCAAGGTGGTTAGTTCTGAGATTACATTAATATTGTGTTTTTCCTTTCAGTGCATCTTTATTACCTGGCTGACCATGCCAGCCCCCGCCCCCTTCTTCCTGCTAGTAAACTGGCCACCCTAGCTGATCCATGCTTGCCTTTATCTTCTGTGGTCAGTGTAAAGCCATGCCCCCGCTATAGTAAATAATGTTAGTGAACCCAGCTGAGGAAAGTGATGGAATGCTTCAGGGTGTGTAATTGCATTCCAGTACCTTGGAAATGCAGACACTTGGCAGCAAACGTCACTTCCGACAATAATGTCATATCCGATGTACACACGCCCACCCGTCGGCCTAAGCCACCGTACACACAGTCGGAAATTTCCGACCACAAAATCCAACGGATTTTGTCCGAAACTGGTGCTGCATACACACGGTCAGACAAAGTTGTGGGAAAATCCGATAGTTCGGAAAGTGGTGACGTTCGTTGCGTACTACGGGACTACGTAGAGGCTAGTAGCCAATAGCTTTGGTCTCGTAATTTGATCTGAGCATGCGTGGCACTTTGTCCGTCGGAATTTCCCTACACACGATCGGAAAAAGTCCAATCAGATATTGTTGTCGGAAAATTTGAGATCCTGCTCTCAAATTTTTTCTGTCAGAAATTCCGACGGAAACAGCCCGCTAGAGCCCCCACACGATCGGATTTTCCGACAACATAATCCGATCTGACTTTTTCCATCGGAATATCCGACCATAAGAATCGCGATGGAAGGAAAAGTGATCATGTGACCTGCACTTTTGCAGCAGAAAAACAGATATGCTAGAATTTTTTTTTTTTTACATTTTAATTACCCCGGCAGGATTTAGCCCCTTTCTGACCAGAGCATTTTTTGGGATTCTGCACTGCGTCGCTTTAGCTGACAATTGCGCAGTCGTGCAATGTTGTAACCAAACAAAATTGACATCCTT